>CM071801.1:21407643-22007643 GCA_036559045.1 Platycarya longipes
CAAAATCATAATTTTGGAAATATTTAGGATTTCGCCTGGACTTTTCCCAAAATCCACATGAAGGAATTTTCCATAGATAATTCTCAAGGCTAAAAACATAATTACCTTGAAGAAAATAATCTCAAGCTAAGGGTAGTTTGGTCCACCAAACACAAAAAATAAAGGTTTGCCAACGAAATGATTTTAAAGTTGACATATCACCGCACAAAATGATATGTGCAAAGGCTTATCAAATACATAACTATGGCTAAGAAATGTTAGAAAAGAGTGATCCACTAAGGAGAAACCGAATCAGAGCTTAAGAAAGAAATTAGACCAAGCTCATCTAGTGAAATGTTAGTGTTATTTCTCAATGAGTGAACTAACCTTCTAAAATTCTATGTTTAACCTAAGAGAACCAAACAAAGTAAAGAAGTGGGTTTTTACAGGTCCTATCTTCTGGACTTTCTGGTGTAATCCTTTGTTTCATGCTATAACTTATTACCTTTTGCATATTGTAAGCATGTGACTTTATGTTGTAACTTCTTGTTCATTAGACGCTTATGTCGCTCATTATAAGCTCGCGGTTTTCTATTATAACATGTTGCTCATTGTAAGTTTGTAGTGGTTAGTAAGATTTGATTTACCTTTTGCTCCATGACGTTGTAACTCTTCAATTTTCTTTCCTCATCGGGCCGACTTGTGGGGTTGGCCATAGGCGTTCATGGGACCTTGCACATTGGCGGGGTAAAGAGTAAGGGTGTGGTCTTTTTCTCCCCACCTCACCTGTGCCAAGCCCGTCCATGACAACCCTACCACTTGATAACTTTCGTTTGGGGTCGTTGCTTTTGTTGCTTTTGTCTGTACAATGGCCACTTGATGCGAAATTAAGCTAAAATAGAAACGAGTTGACAAAATTTTTTATTTTAGTTCCAAGGGTGAGAGAGCTTGCAAATATGGGCCGTTTGAACTAAGATATGATGCTTTTATCATTCTTTGTCATGCTATCAATGTGCCTTCATTCCTCAACACTGCATTCGAACAATCAAAGTAGTGATAGAATTAGAAATTTGCTTTAGGGGATCAAGCAAAATTAAAACAAGATACATAAAATAATTTTTGTTCTATTTCTAAACAACCTTTTATACGGTATTCGGGTATAGAATAATTTGATAGTAAAATTTATAATAAAGATAAAATACATTTAATATAACTTATGTATTAAAAAAGTATATAATATGTTAAGAACATATTATCGTAATAAAAATATATTAAAAATACGTTAAAAATATCCAACTTCTTTATTATTTTTATTTTTATCTATAATAAAAACTATTATATTATATTATTTTATATTAGATGTATTTTATTTTTAAATTAGATTAAATTTTGTAGAGAATATCAAAATAATTTTTAATAAATGAGTCAATACAAAATAAAATTAATATTACGTTACTAAATCATAAAAAACTAATTTATTTTATTTTTTCTTTAAAAAAATATATATTATTTTTTTTTAAATTTTTTTAAAGTGAGGGATGGAACTAGGAAGAGGGGAATCATGACCTCCCTCCCTGCCCCCAACTAAATCAAAGGACTCAACCTGCACTCCACTAGGAGGGATCGGAATGCCTCAAGCCAACTTTTAGGTCCTGTTTGGATTCGGAGATGAGATGAGTTGAGACGCGTTTAATTTATTTGTTAATATTATTATTATTTTAGAATTTAAAAAAAAGTGTATTAAACTTTGAAAAATGTATATTGGGATCGGAAAAAGGTATATAAGAATTTGTGTTTTGTATAAAAAATTATAAAAGTGTAATGATGAAATGAAGATAAGTTAAGATGAGTTGAGATGAGTTTTGAATACAAACAGGGCCTTGGTCTCCGGATTACCTCCATTGTTTCTTCCAAATATATTGAAATAATATGTGAAAAAAATGATAAATTAAATAAACCAATAAAGGAAATAGATTTTCAGACCCATATTAGTGCATTTACAGACAGAGACAAGACTGGAAGATGAAACTTGGAATTAACGACACTAATGAGTCATGATTTGCTTTATTCTTTCGCTATTAGTACAGGTGAAATTAGATTTTCTAGACGAAAAGCTTGGAACTTGTTATTGTGGGATCACTACCCTAAGTAAAAAAAATTTATACTTTTTTCTAATTCTTTTTTTTTTTTCACAAAAATAATAAAAGAAGGTGTAAAGATTAAATATATTTGTTTTTTTTTTAATTTTTTAATTTTTTTTCATATTAAAAAGTTCCCGCTTGGGAGGGCGCGGGCCCAAAACATTTCTCAAATTCAACTATAGAAGAAGGAATATCCTGGGGGGCAGACGGTCTGTCCCTCCACACAAAGCAGCCCCCGCGGCCCCCGGTGGCGGTGGGCGACACCGCCCACGCCATCGGAATTGGCGGACTCAGGCTGCTGGGGGAACACCGGAGCTCGCCGTCGTAGGGGTGAGGTCGCCTGAGTCCGCCGGTCCCGATGGCCACCGACGGCGGCTCCGTTCGCTCCATGGCCGAATTCCTTTAAATTCATCTTCATTTTATTTTTTTATTGTATTTTTTATTATGTTTTTATTTTTTTATTGTGTTTTTATTATATTTTTATATTTTTACTGTATTTTTTATTATGTTTTGTTCATTTTATTTTTTTATTATATTTTTAATCTTCATTTTTTTATTTAATCATATTTTTTATTTCATTTTAAAGTATTTTTTATCATAAAGCAGCTTGTTAAATACTGTGAACAGCCGGACCGGTCCCAGCGTCTCCATAGAAAGGGAATAGAAAAATCATTGAGAAATAATCAAAAGCACCAATTACTTCACACTCGAAGCATATATAGGAAAAAAAACAAATGCACAAAACTGTAAAGCAACAGAACAAGCGCTATAAAGAGACACCATTCTCCATCGAAGCGACGAAGACCCAAAAGAATGTAATTAACCAGAAATCTCAATAGCCCTAACATCAGGCTGCTTCACTTCTTCTTTAGGAATTGTAAGGTTTCAGCAAACCCTAGGTTGCTCCGAACAAACTCAACCAAGATCAGTGTAGAAGAAAATTAAACAAAGAACAAGATCAACAGAAAAATAACAGCAAGAAAGAAAATCAGAAATACACAAGTATTTACGTGGTTCGATCCCTATTGGATCTACATCCACGGTGGGAACTAGCTCTGGGAACTCTTTATTGATCAACCGAAAGTTTACACAGCATCACTACAAGATTTCTCATCTCACTCTTTCAGACTTTCACTCAAATCTCACTTCTTGAAAGTCTGCCCTAAGGAAGATGAATCTCGCCTCTTCCGTCTGCTTCTGTTTCTGTATCTCTCTCTCTCCACATTCGAGATAGCTATCCTTTTATATGGGCGTCAAATACAAGTCTAGGGTTTCAGCAGATGTCAACACGTGGCTTCTTCTTAAGCCATTAGATTACAGATATTTGAAATAGCAAATTACAAATATAGACATGCTGCTTCTAATTATTTACACAAATACATTACAGGAATCGTTACGGTGAGAACTCCATTCTCCATTGTAGCTTTAATCTGATTCATCTTTGCATTCTCCGGCAGCCTAAGACTCCTCAAGAACTTGCCACTGCTACGCTCCAGCTTATGCCATATGTCCTTCTTGTCTTCATTCTCCGAATTCCTCTCTCCGCTTATCTGAAGCACTCTTCCATCTTCAACTTCAACCTTTACTTCCTCTTTCTTCAGACCCGGGAGATCCGCATTGAGTATATGGGCTTCTGTTGTCTCCTTCCAGTTTACTTGGATGTTAGCAAAAGTTGAGGTTTTCCCACAACACGGGGGGAAACCGGCAGAAGTTAGTGAAGAACGAAGAGCAAAGTCTCCTAAAGTGTCTTGGAGTTGAAGGGTGAAAGGATCGAAGATGTTGCTTCGTCAGCCTCCTAAAAAGACTCGAATCGATGACATATTTGTGATATTACTCTTCTTTTTTATGGATTTGGTGCAGGTTTCAATTAGAGCAGAACCTAGGATTCTCAACAATTCAAAAGCTTTCAAGTTCTTCAATGATACGAAAAGCTTCGACGATAGGTTGTGTATTTATAAAAATACTTTGTGGTGTTCTAATCCTTCCGAGAAGATTATTGGTGGCTTTCGAGGTTTGACCGACGAACTTTTTCTTGGCATTCGTGGGAACATAATACATTATCGGCTGACCCAATAGGCACATAAACTAAAGTTTGTGGACCCCCAAGTTGCAAACATTCTTTTAACAAAACGATCTTGCTGATGTTTTTTTGACTTCTTTCCTCTTTGGAAGGTCCTGAAGATGCTGGAAAGGTCTTGCACATTTTCTTGACCACGGCCAGAGCACCTACAAGGCGTTAATAGAGAACGAGAATACTCGGGAAAGTACTCGAAGATTCTTTCAGTTCTCGTGAAATTACTCGAAGGATCATCCTCAAATCTATAAATCGGAGAGCCTATTTACGTGCTTTTCAAACTTGTCAGAATTCCTGAGCCATTTTTTGAAATCTTTCTCAACTCAATCTTAGTCGATTGCTCTGATTCCGTACTTAAGTGTCAAAGAAAACAAGTGAAGATGTCGTTGATTCCTAGTTCATTTTGTGGCAGACGAAGCAATGTCTTTGATCCATTCTCGCTCGAAATATGGGACCTCTTTAATAAGAATTTTCAACTTTCAGCTTCTTCTTCTCTATCAGGATCTCAGTTTGCGAGGGAGAATTCTATTTTCGTCAATTCTCGCATGGATTGGAAGGAGACCCCAGAAGCCCACGTGATCAAGGCAGATCTCCCTGGGCTCAAGAAGGAGGAAGTGAAGGTTGAAATTGAAGACGACAGAGTGGTTCAGATAAGCGGGGAGAGGAATGTGGAGAAGAAAGACAAGACCGGTACCTGGGACAGGGTGGAGCGCAGCAGTGGTAAGTTTTTGAGGAGGTTAAGGCTGCCAGACAACGCAAAGATGGATGAGATTACGGCTGCGATGGACAATGGGGTTCTCACCATTACCGTTCCCAAAGCGGTGAAGAAACCAGACGTTAAGGCAATTGAAATTTTCGGTTGAATGTTTAGGCCTCGCGCTTGGATTCGGAGATGAGATGAGTTGAGATGAGTTTGGTTTATTTTTTAATGTTATTATTATTTTGAGATTTGAAAAAGGTGTGTTGGAATTTGAAAAAGGTGTATTGAGATTTGAAAAATGTATATTGGGATTTGAAAAATGTGTATAGAAATTTGTGTTTTATATAAAAAATTATAAAAATATAATGATGAAATGGAAGTGAGTTGAGATGAGCTCAACCCACTTCCGAATCCAAGCAGGGCGTTAGACTTTAAAAGGTCATCTCCAATATTTTGTCACAGAGCTCTTTTTCCTTTTTTTTAATTAATTATAGCTTGCAAAATAAAATATAGAAGTGGGAAGTAATTGGACGTAGTCGTTTTGTTTGGCAACAGTATTGAATTAGCTAAATTTTTTTAAAAAAATATAAATTTATATATATATCAAAAAAATATTTATCATATTTAATTAAAAATGAAAAGAAAAAAATAAAAAAAATATTTTTATTCTTCAAAAAATAAATAATAAATTCAAAATTTTCTTTAAATTTTTTTTAAATTTTTTTAATCAATTTAATATTAATGTTCTAAACTGTACGAAATGTTGTAAGATAATATTTATTTATACTATAAATGTTGCAAGATTCCGTTTGGAAGTTAAATTTAATTATAATTAATTCAGTTGAATTTAAATTTTAAGTTGAGTTTAATGTTTAAATATTTAATTTTTAAAGTATTCAATTTATCTCAAAATTTATAATTTTTTTAACTCAGTACCTTTATATATGTGAGATTTATAATTTTTTTAATTTTTTATAAATATATATAATTTTTTCTTAATATTATATGAATTTATAAACTCATTTTATCTTTTTAACTTACTATTATTAAAAAATTAATTTATCTCAAATTAATTCAACATCTAAACGATTTTTCAATTTGAAGTTTTGAAAAGATAAAATGCATCAGAAGCACCAATGAAAACTGGTATATTTAACACGTAAACGGAACAGTTAAAAACAACGAACAAGTTATCAAAGTTACAAGTAAGAGCATTTTGGCCTTGAAAATTTGAAATTTAGCTTCTTCTTTTTTTTTTATAATAGATAATCAATAAATTTTATTCATAGAAATAGTCACAACAGTACACGAAGTGTACATGAGAGGTCCCATATAGAGTTTACACTTGCAAAAGAAAATCGTGGACATTTTAGTCCATTACAAACGGGGGCCCCGCCCATGAAAACAACGATTTGAAAAAGAAAACTTTGAGTTCATGCATTATTTTTTCCTGATCTTTGAAGTATTTAGCGTTTCGCTCATGTCATATGCATCAACACATATATATAGGAACCATTCACCAAATGACTATCACTTGTGAGTTACCATGAAGAGCTCTCCAAGTTACAAGAAAATCTACCAATCTGAAAGCCATGACTCATGACAATCTCATTTTTAAGAAAAAATTATCCCACATTGTATTAGCCACCTCATAATGTAACAGTAAATTATTCATTGATTTTTTATTTTCCTTGTACATATAGCACCAGTCTAATACTATAAGCCGACATTTCCTTAAATTATTTATGGTGAGAATTTTGTCTAATGATGATGTCCATACAAAGAAGGTTGCTTTAGAGGGAGCTTTCGCCTGCCCAATACTCTTCCATGAAAACTTGGCCATGCCATGGCTTGAAATGTCTGATAAAAAAATCTAATAGTGAATTTACCTTTCTAGATGGGCTCTACTCCATCCTATCAACTGTACCCTTGGTCATGTTAACTGTATACAAAGTTGCATAGAATTCTATAATAGTCTCCAACTCTCAATCATAGGTTGCCCTATTGAACTTAATATTCCATTGAGAAATGCTATGGAAATGACCAATAAATCTGAAATCATTGCTTCATTTCCTCGTGCAATCTCATAAATAGATTGGAATGTGTCTTGGAGGCTTTTTTCACCACACCATCTGTCATATCAAAATCTAACGCGCGAGCCATCATCCACCACAATATGTTCATGTCCTCGAAATGTCTCCTAATGTCTCCGAATAAATTTCCACAAACTCACCCCATATGGCCTTTGTATCTCATTCAAACACCATCCTCCCCAAGCTCTCCCAAATTGTGCATCTATAACTGACTTCCAAAGAGCCCCTCATTCATGTTGATATATCCCCTCGTTCATGTTGGGAAGAGGAGCCTCTCATTCATGTTGATATATCCCCTCGTTCATGTTGGGAAGAACACTCACCAGCGAACATGTACCTAAATTTGTCAAGAATTCTTAGAGCATCCTCATAGCCCATTAGATTATGTAAATACAAATGTAAAATTTGCATAATATCACATAATTTTATATTCAATAATTCTATGGAGCCCTACAGTTAGGGTCTCTTTGTGTCCCGCAAGCTGAAAAAATGAAAAAAAATAAAATATGCTTTGCTTGCACTCTCTTTTAACATTTCTGTGGAAAAAAAAATGAATCGTAAAAAAGTGTAAAATAAATTATGCATACGGGAGTGCAAAGAGGCTCCAACTGCGAGATCCCATATCATTACTCTTTTATATTTGGCTATTTCACTCCAAACTTAATTCTATATTAGATTATTCATTTATTAGTCAAAATAATAATAAAATATTATCAATTTAGTTTTTTTAACCTTTTTTTTTCGAAATTAAAAGTTATATAAAAATATTAATCTTATACACGAGCAGACTTGGATAAAGAGAATAAATCAATAAACTACCTAGAATGCCTTTAGAGAAAGGGACTTAAGGTCAGAGGGTGCTTGCTTAAGACTATTTTTTTTTTCCCAAGCAGGTTTGGTTCCAACTAATTGGACAACAATTCAACAATTTTTTAGGCATATCTTAATAAAAAAAATTAGAGGAAGTCAAACAAAAAAAAGCATTAGAATGCTTAATGCTTACAAAGGGAGAACTGCGAAGGAATGTTGCAGCCGGGGCTTTTTATTGTAGCTACAGTGAGTTGGGGAGAGGAAGAATTGGAGAGAGAAATATTTTATAACTGGATTTGGCCAAACTACAGTAACATTTAAATATGACCCACAATTCTGATTTCACAAAGTCATATTTTTTGCATTTGCATAATCTATTGTAGTATGTTTTTGGACTATTATGCAAATACCTCATTGGATTTGCATTTGCATAATTTAATGAAGGTGCTCTTAAGCCTTGTTTGAATTGAAAAATAATTACATATCTTATCATTACAATTTTTTAAATGCTTATATAAAATATAATAAATAATTTAGTTTTTTCAATTTTAAATACAATGCTTTTAAAATTTTAAAATAATAATACTATTAAAAAAATAACATTTTAATAATATATTACTTAACTTTTAATTTTCATCTAAAATCTTTTAATGTCATCTCAGTATCTAACCAACTGTTTCATGGGATTTCTAATGCATGTCTTATAGAGGCAGTTACAAATACACAAAATCTGCATTAAGATTGAAATTATTTCATTACAAAATCACAGTTATTATACTCATTTATTTTCTCCTTATTTGTTGATTTGTATACTTCACAAATGGCAACATTACTTGTACAACTCATAGCTCATAACTTAAGTTTAGGGATAGTTTTTATTCATTCAAGCTATATATATATAAATAATCCCATCTATGAAAGTGTGAAATGTTTTTTTAAACCTTGCGTATATTCTCTATGTGGTATCAGCCTAAAAGCCACCAAATCTCCACCGAGTACTATCTTTTTCCTCATCTTTCTTGCAACTCAACATGGCCAATTCCATTTCTAAATTCACATCTATAGCCATTAACGCTACTCGGCAAATCATAGCAAGGCTCACACCAACCAATTTTCCTTCATGGCATGCTCAATTTGAGTCTCTAATCCTCAACTACAACCTCTACGGTTATGTTGACGGAATTCATCCATGCCCGACTAAACCAACCGATCAGATGCAATTGCCACTGCAGCCTATCAAATTTGGTTTAGGCAAGATAAACTCATTCTGAGTGCTATCTTGACCTTTGTCTCTCTAGTTGATACCGCTCATAGCAACACCAAAGTCATCTTATCAAGCTTGGACCAAACTTACAAAGCTATATGCTAGTCGATCAAGAACTCGAGTGATGCAACTCAAAGAGGATCTTATCCTCACACAATGCGGCAATCGCACAATAATAGAGTATCTACACTCTGTCAAAGCAATTGCTAATGAGCTTGCATTAATTAATGCTCATCTTTCCCAAGATGACATCACTTTATATGTTTTTCATGAACTAGACTTTGATTATCGTGATATTGTTGCTCCAATCCAAGCCCGAGAATCCTCTCTAACATTTGAGGAATCACATGACCTCTTGATTGATCATGAAGCCTAACTCAAGAGGCTTGATTCAGCAACCAATCTCTGGTGCTCACAGCAAACAACACTCAATGACGTGATTCTCGCCCTTCAAAGCAACAAAACTCACAGAATTCTCAACAATCCGAGAACGACAATAAGTCAAAAAATGGCAGTACAAGCAATATAAGCATCCACCAAGGTGCCAGTTTTGTGATGAGCAAGGACACATTGCCAAATACTGCCCCAAGCTAAAGCAACCAGATACACATGCTAATTGCTAATTGCACAACTGCTGCTCCAAGCCAGACAAACGATGACTTCTTGACTCAACCGCTTCTCACAACATCACATCTCAGATTTCAAATCTCCAATTACACTCTGAATATAATGGTACCGATGAGGTTATTATTGGAGATGGATTAGGTTTGCAATTACTCTCTGGTTCCCTTACTTTAAATTGTCCAAACACAAAGTTTGAAAGTCCAAGATACTCTTTGTGTTTTAAACATAAATAAAAACCTGATCTTTGTGCATCATTTCACCAAGTAAAACAATGTTTTATTGGAATTTCATCCCAACTTCTTTCTAGTGAAGGATCAGAGAACGGGGGAGATACTTCTTTGAGGAGCGTGTGAACATGGAGTCTTTTCTTTACCTTTCTCATCTACTGCTACACCTATTGCACTCATACATGAAAGAACTTCAGCAATAGGTTGGCATTAGCGACTTGGCCATCCATCTTCAAAAGTTGTTAATCGAATCATTAGCTAATTTTCTCTTCCAATTAGTTTCTCTAATTCAGCTTTTACTCATTGTCAATCGTGTCTGATTAATAAAGTTCATAAGTTGCCTTTTCACAAACATGGTTTGACAAGCAAAGCTCCTTTTAATTTGATCTACATGGATGTATGGGGGCCCTCATCCATAACCAGCCTCAATGGTCATCGATTCTATGTCATATTTGTTGATCACTTCACAAAATATGTTTGCTTTTTCCATTGCACCAAAAATCAAATGTTAAACATATCTTTCAGCATTTCTATAAAATGATTGAAGCAAGGTTTAACATAAAAATTAAAGTTGTGTATTCTGACAATGGGAGTGAGTTTGTTGCCATCAGACCATTTTTCATAAAAGAGGGCATTAGCCATTATACAAAAACACCTCATAGACCTTAACAAAATGGGATTTCTGAGCGTCAACATAGGCACATAGTCGAGACAGGAAAAACTCTTCTCACTCATGCCTTTCTTCCCTCAAAATACTGGGCATACGCCTTTGCCACAACCACGTATTTGATCAATAGGCTTCCTTCACCTATTCTTCAGCATAAAACACCACTTGAAGCACTCTTTAATCAAACACCTTGATATGAAAAATTGAGATCATTTGGGTGCCTATGCTTTCCATGGCTTAAGCCTTATAATTCAACAAGCTTCAAAACAAATGTGTTCCATGTATCTTTGTCAGTTACTCATTTAGTCAAAGTGCATATTTGTGTCTTCATCTCCCACTTAGCGCCTCTACACTTCTAGGCATGTCATCTTTGATGGATCTGTCTATCCAATCAAAACAGAGGCAACTCCAACAAATCCTACATCTATTACTCCCGAAGACGAATTCATTTCAGGACCCATTCTATAGCTTGTTTCCAAGGATAGATCACATGACTCACGGCTTAAGAAGACATCTCAACTACTTCTCCTACTTCCAACGAAGTTCTAAAGCTGACATTTCAAGTCTCAAATCAGGTAACTCCAACAAACTTACCTCCTTCATTACCACAAGCTACTTGAACCATTGTTACAAGGTCCATGAACAACATATTTCGGCCTAAACAAAGTCATCACACATCCACACACTCAATGCCTAAATTACAAAAACCTACTTGTGTTAGTCAAGCTCTCAAGGACCCTAATTGGCGCAAAGCAGAATCAAATGAAGTCAAAGCACTTCTCCATCATGGAACTTGGGATTAGTTCCTCCAGCTCAAGACCAAAATCTGGTTGGCTACAAATTTGTATTTTGCATCAGGCGAAACTCAGATGGCACAATAAATTGATATAAAGCAAGATTTGTGACCAAGGGCTTCCATCAAAGACTGAGAGTTGACTAATCTCAAACCTTCAGCCCAGTAGTAAAACCAACAACAATTAGGTTGATTTTAACTATTGCTATTATGCTTGGATGGACAATGCAACAACTAGACGTCAACAATGCATTCCTACATGGCACTCTTGAGAAACTATTTTCATGCATCAACCTCCAGGGTTTTAGGATTTATATAGACCTCAACATGTATGCAAATTAAAGAAGAGCATTTATGGGCTAAAGCAAGCACCACGTCAGTGTTACAAAGCTCTAACGGAAGCACTACTCAGTTTCAGGTTCCAATATTCAGCAACCGATAACTCTTTATTTATTTTTAAAACTAATGAGATTCTGTGTTATTGCCTTGTTTATGATGATGATATAATTATCACAGGCAACGACAATAAATTTGTTGGTAAAATCATATAACAACTCGGAATAACTTTTTCAGTCAAAGACATGGGCAACCTGCATTACTTATTGGGGATAGAAGTTATTAACACAGAAAAGGGCTCTTCTTATATCAACACATATACATTCGGGTGCTGTTAACAAAACCATCAATGGAGAATGCAAAAGTGTTCAAACTCCAATGTCTACAACAGCCAAGCTCTCAAACACACAAACGTTAGAGCAGGCAGATGGAACTGAGTATAGAAAAATGATTGGTTCACTTCAACACTTGGGACTCACACGTCCAGACATTGTTTTTTTTTTTTTTTGTTAACAAGCTAGCTCAATACATGCAAAACCCAAAATCAAATTATTGGGCAGTAGTCAAACGTCTTCTAAGGTATCACAAGAAAACAATCTTCTATGGTCTTCTCCTACAAAAAAATGCAAAACTTGAGCTGAAGACATATAGCGATGCAGATTGGGCCTCAAATACAGACACTCGAGTCTCCACAACAATCTTCATGACATTTCTTGGTACAAGTCCCATCTCATGGTTAGCATGAAAGCAACGAGCAGTCTCTAGATCCTCCATAGAAGGAGAGTTTTGTGCCTTGGCTACTGCTACATCAAAAACAGTGTGGCTGCAATCTCTCATTGAAGAACTTGGACTCAAGTTTCAACATGCACCTCAATTATTCTGTGATAATATTGGAGCCAATCAATTTAGTCTAAACATACAAGAATGAAGCATATTGAGATTGACTTATTATTTGTTCGAGACCTAATCAAGAAAACAAAAATTAATGTGCATCACATTCACACTTTGGATCAACTCCCTGATCTCCTAACCAAAGCACTATCTCGGCAAAGACTTCAAACATTAAGGTCCAAGATTGGTGTTGCAGATGTCACCTCCATCTTGAGAGAGCATATAGAGGCAGTTACAAATACACAAAATCTACATTAAATTGAAATTGTTTCATTACAAAATCACAATTGTTATACTCATTTATTTCCTCCTTATTTGTTGATTTGTACAACTCACAAATGGCAACGTTACTTGTACAACTCATAACTGATAGCTTAAGTTTAGGAACAATTTTAATTCATTCAAGCTATATATATATAAATATATATATATATATATATACACGTAACCCCATCTTCCAATGAAAGTGTGAAATATTTTTCAAACACTACGTATCTTCTTTATATGTCTCTCCGGACGTTGTAGTTAACGAACGTTTCAGCATCTTTAGGAACCTTCTGCTAGCCCATGTGAGTCTTACGAACCCCATAATAAAGTAGACTTAAATTTTTATAACAATTTTTAATTTGTCTTATTTTATTTAATTATTATAAATTTTTGTATAAAATAAAATAAAGAATTTAGTTTTTTTCAAAATAAAAATTATATATTATATATTTTATTTTATTTTAATTTTAATCTCAATTTATCTCGTTGATCACCTTACCTCATGTGTAAAAACAAATCAGACTACCACGCTCATTTTTGCAAAAATATTCATCTTATCTCATTTAATTATTAATTTTTTTTAAATTTTTTTATATACAATAAAATAAATAATTTAAGTCTTTTAAAATTTTAAAATAAAAATAATATTAAAAATATATATTTTATTTTATTTTATTTTTATCTAAATTTATCCTATATATCCCATTTTATTTCATCTGCAAAAATAAACCAACAGTAAATCTTCGTAATTTGGTAAACATGATGTATTGAAATTATAGGATCAAGATATTAAATTGTAATAAATATCTGGTAAAATCCATAAAATACTCCACCCGATTGCAACTTTTTTCTTCATGTTTTTAATCTTTTTCTGAATCTTGCTTGCGCAAATAATTTATTTAAATTGATGTACGTGATTCATGTTAAAATTTAATTTGTAATATTAAATTTTTTAAACAAGGTGATATCAAATTTACCGAGTCATAGACCTTATTTTTTCATTCATTTTCATCTCATCTCATAATTATGTAGTATAAGAATTTTATTTTAAATTACGAAAACTGTCGAGAAAAAACTCTAAGAGAAAACTACCTTAAAAGGGGGTGGGACTTAGGAGTTTCGGCTCCTTCCCTCCTTCCCTCCTCCCTCCCTCATTCCATTGGGTTGTTTTTGTTTTATTTTGTTTTGTTTGTTTTTGGTCCAAGCAAGGAGAAGCGTTGTTTGTCATTTTTCGGTGGCCTGTGACCATGCGCCCTACCATGGGGCTCCTAAACTGCCGATCTCTTAGACTGCTGAAGGTTTCACCAAAAGAAGCGGCACATGATCTACACGCGCAAGTCATAGTGCACGCGTGGCCACCACACTAAAGGCTTCGCTACTGCCACGCTTGGCCTTTTTGAGATTAGCGCTTTCGGTAGGATCGACGGTCTGGTATACTCCTAGGATGACGCATGTCTCTCACGTGCCTCTGCAGCCTCCTTCCTAGTGTTTTTCATTTCTATTATGTGGTTTTTTCGTTTCTATTATTTTTACATTTAGTGTTTCTGTCTTACGTTTCTATTTTTCTGTTTCAGTGTACTTTGTTCTATTTTTGTGTTAGGTAAAATAAAAAAGAATATGTTTTTTTCTTTATTAGTCTCTCTCCTATTTTGGAAGATGGGAGTAGTTTGTTCCTCTTCTCCTTTGGAGGGTAGGGGTAGTTCCTCATTCTTCTCCTTTGGAAGTGAAGGTTGATTATTATTATTATTATTTTTTTACAAATTGTTTATACTTTCAGATAAATTGAGATTGAATGCTTAAAAGGTTTTTTCCTTATGGAATTTGTAAAAATTAAGAAAATGTTTGTCATAAAGAAATTTGTGTGCGGGGGTGCCCAAATGATTAGTTTGGATTATAATCTGTGGTTTCCTTGTATTTATTAGTTTCAACTGTAACTTCGATTTCATGGAATGAAATGAAGTAATTTTCCTTCAAAAATAGAATTTTATTTAAATTATGATCATAATTACAATGATTATTTATTAGTTTATTTTTGTATTACATCAACATTGATCAATCTTATTTACTGAACCATGAATTTACCTTCCACTTGAAAATTTTCATTTTATAAATATCAAGAAGGAGCATATAAAAAAATTGCAAGGGTTTAAAATAAGAATAATGGAATAAATAACGTTTAACTATGTTGAAGTCATGTTTTGCAACCTAGGCAACTCCACTTAATTGGGCTCAGCCTTCAATCTCGAACAATGGAAGAATGAGGGGGCTCAAAGAGCCGCGATGCTTCCAATGCTTAACTTAATACTGAGAATATGAAAGCTTAAGTAGTAGATAATAAGAAAAAATAAAATCAGAGAGAACCTCCAGTGGGATGAGGGGGAGTATTTATATACTTGGTTAAGAAGATATTCTAATGAGTAGATTCGAGTGTCGTCTGTACTTGTCAGTCGGATCGTGAGGATGTCGCCCATAGTACCACTACGTCTTATATCAGTCTGTTATCAGATGGCATTACTCCCCATGATTGATCGTGCCAATCCTTGACACTCTTTTATGCCGTGTCGTTCTCAATGTTGCCTTCCATTTAGTATGACGTGGTCCTCATTTAATGCGGCATGCCCCTAGTCTGACACACCTGTACTACTTGGATCTGTCTAGCCATTGACACTCGAGTGTCAGGATTGTCCTGGACACCTTGTGTTTGCACTGCCAGTCACTCAGCTAACGCTCTGTCAGTGCTGTTGCTAACTCTTTGACACTATAATTGTTCTTAACACTTAGCCATGGCTTGACGATTTTCTCATTCCTTCTAGACCTTAGACTAGGAAAGTCTCACTCCCTTCTCTGGTCTGGACCTTAATTGGTGACCTGAACTCGAGGCCTTGGATTGACTTGGTTCGGCTCAAAACTCGAAAATTACTCCCCACACAAACTCTAATTATAATTGATTCTTTTTTTAATGAAGGAACATAAAAGTTAGTTTAATTTTTTTAACTCAATTTATATATGAAGGTTTTAGTTCATTTTCCTTAATATTGTTTAAGTTATCATTTTTAAGTAAATAGAATCAACTCCAATGATTAAGGAAAAAAAAAATTAGGGCATTACATGTGGCCAAACCGTGCATTATTCATAAACATTCTCGTCATTCTCTTTTCCATATTTTGATCTTTTATCTACGTGATATTTTCTTAGAGCACTCTGATTAGATTGTCCAAACATAAAGTACACTTTTAGCCAATCTAACCCTCATTTTAACTTTTGGTCATTCCATTTACATAATTCTCACATTGAAATGACTATTTTGAAACCGTGCATGTGGCCAAACCATGCATTATTCATAAAAATTCTCGTCATTCTTTCTTCCAATTTTTGATATTTTATTCACATGATATTTTCTTAGAGCACTTTCATTGGATTGTCCAAATCTAAAGTACACTTTTAGCCAATCTAATCCTCATTTTAACTTTTCATCATTCCATTTACATAATTCTCACATTGGAATGACTATTTTTTTAAAATATAACAATAAAATAATTAATAATACATATTTTTTAATTATTTGAAATTGTTAAATTAATTAATTTTATCATATTTGACGATTCTTTCTAATATATGTTAATTAATAATCATATTTTAATTAAATTGTGAGTTTTATAAAATAATTAGAAATTATATTATATTGAAATTAAATTATTAAGCGATATTTAAAAAAAAAATTACTTATTCTTTATCCAACTATATTTTTTTACTAAGGAAGAGAGATTTATGAAAGAGCAAGAATAAAATAATGGGATTTGGCCATTTTAGCTAACTTGCCATATTTGACATTTCATTTGAGTTTATTGGCACAAAGACAAAAAAATTTATTATTTAGACAATTTAATGTAGAGTTAAAATGATTTTAAATATCTAAATTCTTATTAAATTTAGCTTTTAATCAATCCAATAAGAATGTTTTTAGATATTCAACTATTTCTCTTTTTGACCATCTTGCAGCTAGCTAGGTGGCAAAGAAAATGGAACCTTTTCATAACATATGTGCCAACGAAGAAGAAAAAAAAATCATTTATAGAAGAAATCCATTGAAAAATTACAAAAAAATAGAATATCATAACGAAGAAATCATTAAAGTTGCGTGATCAACTTTTGCACACGTATCATATAAAGCACTAAATACTTTCACACTCGAAGCATAAGAAAAAATCCAAAGACCAAAACAAGCAAAAAGACTCCCATTTTTCAACATCCATCGAAGATGCAGAACATTAATGCCATTAACCAGAAATCTCAATATGAGCCCTGACATAAGGGTTCTTCACTTCTTCTTAAGGAATTATTATAGTGAGAACTCCATTCTCCATTACAGCTTTAATCTGATCGATTTTTGCATTCTTTGATAGCTTGAAACTCCTCAAAAATTTGCCTATGTTGCGCTCTAGCGTAGGACATGGTCACATGGGTCGTTCTTTTCTTTCTTCCCCACATTCCTCTCTCCGCTTATCTGGAGCACTCTTCCATCTTCAACCTCAACTTCAACCTTTACTTCCTCTTTCTTCAAGCTTGGAAGATCTGCGTTGAGTAAGTAGGCTTTGGGTGTCTCTTTCAAATCGATTCGAACGTTGGTTAAAACGGATGTGTCTCGACAACACGCGGGAAAACGGGTAAAAATCGGTGAAGAACAAAAAACAAAATCTCCTAAAGAGTCCGAGAGTTGGAGGATAAAAGGATTGAACATGTTGCTTCATTGACGCCAAGAAAAGACTCGAATTGCTGACATATTTTTGTTATCACTCTTCTTTGTTTTTGGATTTGGTGTCGGTTTCAATTAGAGCATAACACTTCTAACTTCTGATTCATAAGAAGGCTTCGACGACAGGTTGGGCATTTAAATGGGAAATGATACCCACACTTCAAATTCTACAACAATTACACAACAGCACACGTTTCATTAGCTCTCATTTTTTTTTTCTAAAAGTGAGGCTTCTTATAGAAGTAAGATGCTAGGCAGTAAAATAAGAAAAAAAAGTTATTTTTCTGCAAACCCATTCTCATGGCTCTTGCAGCGTCGCACTACTCATCTGAAGCTCAAATTCCACAAAACAACATCATTTGTGATTTTGCAATTGAGATTTTGTGATTTTGCGATTTCCACTATACCCAATTTGTGCTTAGAAATCATTTTGCAATTTTACAAATCTCCCAGGAATGCAGATGGGTTTCTCGAAATGCAGGTGTAGGGCCTATTTAAATCAAGAAGCCTAGAAGCCCATCAAAATGAGAGTCCGTATAAGAAGAAAATAACACAATAGGCTCAATTACTAACCCAAGAGGATGAATAAGCATAGAGCCCTGCAGAGTCACGTAAATAAACTAATACTTAATTCTCGCCACCTTCTGCGGGATTTCATGCAGATACGTGATCACGTCAGTTACAGGAAGATAATTTATAAACGGAAATCACTACAGATGATAAGCATCATCACGAGGCCTATATAAACCAGGTAACCCTCCATGAAGGGGGGACTTCTTTCTCTGGTTCTCAAGTTACTTTTCAAATAATTAGCGAGATTACTAACTTAAGCATTAGAGCTTTTTCAGGTGAAAATCGCCGGATCTTTTCAATTTCTTGTAGGTGAAAAGTTGCAGGAGGGAAGCAAAACACGTCCTTAACATTGGTGCCATCTGTGGGATTCATTTATAGACTATTAACGTGGTTCTCGCATGCCAATTGTGACTTGTTTTATAGCAAGTCGAGCAACAGGAGCATCCATGGAAGCACGATTAGCAGCAACAGATGAGAGACTGAAGAAGGCGTTAGATGCTCTGGAAGCGTTGCAGAAAGAAAACGAGGATTTATGGCGGAGGAATGCTGAGACCAACGATACCGCCCTACCTACTCACAGTGAGCAAGGTGAAGAAGAAGCAGATAGCAACGCTGAAACCAAACTGGAGCGCACAGAGAAACAAAAGATGCACGACGAACTGAAGGATCTTGCGGGAAAATATGAGGAAATAACAAGAAAGATGGGGGGATCTTCTTCGGTCGACTGCCTGCTGAACCAGAGCGACCTGCCATATAGTGAGCGGATTATGGAGGTCTCACTCCCGCCAAAATTTAAAGTTCCCCAGATAGACTTGTACAATGGGTCGAAGGATCCAGTGGACCATCTAAAGAATTTTAAAGCTCACATCACATTCCATGGTTTCCTGGGCGAGATTGCTTGTCGGACCTTTCCTCTGACCTTAAAGAGGACAGCTAAAGGATGGTTTGGGACTCTCAAACCAAGGTTGATCGATAGCTTTGAAGACCTGGTCAAACAATTCATAACCCAGTTCATGCCCAGTAGAAGGTGCCGGCGTCCAGCCGCCTACCTGCTCACGGTCAAACAAAAAGAAGATGAATACCTCAAGAGCTACCTCGCTCGCTTCAACAAGAAGCGGTTGACGACAGACGACCAAGACGAGAAGCCCATTCATGATTGAGCTAGCTAAGAAGACCCCTTCCATCCTCAGGGAATTCATGGATGGGGCGGACACTTTTGTCAACGCCGAGGATACATTACAGGCCTTGGTAGATCCATGGAATGAAAACAAAAGGGGCGAACGAAAAGGCGGATGGGATGATAAAAGGGTTGGAACGAGTCGGCGAGAAAGAGGCAAGAAAGACGTCCAGACCAAAACACCAGACTGATACTTAACAATCTGAGTGTCAGAGAAGAGGAGAAAGACGGGGGTGAAAGGCGCCTGCCCCAGACAGGCGGTCGGTATTGTAAGTACCACCAGATATGATCACATTGGACAGAGGACTGCACGACCATGAAAAAAAGGGTCACTGATTTGATGGGAATTGGGGAGTTGGAATGGATGGGGGTAGAATGGTTAAAACCCAGAAGGCGACAAGATTATGGGCGGGGAGTTAAAAGAAGCACAAGCCCCGAAAGAAGGCACCGAGGTACCAGCCGCCAGAGCAATAACAACTGGGCGACAAAAAAAAGAGACAGGAACAGAAACAGGGCGCCCAGGAGAGGCAACAAGAGCAGATCGCCCCAAAGAGATGACATGAACATATCCCAAGAGATGACAGGAATATAGCACCTATTGGGGAAATCCGAACAATAGCAGGGGGCTTTGTTGGAGGCGGGATGTCCACATCCAGTCGAAAGGCGTACGCACGAAAGGCGAGGTATGAGGAAGTCTATGTAGCATATAGGGCATCCAAACAACAAATACTCAACAATGACCGGGCAGTGATATCCTTTGAAGAAGTGGACAAAGAAGGGGTGTTGTACCCGCACGATGATGCTCTAGTAGTCACCCTTATCATAACCAATTACGTGACCAGGCGGGTGCTGATTGACAATGGAAGCTCAACCGACACACTATTTTGGGAAGCATTCAACAAAATAGGAATCGACGCTGACCAATTACGACCTTCTCTAATGTCGTTGAAGGGTTTCTCCGGTGAAACAATCCAACCTGTTGGGGCCATCACACTTCCAATAACTGTCGGAACTAGAACGCAAACGACGACTACCATAACCGACTTCTTGATGGTTAAAGCTCTCTTCTCCTATAATCTTATACTGGGGAGGCCAACACTCAACCATCTCAGGGCGGTAATTTCAACATATCATCTCAAAATGAAGTTCCCAACCGACAGTAGGGTAGGAGAGTTGAGAGGCGAGCAGGCATTGGCTCGAGAGTGTTATGTGCAAGAGCTGTGGAAGAATAGAGATGAAGTTTGTATTGTGGAAAAGATGAAAAAGACGTCCACTCCACCTCTTCTACCACCCATGGTGGAAGCACAGGAAAAAGACGTGGAGACTAGAGATGAACAGAGTCAGCAACATGCCGAGGTCAATGAGTCTTTAGAGCTCATAACTTTATTCCTTAGCCGCCCGGAAGCAATCGTGCGGATCGGCACGAATGCTCCCCCGGCAGATAAAGAAAGTCTGAAGCAACTATTAGTGGAACACAGAGACGTGTTTGCATGGAGCTATGAAGAGATGTCTGGCGTGGACAATGCCATCATTGAGCATCGCTTAGGGGTAGACCCTGCACACAAACTAGTACGCCAAAAAAAGAGGTCATTCAGCGCAGAAAAATACGCCGCCATCAGTTTGGAAGTCGAAAGACTACTCGCCGCCGGCTTTATCAAGGAAGCCCACTACCCGGAGTGGCTATCTAATGTAGTCCTGGTAAAGAAGGTGAGCGGAAAGTGGAGGATGTGCGTAGACTTCACTGACCTCAACAAAGCTTGTCCAAATGATAGCTTCCTCCTGCCACTCATCGATCTTATCGTAGACGCAACGGCGAGACACCAAACACTGAGTTTCATAGACGCCTACTCAGGATACAACCAGATACAGATGCACACGGTGGATAAGGAAAAAACTACGTTCATAACAGATCGCAGGCTGTATTGTTACTAAGTAATGCCATTTGGGTTAAAGAATGCAGGGGTGACCTACCAAAGACTAGTCAACTGAATGTTCGCGAATCAGATAGGGAGAACTATGGAGGTCTATGTGGATGATCTTTTGGCAAAAAGCAAGGAGTCCGCCCAGCACATACACAACCTGAAAGAAGCATTTGATGTGATATGTCAGTACAAGATGAAGTTGAATCCTGCCAAGTGTGCTTTTAGAGTCGAGTCAGGAAAGTTCTTGGGGTTCATCATGTCTGAGAGAGGAATTGAAGCCTCCCCAGAAAAGATAGAGGCCATAATCAATATGAAACCACCAAAAAACTTGCATGCGACACAGCGGTTAGTAGGAAAAGTAGCCGCCCTGGACAGATTCATAGCAAGATCTATGGATAAGTGTATACCTTTCTTCCATGTACTACGCAAGACACATCCATGGAATGAAGAGTGTAACGAGGCATTCAAGAGATTGAAGCAATACCTAGTCAATCTGCCTCTTTTAAAGTAGCTGGAAAAGGGCGATGTACTCTGTGCGTATTTAGTCGTTTCCCCACATGCAGCATCAACCGTCTTGGTAAAGGAAGAAGGGGCCATCCAGCACCCTGTATACTACATAAGCTGAGCCCTTAGAGGAGCGAAAGTAAGATATCCCAAGATTGAACTGCTAGCTTTTGCCTTGGTAAAGGCGGCTAGGAAGCTTCGCCCATACTTTCAGGCCCACACAGTAAGGGTGCTTACAGAAGCACCGCTAACGAAAACCTTGAGAAAACCAAACTGCACAGAAAGATTGATAGGATGGTCAATTGAGTTGAGTGAATTCGACTTGAGGTACGAGCCAAGGAAGGTGGTGAAAGGGCAGGCATTAGCAGATTTTGTCGCAGAATTTTCAGATTTTCCCCAAGAAGCCACAACAGCACCAACGGGCAAGCCATGGGTAATGCACATAAATGGTTCGTCCTGTAAGGCGGGAGGTGGCCTAGGGATCTATATACATGGCCACGCTAATGTTTAAAGTAACAAATAATAAGGCTGAATACGAAGCGCTAGTAATCGGACTTTCTATAGCCGCCCAGATTGGGGTAACTGAGATAGAGGCCAGGTCAGATGCACAGATCATTGTCAACCAGGTATTAGGCCTGTACACCGTAAAAAGTGAGAAATTAAAAAAATATCTGGAGCGGGCCTGGGAAGTACGTGATCTCTTCTCATATTTCACTATAACCCAGATACCACGGGCGAATAATGAAGTGGCGAACAGGCTGGCCCTGACGGCATTTGGAATAGAAGAAATGCCTCTTCTTTGGAAAGTTGAAAGAAGAGTTATTGAAGCACCAGTCGTTGGCGCGAAGGTGGTAACGCTGAATTCCAATATCCCTGAATGGAAAAGTGAAGTAGTAGAATACCTAGCGGTAGGTAGACTACCAGAGGTGCGAGAAGAAGCATGAAAAGTAAGAAAGAAAGCGGCAAGGTTCCTGCTCCTCGATGGGATTCTTTACAAAAGAGGTTTCTCTACCCCTTTGTTGCAGTGCATTTCGCCCCAAGAAGCACAATACGTCCTAGAAGAAATATATGAAAGAATATGTGGGAATCACTCAGGAGGAAGGGCCTTGGCCAGGAAGACGATTAGAGCAGGCTATTATTGGCCCAATGCAATAAGGGATGCACGGGAGTTCACTAGTAGGTGCATTAAATGCCAAGAGTATGCGTCCGTATAACACGCCCCACTGGAAGAATTGACGTTCATGACGGCACCGTGGCCTTTTGCCCAATGGGGCGTGGACTTGGTAGGACTTTTTCCACCGGAGAAAGGCGGAGTGAAATTCATGATAGTAGCTGTGAACTATTTTACCAAATGGGTAGAAGCGAAACCATTGGCGACCATAACTAGCAAAGTTGTTATAAGGTTCTTATGGAAGAATGTTGTCTACGGGTTTGAGATCCCCCACAGCATAGTGATAGACAACGGACGACAATTTGACTCCGACCAGTACCGAGAATGGTGTGCTGAATTGAAAATCAAGGCCAAGTATTCCTCGCTAGGTCACCCCTAGACTAACGGGCAAGCTAAATCAACCAACAAAACTTTGCTCTCAATCCTAAAGAAGAGGGTCGCGGAGAAGAAAGGAGATTGGGCGGACGAGCTCTTAAGAGTACTTTGGGCATACAGAACGACAGTCAAAACACCAACCGGGGAGTCCTTGTTCACGCTAGCATACGAGACTGAGGCGATACTACCAGTTGAAGTAGGGTTGCCCAGCTATAAAATAAGCCATTACTCAACCTGCCAAAATGATAGCAAGCTGGAGGAAAATTTGGACTTGCTAGAAGAAGAGAGAGAAATTGCGGAAGCCAAAATGTTACGAGAGAAAACCAAAACCGAGCAATATTTCAACAAGAGGGTGAAGCCCAAGACCTTCAAAATTGGGGATCTAGTCTTAAAAAGAAGCAGGGTAACAACCCAAAACTAGGGAAAGATGGGACCTCAATGGGAAGGGCCCTACCTGGTAGTGGCAAACAATAGGTCTGGGTCATATCGGCTAAAAGACAGTCAAGGAAATGAGCTGCCTCATCCATGGAATGCAGAGCAGTTAAAGAAGTTTTATCAGTAGCGTTTTCAATACTTTCACATTAGTTATGTTTTTTATATTCCCCTAGTGGTAGTATTGGTGGTTTCTCATTACAGTAATTTTTGTTTTAGTATTCTCATTTTAGTTGAATTCTTGAATGATCATAATTATCACATTCATATTTATTATTTTGGGAATCCCGGTGTTCGCCCATTTTCAACTCCAATAGTTCTCATGTTTAGTTTAAAGTATTAGTAATTACTTGTGGCGCCATGTACAAAAAAGAGAGGGTGCGCAGAGGTCAACAGACCACGCCACCCTTGAACACCAATACCGAGTTATCACACTCGAGGAATGCCTTACTAATAGAAGACCCACAACAAGCTATCCAGCTTGAGGGATTAAGGGAAAGGTCGGGGACCGCCCTATTAATAGAGGATAACTTGAGGGGTTAAGGGAAAGGTCGGGAATCGCCCTGCTAATAAAAAACCCACAACAAGCTATTCAGCTTGTGGGGTTAAGGGAAATGTCAGAGATCGTCCTGCTAATAGAAGACCCACAACAAGCTATCCAGCTTGCGGGGTTAAGGGAAAGGTCGGGGACTGCCCTGTCCCACAACAAGCTATCCCGCTTGCGGGGTTAAGGGAAAGGTCACGGACCGCCCAATCCACATGAAAAAATGGGGCGCAGAGGCAAATGACCCCACCACCCTTAAACACCAATGACGAGTAATAACACTCACGGTGCCATGAAAAAAGGGGTGCAAAGGCAAATGACTCTACCAACCTTAAACACCAATGACGAGTAATAACACTCGCGGTGCCATGAAAAAAGGAGTGCAAAGGCAAATGACTCTACCAACCTTAAACACCAATGACGAGTAATAACACTCGCAGTGCCATGAAAAAAGGGGCGCAGAGGCAAATGACCCTTCTAACCTTAAACACCAATGATGAGTAATAACACTCGCGGTGCCATGAAAAAAGGGGCTCAGAGGCAAATGACCCCGCCAACTTTAAACACTAATGAAGAGTAATAACACTCGCGATTCCATGAAAAAAGGGGCGTAGAGGCAAGTGACCTCGCCACCCTTAAACACCAATGACGAATCTTAACACTAATGGTGCCAGGAAAAAAGGAAGCTCATGGGCGCTTAAAGAAGGTCTTTTCGCTAGAAAACTCCTCGCCACTAGAGCAAAGACACGAATGCTTCTAGGCGCAAAGCCATCTGAAAGTCTTAAAATGAGCAACCATGACTCATGATGACAAATTAAAAAGCTCATCATCACCATTCTAATGATGACATCCAAGACTGCTTGTCGCCTTCCATAATGGCAACCAATACCTTGTGCCACGAATCACTGCAAAAGAATGATTCAAATAGAAGTAAAGGCGAAAGTAAAAACAGACAGCAACAAGAATTGAGGCAAATACTTGGTGGCTCACTAAAAAGGGCAAGTATCTAGACATCTTGCAACGGGAACTTAAACACTTAAAAAGTCAAAACAAATTGAATTCCCTAAGCCCGGGGTGAAGGCCTATTTAAATCCAAAGGCCTGGAAGCCCATTAGAATGAGAGCCCGTATAAGAAGAAAATAACACAGTGGACCCAATTACTAACCTAAGAGGATAAATAAACATAGAGCCCTGCAGAGTCACGTAAATAAACTAATACTTAATCCTTGCCACCTTTTGCGGGATTTCATACAGATACGTGATCACGTCAGTTACAGAAAGATAATTTATAAACAAAAATCACTGCAAAGGATAAGCATCACCACGATGCCTATATAAACCAGGTAACTCTCCATGAAGGGGGGACTTCTCTCTCTGGTTCTCAGGCTACTTTTCAAATAATTAGTGAGATTACTAACTTAAACATCAGAGTTTTCTCAAGCGAAAATCGTTGGATCTTTTCAATTTTTTGCAGGGAAGCAGTTACAAGAGGGAACCGAGACACGTCCTTAACAGCAGGTTTTCAAGTAATCATGAATTTCCTGAAAGAATTCGTGGTAAATTACAAGCAATTGCAGTTACGTTTAGTTATTTTGGCCATTTTCGATATTTGAAGATTCAATTAAAAAAAAATATTTGGAACTTCGTCCTCTTCATGACTACCCAGATCTGAAAGGGAAGAGTTTTTTTTTCTTGGATGTGGTTCTGTTGTAGCGTAAATTGGTGCATGAATTGGTTAATGGAATGGATAAAAGATAGGTTTTGAGAGATGATCTTGTTAGATCACCATCGTCTACATTGATATTGTAGAGACTTCTCTTTGTTATAATTTGCACACGTCTTACCCACGACGTCAGTGTGGATGATGGTGGCAGTCAAATTTGGCTTTGAAACTTTTTTGGGGGAGAAAGCTCTCTGCGTCCGTGAGGAGGGGGGATGGGTTTGAAATTTGCAACCTAGAGTTTTTGTCTTTTTGCAATTCACACTTCTTTATTAAAAGATTTAATAGAAAAAAAAATGACACGTATGCTGTTGCGTAATTTATTGTAAAATTTCAAGTGTAAATATCATTTTTTCTTTATAAATACTTGGTGGGCATTGTAATCCTTTCGAGAACATAATTAGTGGCTTTTGCGGTTTGACCAACGTACTTTTTCTTGGCATTCGTGGAAACATCATCGGTTGACCCTATAGGCTCAAAAATTGAAGTTTGTGGATCCCACAAACGAATGAATGAATCGCTGATGTGCTTTTACCTCTTTGGATGGTCCGCGATGATGCTAGAAAGTCTTGCGACAAAATACTGGACCACGGCCAGAGCGCATAGAAGGCATTAATAGAGAACGAGAACACTTGGGGAAGTAGTCGAATAATCCTTCAGTTCTCTGGAAACCACTCGAAGGATCCTCCTTAAATCTATAAATTGGAGAGTCTATTTACGTGCTTTTCAACCTAGTCAGAATTCCTGAGCCATTTTTTGAAATCTTTCTCAACTCAATCGTGGTCGCTTGTAAGTGTCAAAGAAAAGAAGTGAAATGTTGTTGATTCCAAGTTCATTTTGTGGTAGACGAAGCAATGTCTTCGATCCATTCTCGCTCGAAATATGGGATCCATTTAAGAATTTCCCACTCTCTTCTTCTTCTCTATCAGGATCTCAGTTTGCAAGGGAGAATTCTGCTTTCGTCAATTCTCGCGTGGATTGGAAGGAGACTCTAGAAGCCCACGTGTTCAAGGCGGATCTTCCCGGGCTCAAGAAGGAGGAAGTGAAGGTTGTAGTTGAAGACGACAAAGTGCTTCAGATAAGTGGGGAAAGGAATGTGGAGAAGGAAGACAAGAAGGACACCTAGCATAGGGTGGAGCGCAGCAGTGGCAAGTTCTTGAGGAGGTTTAGGTTGCCAGAGAATGTAAAGATGGATCAGGTTAAGGCCGCCATGGAAAATGGGGTTCTCACTGTTACTGTCCCCAAAGTAGAGGTCAAGAAACCAGACGTCAAGGCCATTGAAATTTCCGGTTGAAGTTTTAACTTTTTAGGGGGGCATCGCATCTACCACATTGTGTTACCGACCTTTTCTCTTTTTTTTTTCTTATTAATTATTGCTTGTAAAATAAATAGACGTGGGAAGTGACTATACATGTCTTTGTGTTTTGAAAACCATGTGAATTCAATTTAAGCTATCAATATTTTACGTACGAAGCGTTCGAGAAAATGTCCGTATAAATGTTTCTCTAAATAAATTTTAAGCGATACCCAACTTTCACTTTCAGTATTCTACAATTTAGTCATACCACCTTTACTCTCAAATCTCTCCATAATCTCTATAGCCTCAACTACACGACCAGCGTTGCAGAGAACTTCCAGTATCTTTGTCCTGGTGATAACATCATGCACTAACCTCAAATTGAAGCATTTCTCTTATAGAACTAGAGCTTGAACCAAATTCTTCTTTATAGTAACTAGAAATTAATATATTGAAAGTCACATCATTGGACTTTTCTGAACAACATGGGAAAGTTATTTCCCAAAACTGTTGAAAGGAGCTTGAGGCTTACAAGTTTTTGTGCGGATGGCGCTATCGAGGATGCAAAGAAGGTTTTTTATCAACTACTTGGAGAAGGTTGAGTTCCAAGTGTCTTTGTTTATCACCATTGTTGGGAAATTGCCGATGAAACAAACAACAAAGATATGAAATAAGCCGTAGCGGATGCAACAATGAGAAATAAAACAATAAACAAAGAAAGAACACAGCGATTTAAGTGGTTCAGCTCAAAATGAGCTTACATCCACTGTGGGGTTGGTTTCAAAACTTCATTAGATCAAATGGAGGTTACAGAGAGAGAATCAAAAGATTCTTACAACAGAGAACACTCACCTCACGTGTATACACTCAATCCTCACAAGTTTCACTCAGAATAGTGGAGAAATGGAGAAGAAATGATCTAGGAAGGGGGGCTCTGTTCGTCGGTGTCAAAACAGGGCCTCTGCGCTTCGTCGTCTGCTTCCACGCGAAATGCCTTCGCGATATTTATATTATGCAATCTCGAGCGAGGACTTCTAGGTCAGATTCGCTCAACTAGCAAACGGACATCTGGCAACACGTGGCATTTCGCTCGAGCGAGAGGTCGAGCGACAGTCGAGCAAAGTCACTGCTTGATCCTCGCTCGAGCTGGAAGTCAAGCAAGGCTCGAGCGAAGTCTCGGGTTGAGGCAAGTCTGGAAGTCTCAAAGTCTCGCTCGAGCGAGGGTCGAACGAGACAGGTCTGAGGCGTGTATTCACAAGCCATACTCAACAAATCTCCACCTTGGCTTGAATACCTAAAAGCCTCATAAAATCCAGATCAACCCAAGAATGTAAAATGCAGCAATTGAGAAACCGTTCCCTAAGGAACCTGGAAACCCCAAACCCCTATCAAGTCCAAACAAAATTTGAACTTGTATACTGCAACTGGCTTGGTCATTATATCTGCTGGATTCTGTGAAGTAGCAATATTCTAAATACTAAGTGTACCATTTGCCACTACTCCTCTGATAAAATGATACCTGACGTCAATGTGCTTCGTCCTCTCATGATACATTTGATTTTTAGTCAAATGTATAGCACTCTGGCTGTCACAAAACACTATCATCTCTGTCTGCTGAAGACCCAAGTCACTGATTAGCCCCTTCACCCAAATGGCCTCCTTAACAGCTTCAGCTGCTGCCATGTATTCTGCCTCTGTAGTAAATAAAGAAACAGTTGATTGAAGTGTTGCTTTCCAACTAATAGTAGAACCACACAATGTGAAAATGTAGCCTGTCAATGATCTTCTCTTGTCTAAATCCCCAACATAGTCAGAATCAACAAAACCAACAACAACAGAACTGAGATCTACATCTATATCGAATATCAAGCCCACATGCGAGGTTCCCTTCAAGTACCTCAAAATCCATTTCATGGCCTGCCAGTGAGTTCTACCTGGCTTAGCCATATATTTGCTAACCACACTCACTGCCTGTGAAATATCTGGACGGGTACACACCATGGCATACATAATGCTACCTACAGCATTAGAGTAAGGAACATTTGTCACGGATTGTTCCTCCTCATCTGTCTGGGGAGATAGGGAAGCTGAAAGTTTAAAATGCAATACCAGCGGCGTGCTGACAGGTTTGGAGTTAGACATTCCAAACCTGTCTAGAACCTTCTCTATATACTTTCTCTGGGACAAGTATAACTTCCCAGCTTTCCTATCCCTGTGGATATCCATCCCCAATATTTTCTTAGCATCACCTAAATCTTTCATCTCAAACTCATCTTTAAGTTGAGTTTTCAACAAATCTACATCAACCATACTTTTAGCAGTTATAAGCATGTCATCAACATAAAGCAATAAGTGAATAAAAGACTTATCAGGCAATTGTTTATGATATACACAACAGTCATAATTACTTCTCAAATAATCATGATCATTCATAAACAAATCAAAGCGTTTATACCATTGCCTAGGTGACTGCTTCAACCCATACATACACCTCTTTAGTCTGCATACATGGTCTTCTTTACCTTCAACTGTGAACCCCTCTAGCTAACGCATATAGATAGTCTCTTCAAGCTCACCATGTAAGAATGTTGTCTTCACATCAAGCTGTTGAAGCTCCAGATCATACAAAGCCGTGATGGCTAGTAAAACTCGGATTGAACTGTGTTTTACCACTGGAGAGAACACTTCATTGAAGTCGATCCCCTCTCTCTGACTGTAGCCTTTAGCAACTAGACGAGTTTTGTATCTTGCATCAGACTGGATTCCCTTTTTTCTCTTGAAAACCCACTTGCAGCCCACAACTCTGGTCTTCGCTGGTAACTTAACCAAATCCCAGGTTTGGTTCTTGTGAAGAGACTTAATCTCTTCAGTCATCGCTGAACACCACTGTGCAGACTCAGTACTTTTCACAGCCTCTGAGTAACTAGAAGGCTCCTGCCCCACAATTTCTTCCGCTGTAGCGAGTGCATAACTGATCATATCTGCATGAGCATATCTCTAAGGTGGTCTGATCTGCCTCCTCTGTCTACCAGCAGCTATACTGTATTGCTCCTCAACTGGTGTCTCAGTCTCTGACTCAGAATCATGCTCATCAGCTATGGCATGATCCTGAGTTACAGGTGGTGTCTCAAGTGAAGCCTGCAACTCCACCTTCTTCCCTGTAGACACGGGAATCTGATTTGTCGGATTAAGCATGGATTTCTCATCAAATACTACATCCCTGCTTATCATAAACTTGGGTGACTTGGGATCAGTACACCACAATCTATATCCCTTCACCCCAGAAGCATATCCCATAAAAATACACTTCTTTGCCCTAGGTTCTAGCTTACCATCATTCACATGAAAGTAAGCAGGACAACCAAATATTTCCAAGTTCAAATAATCAGTAGGTTCATCAGACCATACCTGATTAGGTGTTTTTAACTCAATAGCTGTGGCTGGAGAGCGGTTCACCATAAAGCAGGTTGTATTGACTACTTCCGCCTAAAAGTCCTTAGACAGGCCGGCATTGGAGAGCATATTGCGTGCTCGTTCTAAGAGGGTCCGGTTCATGCGTTCAGCTACTCCATTTTGCTGTGGAGTGTACCTGACTGTACGGTGTCTGGTAATTCCTTCGTTCTTGCAGAACTCATCGAAGTCACTACCGCAAAATTCCATCCCGTTGTCAGTCGGAAGCCGTTTCACCTTTTTACCGGTCTGATTCTCTATCAAAACTTTCCACTGCTTGAAGTTCTTGAAGACATCACTTTTCTGTTTCAAAAAGTAAACCCACACTTTCCGTGAGTAATCATCAATGAATGTAAGCAAGTAATTAGCTCCACATTTCGATGGAACTGAAGATGGACCCCAAAGGTCGGAATGAATGTAGTCCACTGTACCTTTTGTTCTGTGGACCCCAGTTGTAAATTGAACCCTGCTCTGCTTGCCAAATACACAGTGCTCGCACAGGTCTAGCTTGCGCAAATTCTGATTCCCTAACAACCCTTGCTTACTTAGGATAGACATCCCCTTCTCACTCATATGGCCCAATCTCATGTGCCATAGGCGAGTAACATCTGACTCTGACTGATCAGATACTGAAACTGTAGCTTCACCGCTGACTGTACTGCCCTGGAGGAAATAGAGACCATCTTTCAGGTCTCCCTTCATAATAATCATGGAGCCTTTGCTGACCTTCAGAACTCCACCTTGTCCCGTGTACTTCAAACCCAAAGAATCAAGGGCCTTCATGGAGATAAGATTCTTTTTCAAGTCTGGAATGTGCCGGACGTTAGTCAATGTCCTAACCATCCCATCAAACATCTTGATCTTCACAGAACCCATTCCCGCAATCTTGCAAGATGTGTCGTTCCCCAACAAAATAGAACCACTGTTGACTGGTTCATAAGACATGAACCAGTCCCTTCTGGGACACATATGGAACGTGCAAGCTGAGTCCATAACCCACTTATCACTGAACCGACTGTTCGAATCACTAATTGCAAGAACTACATCAGAGCCATCAGATTCATCAGCAACACTGACGGCATTAGAGTAACTCGTAGATTCCTCCTTCTTCTTCAGCTTCGTACACTCATTCTTGTAGTGTCCAAACTTCTGACAGTAATAGCATTTACATTCTTCTTGTTGGAATTGGACTTTGATTTCCCCCGGGACTTTCCTCTGTCCTTCTCTGAACCTTTCTGACTAGATCTTCCTTTGTCGGAGGTATCTTTGACAAACAAACCACTGGCTTGTGCTTCACCACCCTTATCATACTTACTCCTCAACTCCTTCGAGTTCAAAGCTGACTTCACATCTGCTAAGGAGATAGTATCTCTACCATACAGCATAGAATTTACAAAATTCTCAAATGAGGCAGGTAATGAACACAACACAATTAAAGCTTGATCTTCATCATCAAGCTTGATGTCAACATTTCTAAGATCCATAACAATCTTGTTAAACTCATCTAGGTGTTCAGTAACTGACGAACCCTTAGTCATTTTGAGTGTATCCAACCGTTGTTTTAAATACAACCGGTTAGTGAGAGACTTCTTAATATACAAGCTCTCAAGCTTGTTCCAGAGACCCTCAGCGGTCTCCTCCTCCGCCACCTCTCTCAACACTCCATCAGACAATGACAATAAAATAGTACTGTGTACCTTTTCTTCATCGTCCTTAGAAGGTATAGGAGAATCTACCGTTCTTTCCTCTAGAACCTTGAATAACCCCTGCTGGCGCAACAATGCCTTCATCTTCAGGCGCCATAAGCTGAAACTGTTATGACCGTCAAATTTCTCAACTTCAAATCTTGCTGTAACCATCCTTTCAAATATTCACAGAGCCTGAAACGCTCTGATATTAGATTGTTGGAAAATAGCCGATGAAACAAACAACAAAGATATGAAATAAACCGCAGCGGATGCAACAATGAGAAATAAAACAGTAAACAAAGAAAGAACACAGCGATTTAAGTGGTTCAGCTCAAAATGAGCTTACATCCACTGTGGGGTTGGTTTCAAAGCTTCACTAGATCAAATGGAGGTTACAGAGAGAGAATCAAAAGATTCTTACAACAGAGAACACTCACCTCACGTGTATATACTCAATCCTCACAAGTTTCACTCAGAATAGTGGAGAAATGGAGAAGAAATGATCTAGGAAGGGGGCTCTGTTCGTCGGCGTCAAAACAGGGCCTCTACGCTTCGTCGTCTGCTTCCGCACGAAATGCCTTCGCGATATTTATATTATGCAATCTCGCTCGAGCGAGACTTAAACTCGCTCGAGCGAGGACTTCTAGGTTAGATTCGCTCAACTAGCAAATGGACACCTAGCAACACGTGGCATTTCGCTCGAGCGAGAGGTCGAGCGACTGTCGAGCGAAGTCACTGCCGGATCCTCGCTCGAGCTGGAAGTCGAGCGAGGCTCGAGCGAAGTCTCGGGTTGAGGCAAGTCTGGAAGTCTGGAAGTCTCGCTCGAGCGAGGGTCGAGCGAGATAGGTCTGAGGCGTGTATTCACAAGCCATACTCAACAACCATAATCCACGAATTTGCCAAGAAGGATGTGTGCGTGAAGCTTTTCAGCTGCCGAATGAGATGGTTGGTCTTGGTTATCGTCCACTTGCAACAACATTCAAAGAGAGGGTTTCGACATACGTTTTCTTTTCGGGCATTTGTCAGCGTGAGCTTTCTGGGCTTTTGTCAGTGTGAATGTAGATGGGAGAGAGAGAGGTATTGGATGTATGCATGTCCATTTTAATTTTTTTAGAATGACTTGTTGATTGGTCGGTAGGAATTTAATTTTCACATCCATCCACAAGGATTTTCATATTTTATTAGTTGTTAGTTATATATACATATAAATATACATATATAAGATATAATTAATTCAAAAACGGTAGGTCAAATATATAACCGATATCGAAATTTTTTTTTCTAGTACTTAAGTTAAAATGATAATATAACAGAATTTAAATCATTAGTTTTCACTCCTGCAATCTGATTGGGATGGGGTTAACAGCCTTTTATCCATCTGCCTCTTGTCCATCACCATTCACAACTGTGAGTTGTTCCAAACGAAAATAAGATACACAAAGAATTTTTCAAAATGATTGAGTCTACAATAATACACGTCAAAAATCAAAACTAGCAAGCAGATTAGATTAAAAAAAAAATAGCCAATATTTTGAGGTCTTCAGGAAAGATAAAAAAAACATAAAAAAAATCTAAACGTGGCCTGGGGGTTAGCACTGACTCACTCAAATAAGTAGCAGAAACGATATTCCTAGTGAAGGAGTATGTGTGTAATGATTAGGAATACAATTTCTAAATCGTCTTCTCTAAAAAAGTTGATTAAATTAAACTCATCTGAAATGATAAAAATATTTAAGGCAATAGTCATAGAGCATATTCATGTTTTCGGATTTTTGAATGTCAGAGTAAAAATTAAAACATTAAAATGCAAGAAATAAATTAATAATTAAATCAGACTCACTAAATTAATTAAGTAATAAGAAACTCAATTTAATTAACAACACATTAGACATAAAATTTGAAACTGATAAAATACTAAATTATAAAGCAAACTAACTAAAAACACTAATCAATTAATGATCAAAACTGAAAACTAATTTTAAATACCACAATTTAAAGTGCTGAAAATAAAATACCAAGATTTAAATAATACTAAATTAATAATCTCAAAGAATACAATATAAAATGTAAACTAAATTTAAATAAAAATTGGAAAATGGAAAGAGCATGTCAAGTAAATGAAGAAAAATTGTGTGGAGGTGTGATGTGGCAAGGAGCAAATTTATTGCTATACTTGAATTAGGTATTCCAACGTTGTGATGGCTGCCACCGGGGGTCCTAGTGGCCTTTGATGACGGCAAAGAGGCAAAGATCCTTTGTGGACCTTGTTTTGCAAACACCTAAGGCTATTCTTGAGGTTGTGATCCCTTTTAGACCATTGAAAATGCTAGATGGAAAGGTGTTTGTATAGTTTTCCCAAGAAGAAATAGCAAAATGGGCTAAGCTGTTCCGATTTTCTATTGTCATAAAGTTCCTTCAACATAGGCCCTCTTTGGATCGTCTCCAAGTTTTCATCAATGGAAGATGGGGTTTGTCGAGCCAACCGATGGTTTTGGCGATGAGAAAGCCATGCAATGCTTTTGTCAAGTTCTCTAAGGAGGACGATTTTCTAAAGGCTGTGTCTCAGGAAAGTATCGATATCGATCGAATGAATTATCGTGTTTTCCAATGGACAATTGATTTCAATGAAGAATTCGAGCCTGTTATGGTCCCGGTTTGGATCACGCGTCTTGGACTACCACCGAATTTTTGTCATGAAGCTTGTCTCAAGAATATTACGGCGCCTATTAGATCGTTTCTACATAGAGATAGTGCTACAGATGCGTTGCACGTACTAATGGGTGCGAGTTTGTGACTTGATGAATGTTTCTCAACCGCCTATTCATTCCATATGGATTGGGACACCAGGGAAACTGACGAGTATTTTTCAGGAAGTGGTCTACAAAATGCTTCCGGCTTTGTATGTGATGCAAGGTCCAAGGAAATAATTTAAATACTTGTAAGGCGGCGGCTCAGGTTGATGAGAAGAAGAAATAGCAAAGTCTGGGTGCCGAAGAAGACTAATAATCTAGTATGGTGATTGAAGAAGGGACGAAACAGTCGGAACAGACAAAAATTCAAGGAACTGGAACTGCTGGAAAGTTGTGTCCTGTATGTGTTGATAAGCATGAGAATTTGTGCGGGAACAACATCCTGGTAGAAGGAGAATCTAGTGGTACCCATCTTAAAGGGGATAAACTTATGACTTAGTGCTAGTTGGGGACTTGGGAATGGACAATGAAGAGGTGTACCAAGTTTGTTTTAATGGTGGCACGAATGGGGACCAGACATTATCAATTGGGAAGGAAATCACATCAATTGGGAAAATTCCAAAGTTATTTTCAGAATCTGATAAAGAGGGTGACTCCCTCATTTGAGGATAGAAAAAGATGGAGTTTCGGACTATGAAGTTGGCAATAAAGAGGTGAGAATAGGTCGACAATTGAGCAGTTCTACTTGGGCTTCTAGGAGGCCCTTTCGGCTTGACCCATGATTGATAATATAAAGTTTTGGAATTGTCGAGGTCTTGGTACCTCGAAAGCAAGGCTTCGAGCTTTGCTAAAACATCATAAACCTAACTTTTGATTGTGACTGAGTACTTTCGAAGGGAGACTAAGATTTTACGCTGGTAGAATATTTTGCAATTTAATGAGTCCTTTTCTAATGGTGGAATGATGGGAAGCTGTGGATTTTTTGGCATGAGGATATTCAAGTTAGTATTATTGGCATTTCAAATCAGCATGTTACCTTGTTGATTAATTCTTTTGTGATTGTTTATGCTGTTTATGTAAAATGCATGTATTTGGATTGTAGGCAACTTTGGTTTGATTTTGTTTCGTTTGACTCGTTAGAGTTGCCATGGATAATTATCGGGGATTTTAATATTATACATCATCATGGTGAGAGAAGAAGAGGCCTCAAATCTAAGATTACCATGTGCAATGGATGATTTTACTAATTTTATTAATGATGGAAGACTTATTGAAGTTCCTTTTAATGGGAATAAATTTTCTTGGTGCAATAGGCAAGGGGGATTGGCAAGAAGTTGGACTAGAATGGATAGAGTTCTTAGTAATCCTCAGTTGCTGGATCTTTTTCCATTAGCGTCTCTTAAATACTTGCTGAGAAGATCTTCAGATCATTCATCTATGATTCTTGGTTAGTTAGAATCTTCGATGTGGTACAGTCCTAGCATATTTAAATTTCAACAGATGTGAACTATGCATGGTGGTTTCTGAGAGTTTGTCTCGAGTATTTGGAATGAAGAAGTAGGCGAAAGAGGCTTGTTGAACTTTATGCTTGCTAGCAAACTTAAAAAGCTGAAGGTTGCTCTTAGGCGATGGAACAAAGATGTTTTCGGATGGACTGCCAATCACATTAAAAGACTGGAAGACAGAGTTAGGAAGGAGAGGCAAGGCTTCAAGAGAGACATTTAGATGGGGTTGAACTTTATGTTTTGGCTTCTAAGGTGGAACTTGATATTTGGCTAAAAAGAGAAGAGACCAGATTGCCTTGAAAATTAAGAAAACTTGGATAGATCATGGGGGAGGTTAATTTTTTTTTTTTTTTTTGCAGCATTGCAGGCAAGGAATAAAAGTATTATTTTGAATATGCACTTGGCGGATAGAAGAATATCGTCTACTTCGGAGGCCATTCATGATAAAGTTGTTTTATACTTTGAAAATTTTTTGTAACGCCATCAAGTTGGTCAAGTTTCGAATTTAATTGGCTTGATTCAAGCTAAGGTGGATGAGGCTGAAAATTTGAGTATATGCTGGAGTCCCTTGCAACAAGAAATTAAGGACGCTTTGTTTTCTATTCTGATTGATAGTAGCCCAGGTCCAATTGATTTTGGCTCTACATTTTATTGTCATTGTCGGTCTCTGGTGAAGTTTGATCTTATGGAGGTAGTATGTGAATTTTTTCTAGGCACCTCACTATCAAGGTATTATACCTCTTCATTCATAGTATTAATCTCGAAGGTCATGAATCCTACTTCGTTTGATAAGTTTAAGCCTATAAGCCTCTATTATGTAGTTTATAAAGTTTGGTCTAAATTGCCAGTGGGGAGACTTACATCGATTCTGAGTCGTCTGATTTCAATGGAACAAGGTGCATTTTTCCCATGTATAAGTATGTAACGCCCCATTCCCGTAGGTTAGGAGTGATACGTGATTTTCATAAAATAGACTCAGCAAGAAATTTCTGGTTTAATAATTAAGATAAATGTCTGAAATCCATTTTAATTGCTTCATCTAAGTCTGGCCCGCCTGCTCCACTGATCATCATTCTGACTTGGGTGGTTTAAAAAAATATAAAATAAATTAAAATGAGTCGAATACTCAGTAAGAAATCCATCACAACGTAAACATAATAAACATAAGATTTTTCATAAATGTTTTCATGCTAAGAACTTAAAAACATGACTGTTCATACATAGCTTATGCTATGCACGACTAACATATCTGTATTAACTAATTGATTTGATTTAACTGACTGATTTGACTGGTCTGACTGATTTAATCAATCTGATTAAATTAACTGAACTGATTGGCCAACATATTTAATCTTGTGCACAAGGTTGTGCACTAACTTCCTCAGTTGCAGTAGATGAAGTCGACTATGTAGTACTCTAGTGTACTACGGTGGACCACACTTGAGTTCGTGGCTTGCACCCTAATCTGAATTGCATTGGTACCATGTATCTGAATAGTCAGCTGATTAATTGATTACCTGATTTGATCTTATCTTGCACTTGAACTTAAATAACTTATGTGTCTTATATGACATGAGATGCATGATATACATACTGATATAAGTAATTGTAAAATTTTGAAACTGAACATAATGCTGAAATGACATAATCATGTACTGTGCTTAGTGACATGCTTGCACGAATGGTTCATAAAAGGGCTGCCAAAGAATTGATTCTAATAATATAAACTAAACTCTGATGATCCTAATTTGTGATCAAATTACTTATCTCACTAAGCTACTTCCTGAATCTCACTTCATAGTTCGTCACCTATACGAAGTATTAAACAGTCACTAATCTATCTTGAGAACGTGTTCTAATAATTCACTAGAATAACTTCATACTGTAGAACTTATCCAAATAAATATTCTATTTAGTAGGAAAAATCAATAAATTCTAATACATAAATGATTTAAAATATTAATAACATACTTGCATTGAAATTATACTTTAGTAAAATAAATAAATTTAAATTCAACTAATCTTAAAATCCTAAATTCTTAAAACATATTTACATCCTTATACTTAACATAATTATATAATCTTATAGGAAATCTATAAATATTACTAATATCGTTTAAATATTCTCAACACATTTTATTGTTTTCTGTTATAACTATAATAAAATAAACATGTAAAAATCTATAATAATAACGTTAAAGATTTATTCCATACAATAGATATTGAATTAAAGTGTTTTAAATAAAGATGAATGCTTACTATAATAACTAATCTTTCAATATTAATTAATATATATATATATATATATGTGTGTGTGTGTGTGTGTGTGTGTGTGTGTGTGTGTGTGTGTGTGTGTGTGTATCTAAAAATATATAAAAAGAACACAACTGGTGGAAATGCCCGATTCATAAAGATAACTTAATAGTATTGTGCTATTAGTGTAACTCAATCTTAATTTAATACTTAATAAAATAGTAAAATTGCTAAGCTAATATATTTCGTTTAAAAATAAATCCTAACTTACTTATTGTCAAACATGAAATACAAGACTATATATGAAGTAGCCCAGGCCAACTTAAAAATAGCATTACTCTTGAATCCAAAAATACTTAAAGCCCAAATGGAAATGTAATTAGTTAGAATATTATCATTGGATTGATTAAAAGTTAAATTCAATACAAATTTAGATATTTAAAATCATTTTAACTCTATATTAGATTATCCAAATACTAAATTTATTGGTCTTTATGCCAATAAATTCAAATAAAATACCAAATATGACAAGTTAGTTAGGTTGGACATATTTATAATTTTATTCATTTTCTTTCATATTTTTCTCTTTTTTGATAAAAAAATATAGTTAGATGAAAAATAAGTAAAAATTATTTTTTTAAATATCGGTTAATAATTTAATTTAAATATAATATGATTACTAATAATTTTTTAACTCATAATTTAATTAAAATATAATTATTAATTAACATATAATAAAAAGAATAGTCAAATATAATAAAATTAATTAATTTAATAATTGTAAATAATTAAAAAAAAATATTATTAATTATTTTATTGTTATATTTAAAAAAAATAATCATTCTAATATAAAAATTATATAAATAAAATGATGAAAGTTAGAATAAAAATTAAATTGACTAAAATTATACTTTCTTTCAACAATCTAATCAGAGTTTTCTTAGCTCACGTTACGGCTTTTTGACGGAATGGCATACTTGTAAATAAACCAAAGATTCCACCCCTTTGTATCGGTAGGGTTACTGCATTATGACATGCCATATAAAAGCTACTTTTCGATTTCCAATTCAAATCAGAAAGCACGAAGGAAATAAGGTCGGCAACGTGAACCTACCGAAGGGAAAGCCAAAACAAATCGTGCGGCAAGGGAGTTTCAGACCCGCCAAGAAGAATGGAGCATAAGAAAATTCTGGACTGGGTTGAAGATGACGGTGAATGGGTTTCCTAAGAAGGAAGGAAGGCTGGATGAGGTGGATTTTGGTGGCCGAAGTCAAGGTCGACACTTTCCTGTGTTCTAGCTTCTGGGTTTAATTTTTATAGCACTTTGTTTATAGTTTTCTTGTGTTTGGGTGTGAAAAGAAGTGAGAAAGGATTGTTGTGATATATGTATTTATAGTATTTCTTCTCTTCATATTACTGGTAAGATAAGTTGGCGTTGGAAAATTTTCTTGTGAGATTTGATTCGCTGTAAGGAAATTAACAGTGAAGTTTATCAAGTAAGTGGGTACTCAGAGAGGCAGTAAAATAAATCGGCTGAAGGCCGAAGAATGTATCGGCTGAAGGCCAAACTCTTTTGGATCAAGCATCTCATGTAAGTCGGTCGTTCCGAAATCTTCGTAACGAAGAAAACAATTAAGGCCGAAATGGAAGAAATCGGCTAAAGAAACGTGCAGGAGTTCAGGTTTTGTGGGTATAAGATTCTACTCATGTGAGGCGGTTACGAAGGCGTAAAGATTACGGGAGGTTTCAAAATATTTAAATTAATCAAGTAAGATAATTATTAATAAGATATTAGCAATATAATTAAAATAATAACTATAAAATATAATTCGTATTTAAAAAACATGAACAACTTGTTAATCCTATATAGTCCGATTTAATGATACTACTATTAATAACAATAAGAGAATTATAAAATAATATGAAAAATATATTACTAATAATATCTAAGTCTGGGTGGTTACAAAGTATCTTCGAATATATTAGTATTACACAAGAACTGGTGCAAAATGTTAATAAACCTATTCGAGGTGAGGACTTAATGTTAAAGATTGATATGGCTAAATCTTATAAATCATATGATATGATTGATTGGGAATTTTAATTCCAAGTTTTTAATGCTTTTGGCTTCTCGCTCGAGGTTTGTCTTCTAATCAAGAATTGTGTCACTATGTCGTAGTATTCATTGGTTATAAATGGTACTGCAAGATGCTTTTTCAAGACATTTGCGTAGTAAATTTCGAGTTAGAAAGATGAAAAAATTTATACAATCTCTTATTATTTACACAACTTCTACATATCATATTTTATTTTCTTTTATTTTTATGAAATATTTAATATATGAATAATGAATAAAAAATAAAATTATTTTAAAAAGAATAAATTTAAAATAAAATTTAAAAAAAATTAAAAAAAATTAAAAAATAATGATGCGTGGAGCTTGTATAGAACAACCTTAAAAAGATTGGATATTTTTCGCAACCTTGGAATGGGCCATTAACTTTGCATTTGTTCTATTTGGATGATATGGTCATATTTGTAAATGATGGTCAAAGATCTGTAAAAATGGTTAAAGATGTTGTTAATGTACTTAGTGGTCTGGCTAGGCTGTGAATGCTTCCAAGTCTTCAATTTGTTGCTCCTTTAAAATCCCACTTCAAAGGCGGCGGGAGATATTGAAGTCTCATTTAGATTTGGTGATGAGATAAGTTGAGATGAGTTGAGTTTATTTTTTAATATTATTATTATTTTAGGATTTGAAAAAAGTATATTAGAATTTAAAAAATGTGTTTTAGAATTTGAAAAAGGTGTACAGAAGTTTGTGTTTTATATAAAAAATTATAAAAATATAATGATGAAATGAAGATGGAATTTGAAAAAAGTGTATAAGAATTTGTGTTTTATATAAAAAATTATAAAAATATAATGATAAAATGAAGATGAGTTGAGATGAGTTGAGCTGAGTTGCGAATATAAACGGGGCATGAGAGAAACGACATTTTTGTTAGGATGTTTCCTGTTAAATATTTAAGTGATCCAATCATTTCGAGACGCATGAAAACAATTTATTTAGAGGAATTGTTGATGAAAACTCGAACGAAAATAGATGGGTGAAAAATGCGATTTTGTTTGCAGGAGCCCGTCTGATTTATCTCAAGGATCAACTGTTTGTTCAGCATGTTTTTCTGGAGATCTATTGAGGGGAAGCCTAAAAAGAAATGGGTTAGTTGAGACTCATTGAGCAAGCCAGTGGATGGAGGTTTTGGCTTAAGGAATATATTGGATGCTCAAAACTCTGCATTTTAAACCTGCGTGGAAACTTCTTACAGAGAATTCTTTGTGGGCAAATTCCTTTAATGCAAAAGTACGTAAAGGATCAACATCTCTCCCTTGTTAATCCTATAAAAGACTCTCGGTTCTGGAAGATGATTATGGGTTCTATTCTTTTTGTAATCAGTCGATCCAAATGGCTGGTTAAAGAAGGAAACATATTCTTTTGGATAGATAAGTGGCTGGATTATTGCCTTCTATGTAATGAAGTGCCAATAATTGATTTGCCGTTATTAAAAATAAAGGAATGCATGCTTGACAATAGTTGGGACATGGAGTTTTTGGTGTAGCTAGTGGGACAGGAATACTCGGATAGAATTTTGTCTCAACTTGGGGGCAATAAAAACGGATCTGATATTCTAATTTGGTTGGGGAGTATGGAGGGCTGATTTACCACTTCGAATGCATGCGATTTGGTCCATGTTTCTACACCTAAGAGGCAATGGAAAAGTGGATATGGCATGTGGCTTCGCCAAAAAAATTCTCAGTTGCTATGTGGAAAGATTCAACACAAAGTTTGAGTGTGGATGATCTTATTCGGTGGCTTTACATTCCTACGGTTTCTAAGTGTAAATGTTGTCAAGAGGGATGCTTAGAAGATTTAAACCATATTTTGTATGTCGTAAAAATAGCCTCACAACTTTGGAAAACTTGTTCAAATTTTTTGGGCATCTTGTATCTGGTAAGCCGGACTTGGTCTGAATCAATTGAAGCTTGGTTTAGAAGAACCAAAAAAGCTACCAAAGTTGGGAATTTAATTGGCCTTGCACAAGTAATTTTGACGTGGAGTCTTTGGACTGGACGTTGTTGGACGAGTATGTTAGGTCGAGTGGATTATTTTGAAGTATTCTTGAGGTCGATTAGATATTTGTTTAGTTGGGTTGGAAATAGATTGAGAGGTTCGAATAATTTGCACCCCTGTGATATCTCTATTCTAGATGAGCTAAAGTTGCCTATTATTCCTTCAAAACAGAGAAAACTTATTGTTGTTTCTTCGGTAAAGCCTGGTGAAAGATGGTTTAAGCTAAATGTTGATAGAACTAGTTACAATAATCCTGACGAATCCGACGCCGGTGGGGTGCTTAGAAATCATGAAGGAAAGTTGATGTTTTCCTTCTCGGAATACACAGGTTTTGGATCAAACAATAGAGTTAAATTGTTGAGTTTGTTGTTTGGATCGTGCCGATGTAGGTCTATGGACTTTTTGAATATTGTTATTGAAATTGATTCTCTCTTGATTGTGAATTGGCTGAAAAATGGTAGATGTAATGTGTGGTATTTGGAGGAGTATTGGGAGGAAGTACTCGGTATTATTAAGCATATGAATATCCGGTTTCAACAGTTGTTTAGGGAGGGGGAATTCAGGTATTGATTGGCTCGCAAAAATGGGTAGTAGGGGATGTAATCAATAGATTCCGTTGAGAATGTTCCACTCATACTTAAAGGTATTTTGCGTTCGGATCGTAGTGGCTTGCTGAACCTGCGTAGCTTAATGGCTTGACGCTGCGGGGCTGAGATGTTCTGCTTCAAATTATTTACAAGGATGATTAGAGTATTTCCATCGCTGAAGTGGTTAAATTGGGTGTATGGTTTGAATTTTGACGTTGAGCTTCATCTGCAGAAGAAGGTAGTTTGATGTTTTGAGTATTTTCGATTTCTTTCTGTCTGCCTTTTGTTTTTTTCGTTTCCACGGTTTTGATGGGTATTGGTTATTCTTTGTATAGATTAATTTCAATAAGGTTGTTTTGGTCTATAGGTAAAATAAGTTGGGTTACGTTGTAACCTTGGTTGTGTCCTTTCTAGTTTTTTATTTTTTTATCCTTGGTTTTTGGATTATTTTTTGATTTCTTGTAATTTCCAAGTATCAGGTTATGACCACACAGTATTCTTTCATCACAAATGAGAGCAATCAATAAAATTGGGATGAGTCATCCATGGATACGTGGCCCTAACTATTCTCCAAAAAAAAATTCAAATGAATTGATATATTAATTGAGAAGACTTGACAGCGGCTGCAATTGAACTCAAAGGAGCTTTTCAAATGCTACGGCAATTGTGTGATTTCCAAATGGAACAAAATATGTTTCTCCTCCTGTGTATCGAAGTTGCGGCGCTGTGTAGAGAAACCGAATGAATAAAATATATGTCCTCTAAAATGAATAAATGCGGCGGATTGAAACAAAAAAAACCCGAATGTGTTATATAAAGTCAAGAAAGAGGGTGTACGCCCCCTATCTTTTTCTTTTCTTTCTTTCTGTGAATGATCCTCTTAAAATTTTTGAGGTTTTATTTAGTAATTTGTACTGCAATCAAGGCTTATATATATATATATATATATATATATATATATGAGCCTTAATCGTTCTATAATTTCTAAGAAAATTTATATAGAACGAAAAAAACTTCAGCTCTTAAGAGTTTTAAATATTTCATTTTATAAATTCTCTTGCAATAGTAGTTTTTTTTTAGTTTTATAACACATTATCAGCACGAAGTTCTATCGATACTGAAATTAGTGGTCTTCTACTTTAAGTAAGTTTTTCAATATATTATTTGTAGTTCTTGAGATGAATATAAAATGTAATATTGTTGAATATTATTTGATAAATTTTTACTTTTATTTTCATGATTATGTGAATATATTTTTTAGATCCACGTATTTATTTTTGTGATTCATATATGTAGAAAATGTTAGATCTTATAGAATTAAAATTTAATACTATTGACATTTCTGGAAAAAGTGATTTATTTTGGTCCTTAGATCCTTGATGAGATCCATTTGGATATGATGAACTTGAAAAATACAATCAAAGAAGAAAATCACGTGTCCCTGCAGGACCGTGCTGTGAAATAATTTAAGGGAGATATATGAGCATCAAATAGGTAATCCTCCCAAAAACTCATTATGACTTATTGCACATGAAATTGTAAGATTTTAAAAGTGATAGTGACTATAACTCTGCATTCTCTAAAATCAACTCAATTATAAAATTATGCAGTGGGAAAGTCACTGATGATGATATGTTAAAGAAGACATATACTATTTTTCATGGCTCAAATGTGCTCCTACAACAGCAATATCGAGAGTGAGAGTTCAACAAATATTCTGAACTTTTATCTTGTTTTCTAGTGGTTGAACTAAATAATGAGTTTTTTTGTTAATAAATCACCAGCTACGTCCTATTAGTTTCACATCATTTTCTAAAGTGAATGATATTGGATTTATACCATTATCAGAAGTGAACGGTGTATCCTTTCAAAGGAACTAAAGGCGTAGACGTAGTAGAAAAATATTAGAAGTGTGAGTTTCAGAAGTGACAACACTAAAGGGGATACTACTAGAAACACATCATATCACCAGAAGTGATCAAATTCAGAAAAGGGTAAAAATCTTCAGAATAATTCTTCATAGAAAGATGAAGATATTTATTATAGATGTGGTATGACTGGACATTAGTCACGTACCTTTTGTACGACCAAACACTTGATTCATTTATACTAAGCTTTTATATATATTATAGTAAAACTTTTTATTATTTTATCATGTTTTGAAATAACGAAAAATCGGTGCTTGAAGCACGACAAGAAATTACTTGGAAAAATAAAACCCAATCTAAATTTGATTATCTTACAAATGAATGTAAACCAAAAGTTCAGAAGATTATCCATTTATAAAGTGTTGCAAATCAATTATCGGATGTATTTACTGATACTAAAAGTGTGGTAAAATTATATATTATTGCTGTTAATGTTTAAACAAGAATTGAAGTCCCTGAAGGATAAGTTGTTAAAACAGCAATAGATGAGTCTAAGACACAGCTGAAGTGTGGAAAACCTATTGATGCAAAAAAGAAAAAAAAAAATCGGTACTCCTGAAGAGACCGTACCCACAAAACAAGCAATTAGATTTATCCAAACTTTTTGTATAAAATAGAAACTCCTGAAGAGTATAATCCTCCTGAAGAGGAAACTCCTGAAAAGTACAAATTTCCTGTATAGGAAACTCTTAAAGAGTACAACCCTCTTGAAGAGGAAACTCCTGAAAAGTACCTCCTAAAGAGGTGTTTCACGAAATATTTTCCCCTGGAGAGGAACGGGTATCTGAAAATAATGAGATCTTAATACATTTCATGAGTACTGAAAAAATTATGGATAAAAATAAAACTGTTATTGACAATATATTTTCATATAAAATGACCATTAAAATTATCAGAAGTAATAAGAAAGTGAGTAAAAAACTGTCGTAAAATGTTGACATAGAAATGATTAGTCAAAATGGAAAGCAGTTATTGAAGCTGAGTTAAACTCACTAGTGAAGCGAGATGTATTTGGATTTATTGTCCAAACACCAAAAGGTGTAATGCTTGTTGGATATAAGTGGATATTTATATAAAAGCGTAATGAGAAAAATGAAATTGTGTGGTATAAAGTATGACTTGTCGCACAATGTTTCTTGCAGAAATCCGGAATTAATTATGAGAAGACATATTCCCTCGTTATGAATGCAATCATATTTAGATTTTTAATCGGTTTGGTTATTACAAAAGGATTAGATATGCAGTTGATGGATGTGGTCACTGCATATTAGATCATGACATATATATGAAAATTTTTGAAGGATATACAATACTTGAAACATTTAATCCAAGTATATCTAGAAGTATGTATTTTATAAATTTTCAAAGATCTTTATATTGGTTAAAGCAATCCGGACGCATGTGGTATAATTGACTCAGCGAATATCTATTGAAAGAAATATTTGAGAATAATCCTATATGCCCATGTGTTTTTATCAGAATCCAGATTTGCTATTATTGCAGTTTACGTTGATGATTTACCTTATTAGGACTTCTGAACAGATCACAAGAACTGCTATATATTTAAATAATGAATTTGAAAATGAAATATCTTATTATTTAAATGCTAGATGATTTACAAAAACTTGAGACTTCTAACCTCATATCTCAAATACATTTGCTCTTCATAAATTAACATGCTATTCTTATTTAAAGGATTAAGCAGTCGAAATGAAGAGACAAATAAAGATTTAAAATCCTTATTCTCTTGTTTTAAGTCTACTATTTTTCTGTTAGACTCATAAATAAGTCGTTGAAGTGCATCGATCTTCTTATTAAACTTTTCAATCTCGAGAGTTTTGGACTGCAACCGAGCAAAAAATGAGATAATAGATGATGACTATCAAGTTTCGAGACTCACAAGTTCATATATGGTATTGTGATCTGACTTATTAGCTAGATTATTTTCGTGCTGCATCATGGCACCTGCGATGGATGTAGAAACAGTTTGGGACTGAGGTGAATAAAATCTCATATATTGATCATGAGAAATATTGAAAGAAAATTGATGAGCCATTGAAAATTTGTAGAATGAGAATGCAGATGAATTGCAGAGACGAGAAGAAGATTTGATGGGATTAAATAAAACTAGAACTTGCTCTTATAGAGATGAAAATGAGAACAAAACAAATCATCATCTCTTCAAATCTCACTTAGTCAAGATTACAAGATATGTTGGATGCATACTTTCAAAAGCCAGCGAGATTAATTACAATTATCCATATTTTTCTCGTAAACGCTGAACCTCTGCTATCAGCTACTGTTGTTGACTTTGTATTTGAGCTCTCTCTCGTTCCAGCTCTTCTATTCGTGGTTTCAGGTCACAGGAATACCAATTTGCATTTCTTGTCTTAACTTTTTATTCTTTTTATATTTAGTTGCAAGCTTTTGATACAATTCAGATATTTGATTATTAAGATAATCAACCTCACTCGCTCTTGCCAGTAGCCTTCGAGACATGGTTGTAATAGATGCAGCATATTAAGCACTGAGGGTTCTTGATGCTGCAATAATTTCAGGATCAGTTTTACAAGAAAGATGTATTTCTGCTCCTATTATGGTGTTGACAATCTCAAAAGTAAAGATAAGTGGTTGATGTGTAAAATGTTTTTGGTTCAAATCTAGGATATTAACAAAAGAATTTCTCTCAATCATAGTATCGCTTTGGATGAAAAACAATGGGATCAATGAGGAATATGAGATCTTGCGTGAGTATCCGATGTGTGAAAATGATCATTTTTAAACATCAATCTAGAGCTTTTAAATCTCCGCAAATATCTTATTTGTCAACAATATCAAGCGAATTTGAGTTTCCACCGAACCTATAGAACTAGGCCTTAAACTTTTGCAACTTTTATCGAACATGAGTGGTTTCCAATACTCTTTTCGCTATGTATGAACATATTCTCCCTAATAATGCCGAAAGGGGGAGAAATTTTATATAAGAATATTAACATATTCTCTCTAATACATTATTTAGATAGAAATCATGTTTGAATTCTTAACCCTGTTATATATGCTGAAATCATGTTTGTTACTTAAAAAACTAACGCATATTCTCAAGGGGAGTTTAAGTATTACTGCAGGTTCCAGATTTCTACTAAATCTATCAAGCAAACATTATCTGTCACATTTTCAAATCACTCAGAGATAATTACAATTTATGAAACAAGTTGAGAGTGTATTTGACTGAAATCAGTGATTCAACATATCCAAGAAAAGTGTGGTCTTCCCATGATCAATCATAGCCCAACAATTTTATACGAATAGAATACTGCTTGTATCACTCAAATCAAATAAGGATATATCAAAGTTACAATCAAGTGATTATTTGACAAATTTATTCACAAAGACATTTAAGAAAATTGTACATTGGAATGCGAAGACTTAAAGATTTATCGTCATGCACTTTTCAGGGGGAATAAATGTTTTGAAGACTTGTGCTGATTATACTCTTTTTCCTTCGCTGAGGTTTTTTATCTAATTGGATTTTTCTTTGCAAGATTTTAATGAGACAATCTTAAAGCACTTGGCAGTACATGAGAATACTGTACTATTTTTCCTTTGCCATTGGTTTTTCTTCCCACTGAAATTTTCCTTCGTTTAATGAGGCAGTTTTTTTTATGGGTGGTCATTCAAGAAGGAGTATTATATAAAGTCAAAAAAGGGGCGCACGTCCCCTCTCTTTTTCTTTTCTTTTTTTCGGTTAATGACCCCCTCGCGACTTTTGAGATTTTACATAGTAATTTGTACAATAATCAAGGTCTACATATATGAGTTTCGATCGTTCTGTAATTTACAAGAAAATTTATATAGAATGAAGAAAAGTTTAATTATTAAGAGTTCTAAATATATATATATATTTATAAATTTTCTTGAAATAATAATTTTTTTTTAATTTTATAATAAATATTTTTGTGCAGCTCCTGTTACGAAAATTCGAAGCAAGTTGCTGTGTGTAAAAGTCAAAAGAGCATGCAAACGTGCGGCCTGCCATTGAATTGAAAAACGAATTCTAAAGTAAAATTGCTGCGCATGAAATCCGAATGCCTCCTTTTATCAAGTGTAAAGCCGAGTGAGTAATGATGCTGCTGGGCATTCAAGTACGTCGCCTCTAAGGTCTAACCCGCACGAATCCAAATGAAAAAAAATAAGAAACTCTACTCTTCTCAAGTAAATCATGCGGCGCCATCAAGAAAATTGAATTTATATATGTACTTCGCGTCTGTATTTCAAAACTAAGTGGGCCTCTCCTCTTTTGAATTCAAAAGCCGAATGCCTCTCTTTATCTTTTTTTTTTCTTTTTATTTTTTTTAGACATTGATGCATGTTTTAACCTGCATAAAAAATAAAAATAAACACCAAATATGATAAAGATAAAAAATCATATATAAGAAAAATGTATTTGCACGTGAAGAAATAACATTTAATTAAATCTCAAGTTATAAAATTAAGAATAAATTATAGGGTTGTTCATTCAGGTTGATTTTTTTTTGGGATCCAATCCAAAAAATGGATAACCGAATTTCAGGTGCAAATCTAGCCCTGATTTAATCCAGCCAGGTGCTCGCATTTTTTAAAACCTGAGTCTATGCAGCCTGGTACAATTTCATATATTTGATACTAGATTTAAAATTCGGATTCCGGATTTTATAAAATCAACGTGAAGCAAAAGGCAACGAGATGCCCTAGTCGCCACCTCCCCAATTCACTCATCTACTATTTGTCTCTCCCTCCCTCTAAGTGATGCCCTAGCCGCTCCCCTCCCTGATTCTCTCTTATCTGCTCTCTCCCTCTCCCTCGCCCTCTCCCTCTCCCTCTCCTTTGCGATGCCATATTCTCCCTCCCCCGATATCACTTTCTCTCATCTGCTCTATTTCTATCTCGAGTACGCACCGAACTCAACAGAAGAGGAGTGTATTTTGATTTTTTGATATATATTTTTTATTTTTTTGTTGTGGATATTCCTTTTTTGTTGTTGATCTTTCTTGTCCTCTACAGCACCAACATCACCTTCCAAATTGTTTTGTGGGTCTTGTTGGAATTTCATGATGTCGCATAAGATGCATCAGGAGGATGATTGTCATATATTGTTGTATGGAGTGAAAATAATATGGTTTTGGTGTAACTCAGCTTTGTTTGTTTGCTTGTTAAGTGGAATTTTATTGCTTCTGGCTTTGACATTTGCAGGGAAATATCAATGCCACTGGTCTTTTGGACCAAATGATATCCTTTATCCAGAGAAGAGGAAGAGCCTCTTTTTTGTACTTCTTTCATTTACTTCTCTATTTTGTTCTAGTTGTCCAATTTTGATCAGTTTGTTTACTGGAGCTTTTGAATTAGTTAGCATGGTCATGAAGGATGATCATATTGTGGTTGCTACCTTGAGATGTATCTGGTGTGGTGGTGTTTTTTTTTTTAATGTCAATGAAACTCAACTTGGTATGTTTTTATTTCTATCTCTTTAATGCAACTATAAGAAATGTTAATGAGGGCTCCACTGTACAAGCATATGTATACGCAACCTTTTTATTTTTATTTTATTTTTTATTTTTATGTATCCAAAGCATTGCATGTATAGAAGAATGATGTAGATATGTATATGCATCTCTCAAAGCAAAACATGCTTGTTCTTTTCCTAAAACTTGCAGCTTGGAGGGAGTTTCTCTTTACGATTTGCAAACATGAAATATCATCTTCACTGTATCCTTGAATGGTAACATAGTCACTTCATATGTGTAATCATGTTTATTTTCTTCAGCAAAGAGTACATGATTTATGCCCACCACACATATTAATACTAATCATATTAACCTTTTAACTTAATCTGATATGGGTTGATATCATTATACTTGCAGTCAAATTTTTGTCATTTTTCATTCCATTTTATTTTTTGCAAGATCTCTTTCAGTCCAATCATTTGAAGTTGCTATTTGGTGTGGAGATTAAATCATTGATGGACATGTTACTGATTATGTAATTCATATATTGTAATTTTGTATTTTGTAATGTAATGTATAAATAACAAATAATGTATTATAGAGTGGATTGCATTGTGATGCATGCATAGATAAATATTGGATTTTTCTTTTTACATGCATTTAGTATTTTTAGAATACAAATATTAGGCTTTTCAACTCGATGACTTAGGAATTGTTTTAGTAAAATAATTGCTTTTGTATAAAAAACAATTATGGATGAAATTTTTTAAATACATATAAGCTTTTACCTAAACACATTATGTTTTAAAATTTAACTAAGAATGAGCTTAAAAAAAATCCAGGATATTTGGATTTTCAAACCCAGGTTAATCCAGGTTCCAACCCAGGTCACAATCCAGGTATATTCGGGCCAGAACTCAGATCGGATTTAGGACTCCAGTTCTAAGCTGGGTATGCCCGGGTTCCCAGTCTAGAACTCGGATGTACAACCCAAATAAACCATGATATTAATTAATTTAAATCACAACTTAGATTTATGTCTCCTTACTATTTTTTCATCTAAAACTAATAATAATGTCATGTAATAATAAAATATATTGATTCTAAATGTATAAAATATGCAATAATTCAGTTTTGTCATACCCACCAACTAGCAAAATAGTGAAAATTAATTGAGAAAAGTATGGCATATAGATTAAAATCCAAATAGAAGTAATCAAACACAGTTTAGAATTTTCACAAAAAATGACACATAACTACTCAACCCTTAGAAGCTATATCCACAAAGACTATCTCAACAATCTTTCATATAGAATTGGGGCAAATAACTCAAAACTCAGATGTGTATGTGTAGCTAGACTAATTGTGTGTTCCTCATTACTAATCATGATTTTTCATAGGAGTTTTGAACTTTAAGATTAATCATTACTAATTCTAACTACCTTAAGACCCAAAGGACTAGTAGTTTTCACACTAGCTCTATTTTGAAAAGTTGAATACTCTGTTGAGAAGTTCCACACGGCTTAGGAATAAATGCGTTCTGATCTTTATGAGGAGTTACCCCACTCCTCCTATTAGGCATTTTAAGGAGATAAATGTGTGTTTTTACAAGGTATCAGAGCCCCAATTTATCACCAGTCTCGTGCCTAACAGTCTGCATGCAGGGCCTGATGTGTGAGGAGGAGATTGTTGGAGTTGTCCCACGTCAAATGTGGGAGGGGCTAATGGTCAATTTATAAGTGTGAGGGAAAACCTCACCTTCTAAGCTAGCTTTTGAGGTTGAGAAAGGCTTAAGACCACTTAACTTGAGATGGTATCAGAGTAGGTTAGCCTATGAGCGATGATGGGCTCCTACAACTTACCCATGATGACGATACCAAAAATATCTGCCCACACATGAGGGGACATGTTGAGAAGTCTCACACGGCTTATGAACAAACTCGTCTTAGTCTTTATAAGGAGTTACCGCATTTCTCCTATTAGTACTTTCAAGGGGAGAAATGAGTGTTTCTACATACTTAACCCCAAAAGTCTTAAGTAACTGTTTCTAGCCCTTAATTTAGGAAAGTTTCATAAATCGCTTTCATGTTTCTTTATTTATTTATTTCTTTTTTTTTCAATTTTTTTTAAAGGTTCGGTAGTCCTACAATTTACTTCTCATGTGTTAAATCAATGAACAATAAATAGTAACACTACAAATGTAAGCATGTGCAAACTTTTTTTCAAAACTTGTCATTCGTTCTACATAAATCTTATCAAGGTTTAGCTTGAAAATAAATTTTCACAAAAGTAATTCCGCTCAACCACTTTACCAAGATGCTTAGATTTCATAAAATGCTAAAATAGAGTGTGTCAATCATTTGTGTATCAATGCAAATCACATTCATGCAAAAATTGTGTTGTCATGGGCGCGCACACACGCTACCTCCCAACTAGTGAGAGACATGGTCCTCAATGAATTGAATTATGGAAAATAAAGTGTACATGAATAAGCAAGCAAGATAGACAATCAACAAAAAATATAAAATCAAAGGTTTCCACATTTGAGAACTTAAGAAAATACAACAAGAAGAAAATCGATGCGCGCATTTCATTGCGTAGTCGGCTGCCTCCAAAAGTTTTTTCGAAAAAATTTCATTTATTGTAATTCCACCTTCTTTGCTAATTTTTCACAGTGGAAGAATTCACTCTTTCCTCTTTTACTCTTGTAATAAGCTACTTCATGCAGCAGATCTTATCTTTTATAATATTAGATGATTTCTTCAAAAATAAAAAAAGAAAGAAAGAAAGAATCAACTCTTATGATTAAGAAAAAAAAGGAAAAAGAAAAAATGGGGCGTTACATGTGGCCAAAATTCATCAACATTAATTATCGTCATTCTCTGTTCCATGTTTTGATCTTTTGTCCATATAATATTTTCTCTTATTATCCATATGTATCATATAAAGCACTAAATACTTTCACACACGAAGCACAAGGAAAAAACCAAAGACCAAAACAAGCAAAAAGACTCCCATTTTTCAGCATCTATTAAAGATGCAGAACATTAATGCTATTAGTCAGAAATCTCAACAATTTTGACATCATGCTTCTTCACTTCTACTTTGGGAATTGTTATGGTGAGAACTCCATTCTCAATTGTAGCCTTAATCTGATTGATTTTTGCATTCTTCAATAGCCTGAAACTCTTCAAAAGCTTTCCTCTTCCGCGCTCCAACGTAGGACATGGGTTGTTCTTTTTCTTCCTTCTCCACATTCCTCTCCCCACTTATCTGGAGCACTCTTCCATCTTCAACTTCAACCTTTACTTCCTCTTTCTTCAGCCCCAAAAGATTTTCCTTGAGTAAGTGGGCTTCGAGTGTCTCCTTCAAGTTGATTCGAATGTGGCTAAAGCGGATGTTTCTCGACAACACATGGGAAAACAGGTAGAAGTTAGTGAAGAACGAAGAGCAAAGTCTCCTAAAGGGTCCCAAAGTTGGAGGGTGAAAGAATCGAAGTTATTGTTTTGTCGACCCCCAAAAAAGACTCGAATTTCCGACATATTTTTTTTATTAATCTTCTTCTTTATGGATTTGGTGTAGGTTTCAATTAGAGCATAACAATGCTAGGATTCATAAGAAAGCTTCAACTACAGGTTGGGTATATATAAATGAAAAATGCTATCCTACAACCGGTTCAAATTATTTATTCTACACACCGTGACATGGCAAACTGGATCCGGTTTGCCATGTCACGGTTTTGCTACTGTAGCACTTAAAATAGAATGGTGGTTTATCTCTCCGCGATTAAGGATGTGCTAGGGAAACAATTCTAGGGTTTCACTTCTTTGCCCCCCTCCCCCCTCTTCTGCTAGAGTCCTAGCCTCAAGCTTCTTCGCCTCCCTCCCCCTTCTTCTGCTAGACAAAATTCCAGCCCCCCACTTCCTCCCGTCTGAGTCTTTGAGCCAGAGAAGCAGATCCTTCTACGCGTCTTGCCCCCCATTTCTTCCCTCTGCTCTTAGCCTAGAGTTTCCACAAGAATTGGGAACGAACTCGGTGCAAACCGCCCAACTAAAGACAGAATTTCCATGATTGTTTCACTAGTTTGTGTAGTGGTTTCGAGCCTCGGTGCCATGCTGTTCACAACCTTGATGAGGCATCAATGGGGCCGGTTCTTCACAAGCAACTCTGAAATTCTCCAACTTACTGCAATTGCATTGCCTATTGCCGGCCTATGCGAGCTTGTAAATTGCCCACAAACCACCGGGTGTGGAGTTTTGAGAGGAAGCGCAAGGCCAAGTATTGGGGAAAACATCAATTTGGGGTCATTTTATTTGATGGGTATGCTTGTGGCCATCTTCTTGGGGTTTGTGGTGAAAATGGGGTTCGCCGGACTGTGGCTAGGGTTGCTTGCGGCACAGGCATCTTGTGCCATACTCATGATGTTTTTCCTTTGCAGAACAGATTGGTCGGTTCAAGTTAAGAGAGTAAGAGTGTGACCCCCACGAATCCCTCCTGGGATTTAGAAGAACTCGCGACATCAAAACGATCATCTCTTGGATCAATCATCCCATCGAATAGTGTTTGAAGAGTGTGTGAAGCATGCACCAAGTGTACAATAAATATTCGCAGCGGAAAAATAAATAAAAGTCAGTCGTTCTAGTACCAAAGATTCTTAAAAATTACAAATCGATTTAAAACAATTTTTCCAACAGGAGATTATACAGTATTTCAAAAGAAAAAGATAAGCAACACTGCTTTCGATATCATAATCTCGATCTTTATCCTCTCAACAAATTTCTTTTCCTGTGGAGTCTGTATCTCGAGCCAAATTTCATATTCTGTAATCACAAACTACGATCCCGTAAAATGGGACCGTACGTGGGTGCGATCCACCGAAATGAGATGTGAATTCCAGTAAGCAACAGACAACATACAATCAATTCACACAACAGAACATCATCAACATATACAAGTAAACTCAATGAGTGCATGTACCATGAATATAAGACTTGCAACATGACTTATGCATATGCACTTTTATATAAAAACTTCTGTAATCCTTGACAGTTTTCGAAACTTTGCTTCATCTACGTGCTTTTCATAAAAATGCTTTCATATAACTTTGACTTCTTTCATATGTAATGTTTGAACTTCTTTTCAAAAGTCATCTTTTCTTGTCTTAGGCGCCACTTATCATATCATATCATATATGGCTCGAAAGCCCATCTTTTTCGTCATGACATCTGTTGGACACCTCATGGTTCCCCTATGCACCGTGTGCTCTTGCTAGTTACCATAGCACCCAGCGACCGTATCAAACCTAAGTAGCAATGTTTTGCGCCCTTTCGCGCTCTTCATCACTCGGCGATTGATCACTCACCGAGCGACTACAAACTTTTCTGTAGCGGGAAGGCAAAAGCTAACACTGTCCTATATGCACCCACTAGCTTTATGTGCGACCACGCTCCGGACACTTTTTGGAGCCATACATGGTTTGCCGACGGTTCTTTGTCGACCCAGAGGCTTTTACTCGACTTTAATCACTCCTGAATGAATAATGAATTCCACTAGGGCACTACCCCGTCCCAACCTTTGGGGTTCTTATAAAACTTTAATTTTTTTTTTGTTCTTTTTAAAAACATGCTTGACTCAAAAACATGCTTTTCGTGCTTTATGCATGGGACATGCATGCTTCATGTGACTTCTTATGTAAAACATGTAGATCATGAAACATATGAATCATACATTTACAAATCATATCTCATACATATTAACATATGAACAGACTTCCCTTTTTAATTTATCTTCTATCCAACACGTTGTGCATATTTCAATGAACAGATAGTCAGAACCTTAAGTCACATCGAATCAAACCAACACTGTCTTATAGGGGTTAAGGACGCAACTTATGATAGAGTCAAACCTAACTTTTCTTCTCTTTTCTCTTTACCGAAACACGCATATTTCCTTAAGATCTTCTCAAAACTTAATAGCTATATCATAACCAATCATTAATCACCACATTTACATTGACTGTATAGTTATTCTCTTCAACAAATTATCATCGTATAATATTTTCTCTAAACCCAAACATTTTTCAATCTATACATCAAGGAAATCTAAGAATGCACATCAATATTTCATTCAAAGATTTAAGTCATAACCATATATCATATCATGAGTTAAAACCTAATGTTTTTCCAAAGAAATATACCAGGATTGAAACTTATGAACTCTAAAAAAATAAACTTTTCATCGTCCAACATATTATGCCATTGTTTCAACCTTTAACTGAATTTTTTACTTAACTGTACTTATTAAGTTCCCTCCTCAAATTTTCACCATATTCTTCCAAATATCTCTTAGATTAAAATCCTAATGTATCACCTTATTAAAACATAGAGAAAAAATAGCGGACTTATCCAACCCAACCATCATACCTCCAATAATTACTAAAAAGTAACGGAGTCATCCAACCAAATTATTTTATAACCAATAAATACTAAAATAATGGAGTCATCCAATCAAATCATTTTATCACTAATAATCACTAGAATAATCGAGTCACCTAACCAGATCATTTTATGCCCAATAATTACTAAAATAACAGTCATCCAACCAAAACATTATATCATCAACAATTACCATCCACACAATATTCAACCATAGTAAGATTAACTCGAGATAATCTCAATCTCCATTAAATGGCCTCAGGCCCAACCGATTACTTATCATCACTAGATAACACTTCAAGCAAACAAAATAGAGATTAGCACACAATCAAACATTCAATCAAACAATCAAATAAGTATCTGTTACTTACAGTGCACAAACGAACGTCAATCGAACATTGCGGCGATCCACGATCCATGGCGGGTAAGTCATGCACCATTCATCTCCGGGCATGGCAAGTGACGGGTTGGGCTTGAGTACTCCGTTTGACACCAAAATTTAGGAAAATACCCATTGGAGGATGGGGAATCTCATGGTAGTAGTAGTGAGGCAGTGCAACCACCGGAAGACAGCAAATCTGGCTCGAAAGGGTGAAAATCCCTTTTTGGATTTTCTCTTATACATAGGAGGTGGGGTCATGGATGGGGAAACTATTTTAGGGGTGTGATAAACTGAGGTAGGGGAAGTTTTTGGCAGTGGAGGTGAGAGCCACGGTGGCCGGACGGCGGCGCGGCACGGGAAAGTCCCTTTTTAGACCCTTTTCGGTTTTATGGGAGGAGAGAGAATGTGAGGGCTCCGTTGGGGCTAAAATTTCTGGTGGTGAGTCGCCTATGGGTGGCGGATCAAATTGTGGGGGTGGTGTCATGGTATGGTGGCTCACAGTGGAGATATGGGCGTAGCAAGGTGCAGCTAGAGGATTAAACACCTCTCGGGTTTGGGGCTGCCGGCGGGACGTGCGGCTGCCGTGGTTGACACCTCTAGTGGGATTGGACTCGCCAGAGGCTGGTGGTTCAGGCGGGGCCAGAGGTGAGGCTTGACGGTTGGGGGTGGCGCCGCCACAAGCTATAAACCAAACTACCCTTTAGGGGCACTGTAGCACCGGGAGAGAAGAGAGAGAAAAAGGAAAGGGAGAGGGAAGAAAAAGTGAGGGAGCGAGACCCTTTCCGAGCTATTTATAGGCCCGATACTTCGGGGTCTTGAAACGGACAACATATGAATTTAAAACATTGATCTAAAAGCGTATAACATCAATTTAACTTTAAACTCTCAAAATAATTAAATAAAATATTATTTTGACTTACTTTATTTTTCAACATAATATTTTTCATCAATAATTAAAATGATGAAACTTATTTATTTATTTAAAAGGAATAAAGTCATATATTTAAATCAAATATTTAAAGCACATTTAAAATCTCGAAATATTTTAATCAACTAAAATCAAGGTAATAAAAAGATCTTGCATAATATAATATTTTTGGAGCTATTCAAAAGCTACCAAACCAAAATAGAATAAACATAATAAGACTTAATGATTTGATAAATTTAAGATCAACGAATCAGATAATGTCAAATAAAATATAATCAATGCTCATTAATAAAAATACGACAAATCAAATCATATATTATAATAATTAAAACCAAAAACACTAAAAATATCATTTCAGATAGAAAGACCAGTAGCAACAATTAATTAAAATAATTAAAAGCACTATTATTCAAGAATCTCACAAAAGCTTATAACAACAATAGAATTAAAACCACTAAATCCAAATAATATTGATAACAATTCAAATGATAAAACCAATAATAATTATTAAATAACTAAGAGTATTATAATCATAGATCTCACAAATAACTTACTCTAATCGTAAATAAAACGTACCCGAAATAAAATTTGTGAGATAACAATTTAATTTATTAAAATAAATTAAAATATCCAATGATAAAATATGAGCAAATGCAGATATGTAAAAATTTGGGATTTCACAAAGAGAACTCACACAAACAAGTACAAAGTCTTCTCCTTTGCCAATATCATCATCAACATTAGAATCTAACACCAAAAAATTGATCAACAATAATGTTGAACCCAAGGTTTCAAGTGTCGTATTTATGTATAAATTTTGATGATAACAAATAATATTGAAAACTCAAGCTCAAGTTGTCTACGCATGAAGGGAGCTAAACACATCAAGAAATCAAGCATGAGCAAGAAAGAGATCAAGTCTACAAATGAAGCTCATAGATTATTGTTGTACATCTCTTGATAAAATTAGAAATTGGATTAAGGCTCCAAATTACTCTTTTTTCTCATAAAACATCAAATTAGTTTTTTCACATATGCAAGACATTTTTAAATGTCTTAGTTTTGAAAATTATGTTTTTCACATGTGCATAACATCATCAAACAAAATAATTTCGAAAATTATATATATATTTTTATAAAAACTTGAATTTATAAGATGATTGATTATCATATTTGACATGTGCATAATTTGTTTGAAAGTCTTGAAGGGAGGTGGTGTGTTTTTTTGACAAATGCAAAAGGTATATGATTTTGTTTGAGAATCTTAAAGGGTGGTTGTGTTTTTTTGACAAATGTAAAAGATAGATGATTTGTTTGAAAATCTTAAAAGGTGGTTGTGTGTTTTTTTGACATATGCAAAAAGAAGATGATTTGGTTTGAAAAATAAATCATGCTCATTTTGTCTTGTATGAAAAGTAAAAGATTAGGTTTGATTTCTTTGAAAAATGAATAGAGTTGTCTTTGACAAATGCAAAAGGGAAATGTTTTTATTTGAATTTTTTAAAAAGTAAATAGTGCTCTTATTTGACATGGAAATCTTTTTCAAATTTGAAATTGAAGACTCATTTGCCTATAAATAGCTCACTTGAGTTTTGCAAAAATCACAACAAGAGCTTAAACATCTATTGCTAAGTTTTGCATCAATTCTTCAAAGCTCTCATTCTCTCTTTTCTAAAGTTTTGAGCCTTAATTCTTGTTCTTGTTGAGAGAGATATAGGTTGCACTGTATTGTTTCTATCTCACTCGTTGAGGAGTGTACTTTGATAGTCTACCCACTATCAACTCTTGTATTTGTAAGAGGGTGCGTATAACCCTTGTGTGTGTAGAAGGTGTTCTACACGGGGAATAGTTGAATCACCACGTGTAAGGTGATTGCAAGTGTAGAGGGTGTTCTACACGGATCCTTTGTAGCGGTGTTGTTCAAAGCTGTAATAGGTTTCTTTCTCCACCTGAAGGAGATTGAATAGTGAATTTGGGAATCCTCAAAGGGTAACTTGAGGCGAGGACGTAGGCAGTGGGGCCGAACCTTGTTAACATACTGAGTTTGCTTCTCTCTTACCCTTACTTTTTATATTTATTGCTGTTTCATATTTTGTTTATATTTTATATTGTATATTTGATTTATAACTGTTATTTTTTTAAAATACAACTCAATTCACCCCCCCTATTGTATTAGTCATCTGGGTAACAATTGGTATCAGAGCTAGAGCTCTGTTATAAGATTAACTATCTTTTGAGTTAAGATCTTATGGCTAACATTGCAGCTTCATTTGGTGAAGGTCAATCTAGCAGTCGGCCTCCACTCTTTTGCGGAGACAATTACTCATTCTGGAAAGTTAGAATGAGAATATTCCTTCAGGCTCAAGGTCGAAAAATCTGGAAATGTATTGTAAATGGACCTTATATTCCAACAAAAGTGGTTGATGGAGTAAAGGTCAAAAAGGAAGAAGAAGAGTTTGATCGTGAAGACGATAGACTTTATACTTTGAATTTAATTGCTATGAATTTATTATATAATGCTCTCAATGGTAATGAGCTTAATAGAGTAATGACTTGCGCTACAGCAAAGAAAATTTGGGATAACTTGGAAGTTACTTATGAAGGAACTTCTCAAGTCAAGGAATCAAAAATTTATATTCTTACTCATGAATATGAAATGTTTAAGATGAATGATGATGAATCTATTTCTAGTATGCACACTCGTTTTACTAATATCATAAATAGCTTGACAGCTCTTGTCAAAGTTTATTCCAAAGTGGAGATAGTAAGAAAAATTCTCAACTCTCTACCAAAACGTTGGGAATCAAAAGTGACAACGATTCTTGAAGCTAGAGACCTCAAGAAGCTCGAAGTGAATGAACTCATCGGGTCACTTATCACCCATGAGTACACATTGAAAAGAGGAGAAGAAGAAAGAAAGCAAAAGAAGAGCTTGGCACTCAAAGCCGTTCCTCATGAAAGTGAAAGCGAAGAAGATGAAGAAAGCGATGACGAAGAGATTGCAATGATCACAAGAAGATTTAAAAGATTCTTGAAAAATAAAGCTCATCTAAGGAAACCTTTCAAAAAATCTTCCAACAAAGATACAGGTAAAAATGATTCATTAATTTGTTATAAATGTAAAAAGCCAGGACATATCAAGGCAGATTGTCCCCTGCTAAAGAAAGATCGAAACAAAGGCAAAAAAAGCAATGAAAGCTACATGGGATGATGATTCAAGTAGCTCAGATAGTGAAGCAAGCAATGGAGAATCAGCAAATCTTTGTCTTATGGCTAAAGATGACATTGAGGTAACAAATCTTGATAATATTGAAGATCCTTCATATGAAGAATTGCAAAATGTTTTAGAAGAGGTATATGAGGAATTTGAAAAATTGGGTATCAAGTATACTGCTTTGAAAAAAAAAAATTCTTCTTTAACAAACGAAATTGATATTTTAAGAAAAGAAAGTATTGTTTTGAAAGATGAAAATCTTGAGTTGAAGAAAAAGAAAACTGATTTAGAAAATATTATTGAAAACTTTACAAATGGAAAAAGAAATTTTGAAAAACTTCTTGGTAGTCAAAGATGTGTTTTTGACAAGGCAAGCTTGAGATATATGCCAAAACAAAAATACAAATCTTATAAAAACTTCTTTGATAATCCTTCTACATTAAAGTCCAATATTCAAAATTCTTTTTATAAAAATAATTTTGTTAAAAAAGGATACTATTATAATCACTCAAGTTCTTCATATATGTCACATGCTATTTGCAATTTTTGTAATAGAAACGGTCATAATTATCTTGCTTGTCCTATTAGAAGAAAACATACAATGACTATTAGGGCCATATGGGTACCTAAGAATCTTGTTTCTTCTAATACTAATAAATAAAGGACCCAAAGAACTTGGGTACCAAGAATTTTTTTAATTGCTTTTGTAGGTATGCATGAAGTCTTCTACAGGTAAAAGTAAATGGTTTTTAGACAACGGATGTTCAAGATACGTGACATGAGAAAAGACTAAATTCATTGACTTCACTTCTAAAGAAGAAGGATGCGTGATATTTGGAGACAATTCAAAAGGGAAGATCATGGAAATAGAAGGAAAGATCATCAAGACTTAGTACAAGATGCAACCAAACAGTGAAAACATGTGAAAGATCATCCAGTAGAATAAATTCTAGGAGAAGCTTCACGAGGTGTAAGTACTTGATCATCTTTTAAAAATATTTGTAATCACACTGTTTTTTATCTCAAATTAAACCCAAAATATTGATGAAGTACTTATTGATAAATCATGGATTCTAGTTGTGCAAGAAGAGCTAAATCTATTTGAAAAAAATAATGTATAGACATTTGTTCCTAGACCTAAAAATCATACTATTATTGGAACAAAATGGGTTTTTAGAAACAAGAAAGATGAGTCCGGAGTCATTAATAGAAATAAGGCTCGACTTGTAGCTCAAGGTCTCAATCAAGAAGAAGGAATCGATTATGATGAGACATATGCACCAGTCGCAAGATTAAAAGCTATTCGAATGCTACTTGCATATACTTGTTATAAAGATTTCAAACTTTTTAAAATGGATGTTAAAAGTGTTTTCTTAAATAATTTTTTTATTGAAAAAAGTTTTCAAGAGGAAAGATCGATAAAACTCTTTTCATTAAATACGAAAATGATGATATTCTTTTGATTCAGATTTATGTTGATGATATAATATTCGGTGCTACTAATGAAAATATGTGTCAAGTTTTTGCTAAGACTATGCAGGAAGAATTTGAAATGAGTATGATGGGAGAGCTTACATTCTTTCTCGGATTGCAAATTAAGCAAGCAAAAAGTGGGACATTCATCAATCAATCGAAATATATTAAGGAATTGCTGAAGAAGTTTGGGATGGAAGGTACTAAGGAAACTGGAACACCAATGAGCCTATCCACTAAATTTTATAAAGATGAAACCGGTAAACCAGTTGACTCGAAGGTATATCGAGGTATGATTGGTAGCTTATTATATTTGACAGCCAGTAGACCAGATATTATGTTTAGTGTGTGCTTATGTGCACGCTTTCAATCATCTCCAAAAGAATCACATTTAATTGCAGTTAAACGCATTCTTAGTGGTACAATTAACTTAGGGTTATGGTACCCTAAGCACACATCTTTCGATCTAATTAGCTACACAGATGCAGATTATGTTGGCTGTAAAATAGATCGAAAAAGCACTAGTGGAGCATGTCACTTCTTAGATCATGCACTAGTTTCCTGGTTTAGTAAAAAACAAAATTCTGTTGCACTATCTACTGCTGAGGCAGAATATGTTGCTGTGGGTAGTTGTTGTGCTCAAGTTCTTTACATGAAGCAACAACTTGAGGATTTTAAACTTATGTACAATCACATTCCAATCAAATGTGATAATACAAGTGCTATAAATCTTTCAAAGAATCCAATACAACATTCTCGGATCAAACATATTGAAATTAGATATCATTTTCTTAGAAATCATGTGCAAAAGGACGATATTGTATTAGAATTCACTAGTACACATGATCAATTGGCAGACATTTTCACAAAACCCCTACCAGAAGATAAACTATGCATGATTAGAAGAGAAATAGGAATTATGCATGCCATGAATATCTGCTTGATACTTTTATTCCATTATCTCAAATGATCTACAGAAACTTGAGACGTTTAGCCTCATCATTCAAATGCATTTGCTCCTCATAAATCATCATGCCATCCTTGTCTAAAGGATTAGGAAATCGAAATGCAGAGGCAAGTAAGGATTTTAAATCCTTATTCTGTTGTTTTAAGTCTACTATTTTTTTGTTAGACTCTTGAACTAGTCGTTGAAGAATATCGATCTTCTCATTAAGCTTCTCTATCTCGCGGGTTTTGGACTGCAACCGAGCGGAAAAAGCAACAATGGAAGATGAGTATCGAGTCCCGAGACCCACAAGCTCGTAAATGGCATCATGATCTGATTTATTAGCCAAATCAGTGTTTTGCTGCTTCATGGCACCTACGACAGAGGCAGAAATAGATTGATCACGAGAAGCACTGAAGGAGAATTGATGAGCCATTAAGATTTTGTAAAGTGAGAATGAAGATGAACTACAACAATGAGAAGAAGATTTGATGCGGATTAGATAAAGCTAAGGATTGCTTTTATAAAGATGGAAATAAGTAGAAGACAAACTGTCATCTCTTCAAATCTTACTTAGTCAAGCTTACAAGATATGCCGGATGCATATTGTCAAAAGTTACCGAACTAAGCTAGCGAGATTAATTATAATTGTCCCTGTTTCTCTCGTGAAACGCTGCCATTATCTGCTGATGTTGACTCTGTGCTTGAACTCTTACTCGTTCCGATTCTTCTATTTGAAGTTTCAAAACACGAGCTAATTCCGTCAAATCTTTATTTTCTTGCTTTAACCTCTTATTCTTTTTGCCTTTATTTGCAAGCTTTTGATGCAGAACAGATATTTGATTGTTAAGTCGATCAACCTTATTTGCCTTCGCTAGTAATCTCCGAGACATGGTCGTAACAGAGGTAGCATATTGAGCACTGAGAGTTCTTGATGCTGCAACAACCTCAGAATCAATTCTATTTGAAAAATGCATTTCTGCTTCTATCATGGTGTTGACAACCTCATGAGATAAAATGACTGGTTGAGACGGTTCCTGATTCAAATCCGGAAGATTATTAGACGAAATTTTCTCCGCCATTCTATCGTTTTGAATAAACAGAAATTGGATCAATGAGTTGTGTGAAAATTTATTTGAGTATCCAACAGGTGAAAACGATCTTTTAAACAACAACTTTCAAATCTCAATAATATTTAATTTTTCAACAATATCACGCGGATTTGAATCTGCTTTCGCACCGACTGCTAGAGCTAGGCCTCCAACCTTTGCAGGTTTTGTCAGACATGCGTGGCTCCGCACCAAATTGCCAGAGTTAGACTTCCAACATTTGCAGGTTTTGTCGGACATGCATGGCTCCGCACCGCATTGCCAGAGCTAGGCCTGCAGCTTTTGCTGTCTTTGTCGGACATGGATAATTTTAATTATTCAACTTCAAATCTCTGGAACATCTAATTCGTCAATAACATCAAGCGGATTTAAATCTTCTTCCGCATCGAGATGATAAAATTCGGCTTCAACCTTCGCAGGTTTTGTCGGGCACGGGTGGTTCCAACTTCTACTCTCTAACGCACCGTTTTATTTGGTTATTGCTTATTACGGAAAAAAATCTTACTGAAACCAATTACGGTTCCTTTTTAATGATGCCAAAAGGGGGAGAAGTCTTATACTAGTATTATACTACCCTGTTATATATGCTAGAATCATGTTTATATTTTTCTTGAAATACTAACCCATATTTTCAGGGGGAGCTTAAGTATTACTGCAGGTCGCAGATTTCTACTAAATATTTGTCATCATCAAAAAGGGGGAGATTGTTGAACCCAAGGTTTCAAGTGTCGTATTTATGTATAAATTTTGATGATAACAAATAATATTGAAAACTCAAGCTCAAGTTGTCTACGCATGAAGGGAGCTAAACACATCAAGAAATCAAGCATGAGCAAGAAAGAGATCAAGTCTACAAATGAAGCTCATAGATTATTTTTGTACATCTCTTGATAAAATTAGAAATTGGATTAAGGCTCCAAATTACTCTTTTTTCTCATAAAACATCAAATTAGTTTTTTCACATATGCAAGACATTTTTAAATGTCTTAGTTTTGAAAATTATGTTTTTCACATATGCATAACATCATCAAACAAAATAATTTCGAAAATTATATATATATATATATTTTTATAAAAACTTGAATTTATAAGATGATTGATTATCATATTTGACATGTGCATAATTTGTTTGAAAGTCTTGAAGGGAGGAGGTGTGTATTTTTGACAAATGCAAAAGGTAGATGATTTTGTTTGAGAATCTTAAAGGGTGGTTGTGTGTTTTTTTGACAAATGTAAAAGATAGATGATTTGTTTGAAAATCTTAAAAGGTGGTTGTGTGTTTTTTTGACATATGCAAAAAGAAGATGATTTGGTTTGAAAAATAAATCATGCTCATTTTGTCTTGTATGAAAAGTAAAAGATTAGGTTTGATTTCTTTGAAAAATGAATAGAGTTGTCTTTGACAAATGCAAAAGGGAAATGTTTTTATTTGAATTTTTTAAAAAGTGAATAGTGCTCTTATTTGACATGGGAATCTTTTTCAAATTTGAAATTGAAGACTCATTTGCCTATAAATAGCTCACTTGAGTTTTGCAAAAATCACAACAAAAGCTTAAACATCTATTGCTAAGTTTTGTATCATTTCTTCAAAGCTCTCATTCTCTCTTTTCTAAAGTTTTGAGCCTTAATTCTTGTTCTTGTTGAGAGAGATATAGGTCGCACTGTATTGTTTCTATCTCACTCGTTGATGAGTGTACTTTGATAGTCTACCCACTATCAACTCTTGTATTTGTAAAAGGGTGCGTATAACCCTTGTGTGTGTAGAAGGTGTTCTACACGGGGAATAGTTGAATCACCACGTGTAAGGTGATTGCAAGTGTAGAGGGTGTTCTACACGGATCCTTTGTAGCGGTGTTGTTCAAAGGTGTAATAGGTTTCTATCTCCACCTGAAGGAGATTGAATAGTGAATTTGGGAATCCTCAAGGGGTAGCTTGAGGCGAGGACGTAGGCAGTGGGGCCGAACCTCGTTAACATACTGAGTTTGCTTCTCTCTTACCCTTACTTTTTATATTTATTGCTGTTTCATATTTTGTTTATATTTTATATTGTATATTTGATTTATAACTGTTATTTTTTTAAAATACAACTCAATTCACCCCCCCTCTTGTGTTAGTCATCTGGGTAACAAATAAGGCTAATGATCTTGAAGAGATACTTTGCATTGGTGATGAGTTTATGAAGACCTCATTTGAAACAGACCCTCTGGTCTCATGTGCTAGACAAACTGTGCGCTGAGACCATTTTCACCTCCCCATTTTTGCCCCTTTACCAACTGTGAAAGTTAAAACATTAATGGAATTAGAGTAGAGCTCTTTCTTATATTTGATCTTTTTTTTGAAAGTTTTGTTGTATTAATAAAAGACCCGATGCTCGTCGGAGATGGTGATGGGGAGAAGGAGGCACGCGGACGCGATAGACTGGTGGCAATCGGTGAGCTAAACTATTGTGAAGGGGGAAGGAAAGTGGTAGGCTAAAACAACGACAACCTGCACGCTCGAGGACGACGGCAACATATTCAAATAGGGCTAAAATTTGAATGTTTTAAATCTGGTCCCATTTTACTGTAGCATTTAAAGAAAAAAAAGCTAACTCAACAGGTGTGTAGAGTAAAGCACTGTAGCCACTATAGTGCGGCTTAAATATAGCAGAACTATTTATAAATACTCGGTGGGCATTCTAGTCCTTTCGAGAACATTATTGGTAGCTTTCCACAGTTTGACCAACGCGCTTTTTCTTGGCATTTGTGGGAACATCATCAGTTGACCCCATAGGCTTATAAAATGAAGTTTGTGGACCCCACAAATGAATGAGTTGCAAGTTGCAAACATTCTTTTAATAGAAGGCATAATTACCAAAATATTATCTTTCTGAATCGCTGTAATTAGCCCACTGGTAAAACCAATTCGAGATGGTTAGTCTCCAGAACTAGGGTTCCAAGGTAGAAGAAGAAGAAGATTCGAGAAGAGAAGAATGAATTGACTTGAATTTCCATTTAAGGTTTTCCCTCCAACACCTCAGCATTTATAGATTTTGTATTACAAACACAGCGTTTCAAGCCATACATTTATCGATAATGGCTAAACAACACTGTCTACATTATTAGAAACATTATGACTATAAACAACAAGCTCTATTCGACGCATTACCAAACAATCATAAAACGACAACGTATTCCAATGTTACTAAAAACTACCAACAACACATTGACATCTCCTTCTCCATCACACAATCGGACCTTGCCCACAACTATAGTCCTGTCCACTCCAGTTTCTTCTCAACCATAACACACCCTCCCCCTTTAGAGCACATTGCCCACAAGGTGAGGGAATTGCTTTCTAAGTTGCCAGTAGGGTTCCCATGTCAACTCGTCCACTCCAGCACCTTCCCCCTGTACCAAAACCTCCACCATGGTGCGATTGTCTTTCTTTACAACTTTGCGATCTAGGATCAACTCAGGCTGAGACCTTAACTCTCCCTGCAAATCCACTAGAGGTAAGGTAGTTATCGGAATAACATGATCACCAATCTTCTTATTTAAACAAGATACATGGAAAACTGGATGCAACAGAGACTCTGAAGGCAAAGCCAATCGATAGGCCACCTTGCCAATACGATGGGTAATTTGAAATGGCCCAATCCTTATCTGCAAATTCCCTGTCAGTATGATGCTTATCATAGTAAAATTTCATGCGGCTTTGAGCTACTGCCAAATTAGCCTTTAGAGTAGCCAAAATTTGCTCACGAGTCTTCAAAAATTCATCAACAGACTGATTAGCAGTAACGCCTGGGACATATGCTTGAAGCCTAGTTGGAGGTACCCCATAAACTGCTTCAAAGGGGGTCATCTTGGTTGATTTATGGAAGGTAGAATTATACCACCATTCTATCAAAGAGAGCCACTCAATCCACAACTTAGGCTTGTCACCTGAAAAAGACCTGAAAAAATGTTCAAGACACTTGTTAGCCGGCTCAGTTTGTCCATCACTTTGAGGATGATAGGTTGATGTATAAGAGATGTTAACAACTTGAAGTCTAAAAAGTTCTTTCCAAAAAGAACTAGTGAAAGTGGAGCCTCTATCCGAAACAATTGTCTTTGTAAGCCATGTAGTTTAAAGACATTGTTAAAGAATAATAAAGCCACCTGTGCAGCAGAAAATGGATGTTTCAACGGCATGAAATGAGCATACTTGGATAAACAATCCACCACCACCATGATAATTGAATATCCTTTCGAATTAGGAAGACCTTCCACAAAATCCATTGAAAGGTCAGTCCAAACTTGCTCTGGAATTCACAAAGGTTGTAAAAAACCTGTTGGAAAAATATTATAAGCCTTATTTCTTTGGTAGGTATCACATTCTTTAATGAACTGCTTCACATCATTCTTAAGTCCAGGCCAATAAAACCCAGCTCGAGCCTTGTGCAAACACTTGTAAAACCTAGCATGATCTGTTGTAGGACTAGCATGCAAGTAATTCAAAATCTGCTTCCGTAAAGGAATATAATTAGGCACCACAATTCTGTCCTTCCTAAACAACAATCCTTGTCTCATTTTAAATGAAGGCACACCAGTGGGGTCCTGCTGTAAGGTAGAGACTATTTTTAACACTTCAGGATCTGTTGTATAGGCTCTTTTTATCTCTGCCATCTAATCAGGAGTTGGAAAAGACAAAGCTTTGAACTCCACAAGTTCCTCCACTTGATCCCTCCTAGACAAGGCATATGCAACCTTGTTATCAACCCCCTGCTTGTACTCAATAGTAAACTCATATCCGAGCAACTTGGAGAGCCACTTTTGTTGTGCAACTAGGCCTATCTTTTGTTCAAGTAAGTATTTCAGGCTGTGATGATCAGTTTTGATGACAAGAACACTACCAAGTAAGTAAGGTCCCCATTTCTTAACAGCTAGAACCAATGCCAAAAGCTCTTTCTCGTAAGTAGAAAGAGTAAGGTTTTTACCCCTCAATGCTTGGCTCATGAAGGCTAAGGATCTAGTGGCTTGCATAAGAACTGCTCCCACACCAGTGCATAAGCATCACATTCAACCACAAATGGTTTTGTAAAATCAGGAAGGGCAAGAACAGGAGGAGTTGTAACAGTAAGCTTTAAGGCCTCAAAGGACCTAGTGGCAGATTCTGTCCATACAAATGCATCCTTCTTAAGTAAGGCAGTCAATGGAGTAGTTTTCAAAACAAATCTACATTGAATCAAGCGTCTTTGGATCAGTTTTGAGACCTTACTCACATATTACATGGCCTAAACATTCAATTTTCTTGCAAGCAAATTTGCATTTGGACTCCTTTGCATAGAGCTGGTGCTGCTGCAGTGTACTCAAAACAATGGTCAAGTGAATTAGATGAGAAGACATATCCTTACTATAGACTAAAATATCATAAAAAATAATAATGACAAATTGCCTAAGGAAGGGCTTGAAAAATTTATTCATTAAACCTTGAAAAGTGGAATGAGCATTTGTTAGCCCAAGGGCATGACAAGGAACTCATAGTGTCCCTCATGAGTTCAAAATGCAATCTTCATCCCTCATACGTATTTGATGGTATCTAGCTCTAAGATCCAACTTAGAGAAAACAGTAGAACCCGAAAGTTCATCAAGCAGTTCATCCACCACAGGAATAGGATACTTGTCCTCTATTGTGGCATCATTTAAGGCTTTATAATTGATACACATTCTCGATGAGCCATCGAATTTTCTAATAAGTAAAACTGGTGAAGAAAAGGGTGCTTGGCTAGGTCTGATTACACCAGAAGCCAATAAGTCCTTAACAATCTTCTTTATCTCAGTTTTCTAATAAAATGGATAATAATATGGCCTTACACTTATTGGAACAGCTTCCTTTTTAAGATGAATTTGGTGATCATGTGTCCTATGAGGGGGTAAGCCCATGGGCTCAATAAAAACTACTATATACTCTTGTAAAAGCTGCTCAATCTGCTCATTTCTCACATCAAACTGCTCCTTGATAGAAGTGTCAACAAGCTGAAGGAAGATACCCTTTTAACACCACTCTAGATTTTAAAGATGTCAGTACTATCAACAAAATCATTGTGGGAAGCTGTCAAGCCTTGGAAAGAAATGACACTTCCTACCAATTGAAACTGCATTCTCATGTTAACAAAATCCCAAAGGATTGGGCTTAAGGTAGACAACCACTGAATGTCGAGGACACAATCACATCCTCTCAAGGGCAAAGTAAAAAAATCCACCAAAAATGGAACATGATGAATGTGGAGTGGTACTGCCAAGCATTTACCAATACTTTTCATCACTTGATTATTGGCTACCTTAACTTGGATGCCTTGGTTAAGATGTTCTTTCAACTTACAACGAACAGCCACCTCAATGTCAATAAAATTGTGAGTGCTGCTTGTATCAACCAATATAACAAGTTTCTTTTTGCCTATTGATCCAACGAGTCACATTGTTTTTGGACAAGATACACCACCAATGGAATGTAAAGAGATTGAAGCAAACTCAGCTTCGGTGTCCACAGGATCAATCTGTAAATCACTAAAGGATTCTAGCTGCAAAGAGCCACTAGATTCACCAAACAATTCATTCCCTTGTAATAAAAACAATTGAGGTTTAGTGCACTTATGGCCATGATTCCACTTATCCTCACAAAAATAACATAGGCTTTTTTTCTTCTTTTCTAACATTTGAGACTCTTATACTTTCTGGTAAGGCAACTTATCCAAGGGCTAAGTTTTTGGCAAGCCTAAAATAGAAGTCGAAGGTCCATGTTTCAACACAGATACCTCTGGACTAATCTTACTGGAATCAGTAATAGAGTTTCTCCAAGGCCGGCGCAAACTCCAGGTATATTGTTCTTGAATCTTAGCTAAGCCAAAAGCATGATTCAAAGACACATGATTCAACATACGGACAGGCAGACGGATCTCATCACATAATCCACTCAAAAAACAACTCAACTTATTCTTTTCAGAGAGTCCTTTAATGTGATTAGAAAGAACATCAAATTCAGCTTTCTAAGTTGTAACAGTACCAACTTGTTTGAGTCTTGTCAAAGACTCCATAGGATCGTCGTATGGTGTGGATCCAAAATGAATTTGAATACCATCACGAATGTCACCCACGAATTAAAGGTCGCTGCCTCACTCGGGTCCTGAAACCAGATTAGAGCTTCTGCTTCGAGGTGAAGAGAAGCTATGAAGATACGTTGACCATGGGGAATCTGATGATACAAAAAGTACTAATTCGCACGAAAAATCCAAGGAGAAGGATCTCCTCCAGAAAATCATGGAAAATCGAGTTTGAGCCCCTTAATAAGATCGCGATTAATAGTATTCTGGGCAATTATTTCTTCATCATCATCATCCTTCTGCTCATCCTCTAGATTCAAAGAACCGTCACCTTGATCTCCATGATCATGAGAAGAAATTCGTGAAATATGTTGTAACATTTCGGCAAATTTCTTATCTTGAGCCTTTCTATCTACTCTTGCACTTTCTTGCTGTTTAAAAAGCAACGCGATTGCATCTTCAATTTGTTTCTATTGACGGTCTTGCTGTTGTTTCAAGTGATTCATGGAATCCAAGACCTGAGCATAGGAACGAGTTCCTTTGGCCATGGCTGATACCACTTGTAATGAGCCCACTGGTAAAACCAATTCGAGATGGTTAGTCTCTAAAACTAGGGTTCCAAGGTAGAAGAAGAAGAAGGTTCGAGAAGAGAAGAATGAATTGACTTGAATTTCCGTTGAAGGTTTTCCCTCCAACACCTTTGTATTTATAGATTTCGTATTACAAACGCAGTGTTTCAAGCTATACATTTATTGATAATGTCTAAACAACACCGTTTACATTATTACAAACATTATGACTATAAGCGACAAGCTCTATTCCACGTATTACCAAACAATCATAAAATGACAACGTATTACAATGCTACTAAAAACTACCAACAACACAATGACATCTCCTCCTCCATCACACAACTGGACCTTGCCCACAGCCACAGTACAGTCCACTCCAGCACCTTCTCGGCCATAACAATCGCTGATGTGTTTTTTTCCTGTTTGGAAAGTCCTACGACAAAATACTGGACCATGGCCAGAGCACATAGAAGGCGTTAATAGAGAATGATAACACTCGGGAAAGTACTCAAATAATCCTTCAGTTCTCTGGAAGGATCCTCCTTAAATCTATAAATTGGAAAGCCTATTTACATGCTTTCCAAACTTGTCAGAGTTCCTGAGAGATTTTTTGAATTCTTTCGCAACTCAATCTTAGTCGATTGTAAGTGTCAAAGAAAACAAGTGAAGATGTCGTTGATTGCAAGTTCATTTTGTGGTAGACGAAGCAATGTCTTTGATCCATTCTCGCTCGACATATGGTATCCCTTTAAGAATTTTCCACTCTCTTCTTCTTCTTCTTTATCAAGATCTCAGTTTGCGAGGGAAAATTATGCTTTTGTCAATTCTTGCGTGGATTGGAAGGTGTTGATGTCGGAAAAATCGGCCAATAGGCCAGGGCAGAGGAAAGAGTCATTCTCGGCCCACCAGTGTGATTTGGGCTTTGTTCGGAGTCGTTTAGGCCTCCTAATGTGATTCCGGTGCGGCTGGCGCATATATTAATAACAGATAAAATAATAGATGTAGACACCATATTTACGCGGTTCAGCATAAGGCCTATGTCCATGGGCGTTTGGGGAGGGGAATCTATTATAATGTATATTTTTGCGGTCTCTCATATCTCACTATACAAGCAAGAATATAGATACCAATAGGGGAAATTCCTTTAGTTGCACTCTTGAATGCTTTCCAAGAAGAGTAAAAAATTGAAGGAGAGATGCTATCGGGGAGAGAGAGAGTCCATCCCCCCTACTTTCGTCTGTCTGAGGCTTTTATAGGGCTCTGGTGGTGTGCTTTAATATGGTATGATGGGACAAGTGTGAATTGACATGTGTCAGTAGGTTTGTTTTCTTTTCTTCCCTTTCTTTCCCATCTTTCATTGTCTGCGTGCCTATGCCTGGCACCCTTGGCCTGCCACCCCCTGTCACTTCATGTTTTTACGGAGCCTTAATGGCTAGGGCCTATCTATACTCGTTTCCCCCCCCCCCCCTCACAATACCCTGCGAATTCTTAGCAAAGACACTTTGGTGAGAATTCTTTCAAATCTCTTCCTCTGAGTCCAAGGTAAGAAATTAAAACATGCGACAGATAAATAATTAAGGACATGTTGTAATGTGCTAAAATTTCAAAACTTTCGATGGCGTAGAGTGCCAGCTTGGGGCTTGGTTAAGGTGGGAGATAGATTCAACCGTGAGCGTGGTGGGAGATGGACTCGACTGCGAGCGTGAAAACGCGAAGTTGGGAGATAAAGACAAGCGAATCGGCATGCGAGGGTTTATGAGCGGGCAAGGACCCTATACTTGACCCTGCGATTCGCTGGCATCCTGACAGGCGAATCGGCGTGTGACGGTTTATGAGCAGGCAAGGGCCCTAAACTTGACCCCACAATTCGCTGGCATCTTGGCAAGCGAATCAGTGTGCGAGGGTTTACGAGTTGGCAAGGGCCCTAAACTCGACCCTGCAATTCATTGGCATTTTGGTGATGGAGATGGAGAGGGTTTATGAGTATGCTCGAGCTGGGGCCCTAGCCTCGAGTCTTGGCCTCATGGTGAATCGTGGTGCGGGGGTTTAGAAGTGGATGAGAGCCCAAACTTGACTCCATGATTTGTTATCATTTTGTTGATGGAGATGGAGAGGGTTTATGAGTATGCTCGGGCTGGGGCCCTAGCTTCGAGCCTCGAACTCATGGCGAATCGTGGTGCGAAGGTTCAGGTGTAGGCAAGAGCTTGGACTCGACCCCATGATTCGCTATTGTTTTGCTTATGGAGATGGAGACGAGGGTTTACAAATATGCTCGGTTGGGATCCTAGCCTAGAGCCTCGACCTAGTGGTGAATCATGGTGCGGAGGTTTAGGAGTAGGCGAGAGCCCAAGACTCAACCCCGCGATTCACTAGCGTCTTGGATGTGGACGAGAGCGCGAAGCTTATTCCGTCGTGAGAGATGTGCTGGCGACCCACGTATAATGTCTGAAACCATTTGTGAGTGGTTTTTTAAAGAAGTGTTATTTTCAAAGCAATCCATATATGAATTGACATATAATATAACATACAAAATAAAACCAAGATATTAGGATATAAATTGAAAATTACTCTATTTTTATCGTGATATGAATGAAACAGATATAAACTCAAATATAATAATGGATATTTGTACATAAATTCACCTACAAAAGGTACCATTACTCGAAAAGGAAAATGAGCATTTTCTTTTTTAAACGGGCACCAGCCAGAAGCCCAAATACCAAAGTCTATCAAGAAAAACTCATAGATCTTGTTTGAGGTTGTGTTTTAAAATTTAAAAAAATTCTTTTAACTACTTAAAAATTCTTTTAAAGAAAAAATGTCATGTTTAATAAATTTCTAAAAAATACTTTAATCAATTAAAAAAGTAGAAAATCTATTTTTTTAAAAGCACCAAATTGAAACTTTTATAAAAAAAATTCATGTGGATAACTATACATTTTTTGAAAAATTACTATAACTTTAAAAGCACTTTACATACATGTTTATCAAACAGTAAACAACTTTTAAAGTATAAAACTTATTATTTAAGTTATAAGCTATAAGCCATAAAATTATAAGCTATATTTCTCATTACAATCTCAAACATGCACATAATAATCGCAGCACCAACAACTCCAATCTGAATTCTATACAGAAACAGCCAACTCACAATCACATGCCCCAAGGGTAGCTAGAGAAACCCATGTACGCAATGACCCCAGTTTTAAGCTGGCTTTGCTTGAACCTCAGCAAAGGGCACTGAAATGCAAAGTTGAAATGAAGTGGCATCATCCACAGAGAAAGACACGAGCCCAAATAGCTCTGCCACATCTCAGGCTGTCCCAACACATGAATAGAACTGTCCACACTATAATAGAAAAGGTTTTTTGCGATGAAAACTTCCATCTCAAAAAACTGTAATTTCCTCAAAAAGGAATTTTGGAACCAAAAAATCATCTAAGAGTAGCTCAATTCAATATCAATATCTCGAAAGAAATCTAAGATAAAAGTTTCAATCTTGTCCCAAAAAATATATATATATATATATATGAGTTTGACTCGAAGGATTTGTAGAAATTTCTCTTAAGTTGAGTTGCGTCTTCCAACTTCTTTATTTTTTTCTTCTTCCTTTGTTCCTCCCTTTTTCTTTTGAATAAATCTAGAGTGCAGCCATTGTTGGGTGCACTCATAACACATCCCATGTGGCAGACCGGGTTCACTAAAAGTAAACTGGTTCTGCACCTAGTTCTAATCACATTGAGTTCCGAGCCCCACTGAGTCCCTCCCTCCCTCCCCCCCAACCCCACTAGTTTGTTGCGATTTCAAACTCCTTCTGATTATTTCTTCTTCTTCTTCTTCTTCTTTGAGACTTCTTCTTCTTACGAGTTCGACACACTCAAATTTACAAGAAGCTCGCAAGCCACCGGCGCGAACCATCAGATCTGCGAGAGAGGTAATGTATCGTTTCTTGCAAATAATCTTCTTCAAATTTTACTATTTATTTCTCATTTTTTTCTGTGATTCTAGGGTTTAGGCATACATTTATTTTGTCCTCTTTGTTTATATCATCTCTTTTTTCCTCAAGGGTTTAGTGATATTAGTTGTAAATTAATGGTATTTTGCTGGAAATTAGGGGTTGTTTCTGGGGTTTCTTTCTATTTTCTATATCCATATATTTTATGGTTTGCATGAGGTTTTCTTATACTAATCAGATTGTTGAGAAGTAAATGTTATCGAAAAGATTCTGGGTTTGTTTTTTGTAAGTTGTGTTTATTGCAGCCATTTGCTTTATTGTTTGGCTTGGATATGAAGCTGCCTTCGGATGTCTAATCTACACATGGTATGTTAAATGTTCAACATATTGTGAAGTTGGTTAAGCTTTCTATTTTCTATATCCACGCTCGTTTGGTAGAGTTTTAAGTTGTTCTAAGTCATTATTTAGCTCTGCTTTATTCAACATGTTCTTGTAGTTTGTTTCGTGTGATTTGTCCCATCTTTTTATATGATATTGTTTTATGTTATTTAAGTGCAGAATATGACAAAATCCCACAAGTAAACAGTCATATTCTAATCGTTCATGCAAGCATGCTAATATGTTTCATGTTTTATACTCACCAAGGCTAAAATCATAATCATATTGATGTTAGATATATGAGACAACTTTTCATTTCTTCTTGAATTGTATGCCGAGAGAAGAAATATGTCAATTATTCCTATGGCACATATACTTCAATCAGTACTACATCAAAAAATTCTTACAAGAGAGAATGAACTTTGGAAGATAGGAGATGCTTTATTGCTGCACGAGTATGAAGCTCAAAAACAAAAGGACAATCTAATAAAGAGAGAATGAGCTTCACAAGCAATATGATGAACTTCGAAGAAGAATTGTAGAGAAGAGGGGCGCACTTACTTATCAAAAAAGAGGGGCGCACTTATATTATTGTGTATATACAAGATCATATCTCTTGTAATACTTTTCAGTTGGTTCTGACTGTAGATGTATCGTGTTAGTTTTAAATGTAAATAGATTGATCGGATCTTAACATGTATGGTATATATTCTCTACAAATATAATTATGACAGCTTATTATGGATATTAAGTTGGCTTTTCTACTGTTCATTTAATTTTGTTGTATTTATTTTTCTATGTTGGTAATTCGTTGCTTATTTGAAGTCCCTCAAAAAGATTATAGAATTCTATGACTTGGATACTTTTTTTCCAAGACATCATTGTTTGTAGCATGAAATGTTGAAAGGAAACGCTTATTGAGGATTTGTAAGGAAAATGCCTTGGTAATTCCTGTATGCTGATCTAGAAGTTTGGATTTAGCTTGATTTTTGCACTCAATAGTGTCAAAAGAAGCATATCTATGGCTGAGCCATTTTTTAGTAGATGCTTTTTGTATGGATTTAGCTTTGTGCACACGATTTGATGAAATCCATGTGTAAATTTTGTATGTCATTAAATTAACATGCGTAATGAAAATAACTTGTGTACATATTTGATCTTGCTTTTTTTGCTATTTTAAGAGCCCTCCAAATGATACATTATCTCAAGTCAAAAATAGAGATTATTTTTTCTGGCCTTAAATTCATAGAAGTAAAGATCACATGAACATGGAATATATCCAACTTAAAATCATTCAAATGTAGCGATCTTGTCTCTCTCAAGATATTCAAAGATCAAGGCATGCTTAGTAATCACATACCAAGTCTAGTTATACAAGATCTATATATATGAGTTTTCTAAATACATAGCCTCTGTTTCCTTAAACGCCAACCGCAAGACATGAATGAATATTGTGAGATCCAATCCAAATCTCAAGATATATAATGCCTTTTCGCCACATCGAACATTGTAATTGCCAAAATGCCCACAACAATATCCTACCGGATTAGCAAAACCTGCAAACCCCCAACACCAAAAACTAGAAAATGAATGATTATAGGATAAAATGAACATGATATTGGCCAATATGATGAAGCTTCTTTGCTTCAGAAATCAATATGATCATTTTTGCTCTCAATAGCATGCTCCATATAAGTCACAACTCGCATTTGGGATGATTTAAATGATTGATCAATAATGCCTACTTGTTGTACGCAGCATGCCCAATCATCTCACCATGAGCTCCTGCCCTTAGAGCCACATTGGCCTATGATTTAGATGACTATGAAATAGTAAACGTGGAATATCAGAGAATTCACTAATAAATTACAAGATAGCAAAATCATTTAAAGAACTATATCAATGGCTGATCCTCAAAATTCATACATTTATGGCATTTTTTCTGAGAATATCATTGCTTAAATGAATAAAAGTATTGTATTACCTATATTTGCATTTTGCAAAGGAGTTCATAAATTTCTCAAATTAAGAGCAGAGAAGTTTTTCTACTTTGCAAAAAAGAAAACCTTCTCCCCCCCCCCCCCAAAACCCCATTTTTTTTTTTTTGAAAAGTCATCCTCTCCTAGAATATTTCTAGCTTAAAAGTTAATAAATAACAATCATTTCCACAAATCTTTCCTTCTACGAACAAAGGGCTGATAACAAACAAACAAACAAACAACCATTTCCAGAGAGTTCAAGAACTTTGGATGACTTAACAAAAAACTGACTTTAGATATTCTATTCAAAAACACCAAAAAGTCACTTTGGCAAACTGACTTTAGCATTTTTGCTAGATACCTTATAATCCCTGTAATCATGAACTTTCACATATTCTGAAGAAACTAGGAGTACATTCTCTGGCTTCAAGTCAGTATGTATCAGACGCAAGTCGTGCATAACTGTAAATGCAATTAACATGAAAATCTTCAGGAAAAAAAAAACTAGAAAAACTACACTGGATATAGTTAGTAAAAGCATTGCAAAGCAACATCATTCATCGCCTATTCCAATGATTTTATGTATTTGATGAATCAAAGAGAATGGAGATATAGGAGAATGAAGTACATGACCTAGCAATATAACGAGCAAATGAAGATTTTTTTTTAATCAGTATATAACGTAATGGAGATTAATCGACATATAACATTCAGACCAAAAAGACTAAAGAGAAAATAGCAAGGTGGAGAAGCATATTAAAGATTGAAAAAGTAATTGGCATAGAAAATTACTAGACACACGCTACACATTCCAATAGTTGCTGGCCAATCTCACGGACTAGATCAATGCGAAATGAGCAATAATTGTTTTCCCAGCACTCCAAAACCTGTCCATAAGTACCTTCACCCATTTTGTTGTGGATCTTGTCTGCAAACATCACATGAAAATGATTAGAAACTTAAAGTAGATAAATCTAGAAATTGATTTAATAAAATCCCAATACAAACACACAACTAGTAGTCCTCTACTTTCCTGCATGCCTAGTTATAAGTAGATCATAAACATTTCCAATTGCAAAAGAATTTAGAATGTAACATGACTATGGAGTATAAACTTAAACCCTCTTACAAAATTGCAATAAAAAATTAGTAAATAAAAATAAACGAAAAGGATTTGTCAGCATTTTCAATTTCATAAATTTGATAAACAATAAGCATAAATGTCTCTAATGATGGTAAAGTGAAATTACAGCGAGAAATTAAATTTTCTCCAAGCTCAAAGATTTAATGCCCATCTTTGTCATTATCTCGCCTTGGGCGAGAATCATTTCGTGCCACTCCCTTCTCAAATAGAAATGAACAAGTGGTATGGTTTAAGGGTGCTCCTGAAGGTGCAAAGCATGTCAGATTACCAACCTCTTGTCCACATAAAATTCCTACCTGGGCCTACACACAGCGATCCATTCATGTACCACTCAAGAGATCAAATTATAGTCACACCCCTCCCCATTACTTAATAACTATTGCCAACATCCCTTGATTACAAATTTCCAAATATCACAATGAAACCAAAACAGTATGAATTAAAATAACAAACCCAGTAAATTAAGATAAGAAACCCAGGAAAAAAGGAGCACACAATAAGCACATAAAAAATATATATGGATCGGCGTTATGGGCAAGACAAACGAAATAAATTTGGTTACAACGAATGGGGTGAAGATATTGAGTATGGGCGATGCGGAAACTTGCTTGATGGAAACTTACCGGGTTCTTGCAAGGTTGTTTGTCTTGCAGAGGATGAGAGATGAAGACACAGGGTGTTGGGCTGAGGATGCGCGACGTCGACGGGCAACCCAGAGCAGAAGAGGGGAGACGACGAGCTTTGAAGATGAAAGAGGACACCGAGAGCTATAAATGGAAGGCGGGATGAAGAAAAAGAAATGGTTGGGTAGGTCTTCAGAAGTTTCTTTCTCCATGCCTAAGTCTTTCGAAACCCATCTTAGAAAGCAAGGTTTTTTTTCTCCATGCCTTAACCCAAGTATTTCGAAACCCATCTCACAAAACCCATCTTAGAAAGCAAGATTTTTTTTTCTCCATGCCACCATGCGACATTCTCTTCGCTAGTTCGGTCCGTTCAATCAACTCACGAGAGTGGCAGTGCTGGGCAGACGGAGGAGCGTCGCTCGGTGGAGCTGAAGAGAGACGGCGTCGTCGGCCGGCGCTAGAAAGAGGATGCTTGCGCAGGTTGTGTTGAGGGAGGGTGTTTTGCGGGATGAAATCGAATGGGGATGAAAATGGGAACTGGCTTTCAAATCCCATCTAAAAACACGAAACCAGCCCCGTAATGAGTGCACTGTATGTAAGAGTGTAATCGGTTCTATTCGGTTTTAAACGCGAAATTAAAAACTGAAATGGTATCACCAATTTTATATTTCTTAAAATTGATTGTGCTTCGATTATTTTTTAAAATCGATAGTACTGGTTTTATCGATCCAGTTCCAGTTCGGTTTTTTGATTTTAATAAAATATAAATTTATAAAAACTAATATGTTTTCTTAAAAAAAAAAACTAGTTTGTAATTTTTGTTTCAGTAAAAAGATTGTAATCTATTATAAAAATCTGTTTGAGTAAAAAAAATCTGTTATGTAAAAAAAATTACATTAAAAAAACTGCTATAAAAAACTACTCTATAAAAAAAAAAATCTATTTTAGCAAAATTTGTTATAAAAAAAAATTGCATTAAAAAAATGCTATAAAAAAAATAAAATTGTTCTATAAAAAATTTACATTATCTCATATCTAATTATAACTTATATTATTATATATGGTATAGAACATATTAAATAATAATACTAAAAAAATAGAAAAAAAATTAGAACCGATCTGGTTTTAAAATAGACGAAACCGGAACCGGACCGATATTATCTGGTTTTTCAATTTATAAAAACCGGTACCTGACCGGAATGATCTAAAATTAGAATTTCCAATCCGGTCCTGTTCAGTTTGGGCCGATTTTCCGATTTAAATTTACATCGCTAAGTATATACATTGCTACAGTGGTTATTTTCTAGGCTTACTCTTTTCTTTTTAATAATATTGTCAAGTTAGTGGCGTGCACATACTGTGGCAGAACTTTATCGAAATGTGAGAATCAAATGAAAAATAAATACTAAGGTATATGACAAATCAAAGAATAGTATTATCAAACTAAAGGGGGAAAGCGGAACAACTCCATTGACGGATACAATGAGCTTTCCAACTAAAAAAACTCAAAATTGTTTGACCTCATCAATCGTAGCCCTCACTTACAGAAGGAATATATTCAGAAAAAACTCAAAATTTTGGTTACAGTCGAGCAAAAGAGAGAAAGTAAGAGAATAACCTGAGTTGTGCAACAGAGGGGATAAAGCCAATGCAGAATGCAATGGAGAATGCGCCAGGGAATACAACAGAAAACGTGACGGAGAATGCGCGGGTTGAGCGGCCCATCGGGTTTCTTGCATAGGCCTTGATTAATTCATTTATAAGTCGTATTTTAATGAGTGAATCTTTTTTGATATAAAATTATTAATATTATATTTAAATCTTTTAATTTTGTGTCGTGTTTGTATATTTGAATTAATGGATCGTGTCATATTGTAACACCCCATTTCTAAATAAAGCATTTTAAAAATATTTTAGAGAGTTAGTGTGCTACTAATTTTTTTTTTTTTTTACAAAACGCACTAGATACAAACGTTAAATAAAATAATCATTATAAAAATTAAAGAGAGTTAGCATAAACATTTAATTAAAAAAATGTTAAAATCTCATGTGTTTACAAAAAATATTTTATTCATTGAAGACCATAAAATAAAACTAATATACTGTCTAGACCTCAGCATCGTCTCCCTAAGTTAAATCATGCCACTGTGTATTATCATCATCTGTGATGATTTTTAAAAGGAAATATTGAAACACAAATAAAAATAAAATGAGTCGAATACTCAATAAGAAACATATCATATGATAAAAATAAGAATTATTGATTTTCATGCATACTCATAGATACATATATAATAATATAAATATGCTCTTTTCAAAAATATTGAAGATGTATCTTTTCATAAATACTGAAAACATGAGCTTTCATAAATCATGAACTTTTTGTAAAAACATGAACATGAATTTGAGCTTATCTTATCATATCATATTGTTTCATATCATAAGCTGTTATCCACTGTTGACCCCCATAAGTTAAGGTTAGCGAATCTAAAAAGATTCTGATTCTGCCCGTAGTTGCGGGTTATGGAATCCATACATAAGGAAAACATACTGGATACACTACCAGCATGTACGACCGGCAATACAATATGCTCATACATAGGTATCGATTTCATATCATACATAGGCCACTTACATATCTTATCATTCATATCATGTTTGTCATATTATAGATTTTAAAAGAAATCACATACTTTCATAACATGTTATGATGCATGCTTTCTCACATGAATTCATGATCTTTTATAGATAATTTTATGCACTCTCACATAAAATCATAACTTTTTATAAATAACTTTAATGCATAAAATCATGATGTTTCATAAATATTTTAATGCATAACTTTTCATAATTTTTTCATGATTTGGGTACATAAAAAGAGGTTTCCAATGATGGCTATATATACATAATAATTTTTATAAAACATGTTTAACATACATGTGTGAAAAGTATGATCATGCTACTTATCTCTTTAGCGCTGCGTCCTGATTTTACGTCGGAGCTCGTAACTTATACGAGATATTAATCGTCACTAATTTTTTATAAAACGTGTCGTAATACTTGAAATCATAAATATTAAATTAAATTAGGATTAGTACATAATAATAATCGAAACTTATAACAAATTCTTATTTAAGAAAAAATAACTTAATAAGGTTATTTAAATCTAGTTAAAATGACGCGAATTATTAACTAAAATAATATGTTCAAAAATAGCATGAAAGAATACTTTCAAAGCTTTATTTTATAACGACGTGCACGTGGGTTTGTAGTATTCAAGTAATACCTTAGGCTAGTGTAAAGGGTCATAAAACTGGTTACTAAAATAACAAGCCCATGGACAAAGGAAATAAAATGAGTCATTGCAGCTTACGGAAGCAATGTTTTAAATTTCATATCGTATCGGCCGGTACGGCCGATACATACCGTACCGGAGCAGTGACCGGTATAGAAATGGGGTCTGTTTCGTACCGGCCCAGATTTCGGCCGTACCGGCCGGTATTTCGACCGTACCGACCATATGTACCGGCCTGTACTGGCCGGTACTGGATTTGAGATTTTTTTTTTCATTTCTTCCTATTTTTTTATCCTAATTTAGACTAGATTATTTACATATATATTAATATATATAATTGATTCATATATTGACTATTATTTTGAAATATAATTTATATATATTTTTATATATATAATTTTTTTTTTATGTATATATTATTCCGAAACGGTACACGAAATGGTACCGGTACCGAAATATTTTGTTCCAGTGCCTTGACCGGTACGCTCACCGGTACGGTATTCAAAACATTGTACGGAAGACCAAAATAATGAGGAAAACAGGGCATAAAACAGAGAAGCTCGAGAGAGGGTTCGCGCGGAGAAGGGGAACTCACCAAGGTTCATGGTGGCAACTGGGCTTCGATGGAGGAGTACGGCGGCATAACTGGGCTAGTCGGAACTTCTGGGAGGTCCGTTTGGTGCTTCGATGGCTAAAGGCTGCTTGGTTGACCGGGCAAAATAGGGGCTTTTATTCACTGGTTTGCCGAGAGGTGATTCGGCTCTGATATTTTCTGTTTCATCTGGGGGTTTAGGCGATTTTTGAGTGGTCGGAGACTCCTGCGCAGGAGGCGAAGTTGAGGTGGGCTGGGTTGGTTCTCTTAGTGGCTGGACGTCATAGGGAGGTTCGGTTTGGTTGGGTGAAACAGGGTTCTCAAGGCTGCTGAGTGATGTTTTCGTTTGTTGTGAGGGTGGATTTCCTCCCTTGAATTTGTATGATTAAAGCTGGAGGTTTGGTTGGGTTTTATAGATGAAGAGGGAGGGAGATTTCATGGTTAATTAAAAGATTGACGTTTGAAGTGGAGATCGAATTCAACTATGATAAAATTTTGAAGTATATCAAACTGATTTCAAAGTTGGTTTTGCGAGGGGATAAGAGTTTGGAGTGTGCTTGTTGAATCCGAAGACTTAAATCTAAGGTGGGTTTTGATTATAATTTGAGACATGAGTTTGAATTTAATCAGAAGATTAGGCTGGCGTTTGAATTTGACTTGCATTTTGGAAGAGTTGGAATCGGTTTCGAATAGAGGGGCTTTTGAGAGTTGGTTTTCGACTAGGATAACGGTTCTAAGATGATGATTTGCTTAAGATAAAATCGATCAAATCTAAAAGAGAAATACGGCTAGGAGAGGAAATCAAAACAAATTTAATCATTATTTTAAAACTTATCTTAAAAATATCTAGATAAAATAGCAACAGTTAAATAATAATATTAATAATAATTATAATAAAATAAAATTTAAAATTAATCTAAATTTTCGAATCGAGATGTTACACATATATTATCATTCTACATCAGAAGCTTCAATTGAAACAATTATAATTATGATGTAACCAGAATAGCAAAGAGCAGTACTGAACGAGTTGCAAAAACTACAATTAAGAGCATTTGTGTTATGGCTCGAGTATGCGATAGAAGAGAGAACTGGAGTTGCTTTGAACTGAAGTATGAAGCCCTAAACAACGAGCAAAATGCATTAGCAGCAGCCAACATGCAGCGCACCATTTTGGGATCTTTACAGGCGCACCGTTTTGCTTAGTCTTTAGAACGCAGTACCGCATTTCCTTTGTTTTTCTTTGGAGAGACACTTGAGGCCGGATGGGTGTTTATGAGTGCGTGAAAGTACACTCTAAATATTAGGAATATCCTAATATTTGATTAAATTATAAAAAATAAAAATAGAAATGATTGAATTTCACTTATTTTATTTAATTAGATATTTTATTTACATTGAGATATCTTTAAATATTATTTGTCTTATTTTATTTTATTTTATTTATTCTATGTTTTTATGTATTTATTTTTATATATTTATCTATATTTTTATTTCTAATAGATGAATAATGGGATTTATGGTTTGGACGCATAGAGATATGTACATACATATATATATATATATATATTTATTTATATGTGGATATACATATGGAAACGTGCTGGGAAGAGTTGGAAGCTGAGACGTGACAGTTGGGACGTACGAAGCGAACGGAAATAAAAATGAAAAGCAGACGAATAAGGAAACGAAAATAAAAAGGAAGAGGAAGCGAACGAATCGGAGGATAGAAACGGAACGAAAGGTGATACAAGTGAAGGAAGGCTAGAGACGAACGGACACGCAGACGTACACGGACGAAGGGCAAAAATTCTTGGAGGATGCCACTGGCTGTTTTAGTGATTTTTTTCAGGAGATTTTTGTTGTTCATCGTATTTATGAGTAATTAAATTCTCGTGTAGAGTTAGGGATGAACTTGCACACTTGATGATATTTTTTAATTTATTTTTTATTCAAGTATTTGATTTTCATTTATTAGAACTCTTTTGTTTAATCATTCTCAAAATGTTATGAGTGTTTTCTTTTCCAAATAATCTTAGAATTTATTCTATTTATAGATTCAGTCATACGTTTTTTACTGAATGGTTTTATTCTTTGATTATGTTCGGATCTATTGATTATTTATATTAATTTAATTTTTTGCTGCGATATTACCTCTGGGTATATAGTTGTCATCAAGTTTTCTTAATGTGAATATCAATTTGTATGATTTAAAAGAGATGAATGATTTTTCAAAGAGTTATATTGGGTTTAATTTTGGTTTATAATTTTATATCTTCCAATTCAGAATTACGGAATTGAATTTTCAATTGAGTTATCAGTGAATTAGAAATAATTAAAATACCGGATATGTGCAAGGAATTCCCGATACTTTATTGTTCGTCAACTTTGATTACTTTTTTCGTTAATTCTTTTGTTTACTTTTAATTTTAATTTAAAATCAAATTTTTTTCCTCATTAATCATTTAATTTTTTTTTTAGTTTCTTTGCTATTTTACTATTCTTTTAATTGTCTCCATGTGGAATCGACACCCCAAAGCTGAACTACAATTACCGCGTTATTCTTTGGGCGTTATCAAATTTTGGCACCGTTGCTGGGGAGACGGTAGAAGAATTTTTAGATAGTTTTTTTTTTCAGCAGTTTGTAAAAGCAGTAACTTCGTTCCCTCTTTTTACTTGCTACATTATTTTTTTTTTATTTTTTTCTTTCATAGTTTTTTTTTGTGTTGCATTTTTTTTTTATATTTTGCATGCATAATAGGTGTAGAGACACATTAGGTCGATTTGCTTGTAGGCCTGTGATAGAGTCAAATTTAATGTCTAATTTTTCTAATCCTTTGTTTGATAGTCATTCTGCTTTTGAAAATATGAGTGAACACGAGGATCAACCCATTTGGACTCTTCAAGATTACCTCCACCCTACACGCACAGCCACACCATCATGCATAATGTTTCCACCTAATACGCGTCAACTTGATGTTCAAACGGGAGTGATACAGCTACTCCCCACTTTTCATGGGTTGGAAAATGAAAACCCATATGTGCATATTAAGGAGTTTGAGGAGGTAGTTGTAACTTTCCATAGTCAAAATGCAATTGATGACATCGTGAGACTTAAGTTCTTTCCTTTCTCTTTGAAGGATAGAGCTAAGAGTTGGCTATACTCGCTGAGACCACGATCCATTGGGTCGTGGAATGAGATGACTCAGGCTTTCTTCAATAAATATTTTCCCTAACATAAGACCAATGCTTTAAAAAGATAGATCTCGACCTTTGCACAGAAGGACAGTAATACTTTGTATATGTCTTGGGAGAGATTAAAGGAGCTATTGAGTATGTGCCCTCACCACGGGTATGAGAGTTGGCGTCTGGTGAGTTAATTCTATGAGGGGCTTACACCTAGAGAGCGCCAATTTGTGGAGATGATGTGTAATGGTGAGTTTTTGCAGAAAAATCCTGATGAGGCCATAGCACCTCAATGAGCTTGCTAAAAAAGCTCACACTTGGACTGGACCTAGTGCGACTGAGAGCACAAATAGGTCACGACCTACAGGGAACCAAAATGGTGGTGGAATTTACTATCTCAGGGAGGAAGACAACTTGAAGGTTAAGGTTGAGGTGCTTACTAGGGAGTTAGAGTTACTAAAGGCCAAGGACTTGAAGCCAGCACACTTAGCTAATCATGCAGAGTCTTCTAGGCAATGTTTTGTGTGTGGAGGGGTAGATCACCTCGTTCAAAAGTGTCCCACATTTGCTGAGATGAGAGGGTTGTATGAGGAACAATGTAATGCCTTACGCATGTACAAGAAGCCTTTTACACCTTTCTCTGAGACTTACAATCCGGGATAACATAATCACCCCAATTTTAGCTGGAAGTCCAAAAACCAGCCACTCGCATTACCTACACTACCTGCACAACCCACTAGATCATATCCTGCACCATATCATGCACCTACCTCTTCTAGGAGTCCTTTAGAAGATACTTTACATGCTTTTATTAAAGCACAGGGTAAGACTAACCAAAAGTTTGAATCTTTGATTACACAGGTATTGGAAGAAAATAAAGAGATAAAGAATCAAGTGTCAAAACTGATGAGCTCCTTGAGTGTGACTGAGCAAGGTAAGTTTCCTTCTCAAACTCAGTCCACTCCACATGGTCAACACATGGCACAAGAAAATTTGAAGGATATGAATGTCATTGTGACTCGTAGTGGTAACTCATCACACATCCCAACAACGGATAAATCAGAGGATGTGGAGAAGGATCAAAATAGTAGTGCTCCCGAGCTACCCAAGGAACTAGAGGTAACAAAGAGCCATGTTAAGGTACCATTCCCTCAAACTCTGAAATCAAGCAAGCCAACTATGGATCCTAACAATGAAATCCTAGATAATCTCAAACAGGTAAAAGTCAATCTCCCTCTTTTGCATGTAATTAAACAAGTTCCTACTTATGCAAAAGTTCTCAAGGATTTGTGTACAGTCAAGAGGAGACACCACGTGAAGAAGACAGCGTTCTTGACAGAGCAAGTTAGTGCTCTGATTGAGCAACAGATTCCTCCAAAATACAAGGATCCTGGGTGCCCAACCATCGCATGCAGCATCGGAAATCAAGAGTTTGGGCAAGCTTTGCTAGATTTAGGAGCCAGTGTAAATCTTATGCCTTATTCTATTTATTTGCAGCTAGGGTTAAAAGAAATCAAACCAACCACTGTGGTATTGCAATTGGTTGACCGTTCAATCAAAGTACTCGGGGGGGTGGTAGAGGATGTTTTAATTCAAATTGATAAATTTTATTATCCTGTTGATTTCTTGATTTTAGATACTACCTCTGTTGTCGATACTACCTCTAAAATTCCTCTGATTTTAGGTAGGCCTTTCCTTGCCACTGCTAATGCTCTTATCAATTGCAGGAATAGGCTCATGAAGCTATCTTTTGGAAACATGACTCTGGAGGTGAACGTCTTCCATATTGCAAAACAACCGGAGGAGGATGATGAGTGCCACCAGACATATATGATTGATTCACTGATGGATAGAGGAGTTTTGGAAACTCATGATTTTGATCCCCTTGAGCATTTTCTGGTTAATTCTAAGTTTGATTCCATTACTGATTCATCTGATATAGTTGATATTTGTTCTATTTTCAACAGAACTCAGGATTATGGCACACAGAAATGGCAACCGAAACTCGAGGAGTTGCCTGAGAAAAGTGAAAGACAGATTCCTTCAAGCATGGAAGCACCCAAAGTTGAATTGAAGCATTTGCCTAAGGGTTTGAAGCATGTTTTCCTTGGTCCAGGTGATACCTTTCCTGTTATTATCTCATCTTAATTGTCTGAGTCTTAATGTGAGAAATTAATTCGGGTTCTAAGTGAGCATAAGTCAGCCTTAGGTTGGAGCATTGTTGATATAAAAGGTATTAGTCCATTGATTTGTTCACATAAAATTAATTTGGAGGAAGGTGCTAGCCCTCGTAGAGACCCACAACGTAGGCTTAATCTCACTATGAAAGAAGTGGTGAAAAATGAAGTGTTAAAATTGTTAGACGCAAGAATCATATACCCTATTGCTGATAGTAAATGGGTTAGTCCGACACAGGTTGTTCCTAAAATGTCCGGTGTTATTGTAGTGAAGAATGACCTAGAAGAGTTAGTCCCTACCAAGCTTGTGACTGGGTGGCAGATGTGCATTGATTATAGAAAATTGAATGCCGCCACCCGAAAAGACCATTTTCCTCTCCCTTTTGTTGATCAAATTCTTGAGCGTGTGGCTGGTCATCCTTTCTACTGTTTCTTGGATAGTTATTCTGGTTATTATCAAATTGAAATTGTATTAGAAGATCAGGATAAGACTACTTTTACTTGTCCTTTTGGTACTTATACTTTTCGTAGAATGCCATTTGGTTAGTGTAATGCACCTGACACTTTTCAACGTTGCATGATGAGTATCTTTAGTGATATGATTGAAAATAGCATGGTAGTTTTTATAGATGACTTGACTGTTTTTTGATCCTCTTTTGATACATGTTTATTGAATTTAGAGAAAGTGTTGACTCGTTATGAGGAGAAGGAACTGGTTTTAAATTGGGAAAAATGCCACTTTATGGTACCTTCGGGTATTGTTTAAGGGTATATTATTTCTTCCAGAGGGATAGAGGTTGATCAATCCAAGATTGAATTAATTTCAAGTTGCCTACACCTAAGACAGTAAAGGATGTGAGTTCATTTCTTGGTCATGTGGGCTTTTATAGGAGGTTCATACAGAATTTTTCCATTATATCCAGACCACTATGTGACCTCCTAGCTAAAGATGCCCCATTTGAGCGGACACAAGCTTGTCAAGAGGCCTTTAAAATGCTAATTGGCAAGCTTACCTCAGCACCCATAATGCAACCACCGGATTGAACCTTGCCTTTTGAGATTATGTGTGATGCTAGTGATTATGCTATAGGTGCTGTTCTTGGACAGCGAAGGGAGGGGAAGCCCTTTGTTATTTACTATGCTAGTAGGACTCTAAATAGTGCTCAGATGAATTACTTAACCACTGAAAAAGAGTTGCTAGTTGTAGTGTTTGCTTTGGATAAATTCCGCTCTTATTTGATTGGTTCTCCTATTATTATTTTTACAGATCATGTAGCCCTTAAGTACCTTCTTATAAAGAAGGATGCTAAGGCATGACTAATATAGTGGATTTTACTTTTGCAGAAATTTGACATCACTATCAAAGACAAGAAAGGAGTGGAGAACGTAGTGACTGACCATCTCTCGAGACTCACATTTAAGGAAACTTCTGACCATCTGCCAATCAAGGATGATTTTCTCGATGAGCATTTACTTTTTATTACTTCTCTACCATGGTTTGCGCATATTGTGAATTATTTGGCTATAGGTGAGATATCGGTGGATTGGAGCGCTCAGGATAAGAGGAAATTCATGACTGAGGTACGTAATTTCTATTGGGATGACCCTCTTCTTTTTAAATACTGCCCTGACCAAATTTTGAGGTGTTGCATTCCTAATGAAGAGATTGCTAGCGTCTTGAAATTTTGTCACTCCTAAGCTTGTGGAGGCCACTTTTCAATGAAGAAAACCGCTACAAAAATTTTGCAGTGTGGATTTTATTGGCCCACCTTGTTTAAGGATGCAAACATCTATTATCATTCATGTGAAAGGTGTAAAAAATTAGGAGCTATGTCTCATCATAATATGATGTCTTTGAACCCAATTTTAGTGATTGAAATTTTTGATTGTTGGGGTATTGATTTTATGGGATCATTTCCTCATTCTTTTGGATATCAATATATTATTGTGGCAGTGGATTATGTGTCAAAATGGGTGGAAGCAGCAGCTTGCAGGAACAATGATAATAAGACGGCAATTAAATTTCTTAAAGAGAATGTATTATCTCGGTTTGGTACACCACGTGCTATTATTAGTGACCTGGGTATACATTTTTACAATCGTTCTTTTGAGACTTTGATGAAAAAATATGAGGTAGTATATAAAATTTCTACTGCATACCACCCCCAGACAAGTGGACAGGTAGAACTTGCAAACAGAGAAATTAAGCAAATTTTAGAAAAAAAAGGTAAACTCGGATCGCAAAGATTGGTCTTTGAGACTAGTTGATGCACTTTGGGTCTACCGTACAGCTTTCAAAACTCCATTAGGCATGTCACCTTATAGACTTATTTTTGGATAGTCTTGCCATTTACCTGTGGAGCTCAAGCATCGAGCCTATTGGGCTATCAAACATTTCAATTTTAACATAGGAGAAGCAGGTAAGTTCAGAAAATTTCAATTGACCGAGTTAGAGGAGTTGAGAAATGATGCCTATGAGAACTTTAAAATCTATAAGACTAAAATGAAAGCATTTCATGATAAAAATATTTTGAGAAAAACATTTAAGCCCAATGATCGAGTGTTTTTATATGACTCTAGACTCCATAAGCACCCAGGAAAACTTCGGTCTAGGTGGACCGGCCCTTTTGTAGTGAAGAATATTTTTGAAAATAGGGCGGTAGAAATAGATGATCCTAAAGATGGTAGGATTTTTAAAATAAATGGTCAGCGCCTTAAAATATTAATTGATAGGGAAGTTCTAGAAGTGGAAGAGATTCCACTTGTGGACCCAGTCTATCAACCTTGACCACACCACGCAGGTATGTTTTCTTTTTATTTGTTTTGTTTGTTTTTGTTTTTGTTTGTTTTTGTTTTTTGTTTGTTTTTGTTTTTTGTTTTTTTTTCCCTTTTCTTTTTCTTTTTGGTTGCTGTTGGTTTTCTTTGTTTTTGTTTGCAGGTTAGTGTCAGTTTGTCATTTCAGTTTGCCATCTCTAGTGCTTAGCGAGTCATCCCACGTCCTACATCAGGTGTATTCTATCATTTTCAGTACTCTCCATTTAGTTTTGATTGTTAAATATTGAGGACAATGTTTTATTTAAGTTGGGGGGTAAGAATAATGTTTGTTGGAACTCTGTGGCATATTTTCATGTGCAAAAAAAAAAAGGATCACACAGGCACCTTTTTACATGTGTACTCATGCTCATTCATGGCCATTTTGGTGAATTCAACAAACCTATCTTAATCATTTTGCTGAGGCATTCACAAAACTTTAAATGCACGTATTCAAGCTTTGTGGTAAGATGGTGGTTTGACACATATAGCTAGAAAACTCTTTTGTTTAAGTATTCTTGTGAATTTTGGGAGAGGTTGAGAGCTTACTAATGTAGGAATTGTGATAAACGTTCATTGATCTATTGAATTGGGTACTTCTTTTGAGAATCTCATTACATGGTTGGTGGTAAGATGGTGGATATACTTTGGATATGACGAAGGTCAACTTAGGATTAACGTTTGAGTCTTTAAAGCTAACCCTTCTCATCATACACCCTTAGTAGCCAATTTTGAGCCAACAAACATATATAGACTTTTTGTTTTCATTTGCCCAGATCATCCATACCTCTCCACATTGGAATATAGCTTATACACTAATTTTTCCTACCCTTATTGCTTCTAGTGTGTGCTACGTGTGGAATTTACATATTTTCTTTTGTTAAAAAAATAAATAAATAGAGATCGAATGAAGAAAAAAAAAAAGGAAGAGTATAAGTGCAAAGTGTTCAATTAAGTGAGCTTCAAAGTAAAAAAAAAAACAAAGAGATTGAAAAAAAGAGAAAAGAAAAGAAAAAGAGATAGAGAAGTTGAAGAAGAAGGAAAATTATTATTTGACTGAAAATTTGAAAAGTGCATTAGGTGAGAAATGTAGTCTATTGAGATATTTAATAAGATTCCCTTGGTATGTACTTGGAAGTTTTTAAATCCGTGTTTATCCTTTTCTTCATATAGCCCCTAACCCGAGCCACGCTACAACCTTTTTGTGTTGATCATTCTGATTCTAAGTAAGCCTGTGGAAGGAGTGGCGGAATTCTCATTTGTTAGTGTTTCTATCATAAGATCAATGCTTGCTTGTTGCTTGTACATAATTCCCTAATTCCCTAATTCCCTATGAGAGTGTGTGTACATCCCTTGTCAACTCTATAGAGAGAACCCCTATACGAAACACTATTATACCCGTGAGTTATGGAGTTGGAACTTTTACTTGAAATGTTCTTGATGTTGCATGTGTCACGGTTTGTGGTTAGATGGATATAGTTTAGATCACACACACATTCTGTGGATTGCTATATGTAGATTAATTGTAATTGGGTTATTGGATTTATAAGATTGCTTTGATATGTGATTCTGAAAACTGTGACTTGATGACTTCTGTGTGTGATTTGTTTTTGGTTTCTTTCATCATTTTTTCGCATGAGAATTGTTAGGGACTACTAATGAGTAAGTTGGGGGGTGTGATGAGTGCGCGAAAGTGCACTCTAAATATCCTAATATTTGATTAAATTGCAAAGAATGAAAATAGAAATGATTGAATTTCACTTATTTTATTTAATTAGATTTTTTATTTACATTGAGATATCTTTAAATATTATTTGTCTTATTTTATTTTATTTTATTTTATTTTATTTATTCTATGTTTTTATGTATTTATTTTTATGTATTTATCTTTATTTTTATTTCTGATAGATGAATAATGGGACTTATGGTTTGGACGCATAGAGATATATACATATATATATATATATATATGTGGATATACATATGGAAACGTGCTGGGAAGAGTTGGAAGCTAAGACGTGACCGTTGGGACGTACGAAGCAAACGGAAATAAAAATGAAAAGCAGACGAATAAGGAAACGAAAATAAAAGGAAGAGGAAGCGAACGAAGCGGAGGATAGAAACGGAACGAAAGGTGATATAAATGAAGGAAGGCTGGAGATGAACGAAGACGCAGACATACACGGACGAACGGCTAAAATTCTTGGAGGATGCCACCGGCTGATTCAGGGATTTTTCTCTGGAGATTTTTGTTGTTCATCATATTTATGGGTAACTAAATTCTCGTGTAGGGTTAGGGATGAACATGCACACTTGATGGTATTTTTTAATTTATTTTTGATTCAAGTATTTGATTTTCATTTATTAAAACTCTTTTGTTTAACCATTCTCAAAATATTATGAGTGTTTTATTTTCCGAATAATTTTAGAATTTATTCTGTTTATAGATTATTCTGTTTATTGATTATTTATTGATTATTTATATTAATTTAATTCTTTGCTGCGATATTGCCTCTGGGATATTGTTGTCATTAAGTTTTCTTAATGTGAATATCAATTTGCATGATTTGAAAGAGATGAATGATTTTTCAAAGGATTATATTGGGTTTAATTTTGGTTTATAATTTTATATCTTCCGATTGAGAATTACGAAATTAAATTTTCAATTGAGTTATCAGTGAATTGGAAATAATTAAAATACCAGATATGTGCAAGGAATTCTTGATACTCTACTGTTCGTCAACTTTGATTACTTTTTCCGTTCATTCTTTTGTTTACTTTTAATTTTAATTTAAAATCAATTTTTCTTTCCTCATTAATCATTTAATTTTTTTTTAGTTTCTTTGCTATTTTACTATTTTTTTAATTGTCTCACTATGGAATCGACATCCTAAAGCTGAACTACAATTACCGCGTTATTCTTTGGGCGTTATCAGGTATCACACCATCCAATAACAAAATGCCACGTAGGCATTTTAAGAAGACTACTTCTACATTCGCATGTACCAAACCCTTTCCTTCTTTCTCATTCTCTCCTCTCCCTCTCCCTAGACAGCTCCGATGCTTAGGTTAGTATGAGGAAGATATGAAAGGTATGAAAACAGATAAGGGAAAAAGATTACTTGACCTTTGGGTGATGGGATCCATGGCTATTTATAGGGATTGGTATGCCTTGACTAAGCCACCTGGGTGTTGTGGTAGTTGTCCTTCCACCTTGTTAGATCATCATTCCCTTTGCTAAGTTTGAGTAGATCTTCCTGCATTCGGGATTCTATGCTGGCGTGTTGTCCTAGCTCCTGACCCACATTTAATGTGATGAGGGATGCATTTAATGCGATGAGGGGGGACTTATTTAAAGTCAGCATGCCAGGGTTTTAGGTACCCCTGCCAAGTACTGCATTTAATGTGTAGTAATCGTGGCAGGTTTTTGCATTAAATATGGAGTGGCTGTGTTTGCATTTCTGACTGTCTGGGCGGCGGCTTGATTTTATGTGCCCATTACCTATTTGCTCTCTTGTTGGTCATCACCCTTTCGCCCCCTTGCTAGTCGCCTCCTCTCGCCTTCTTGCTGGTGACCTCTTCTCGCCCCCTTGCTAGTCTCCTCCTCTCACCCTCTTGCTAGTCGCCTCCTCTCGCTCTCTTGCTAGTCACCTCCTATCACCTTCTTGCTGGTAACCTCCTATCCCCCCCTTGCTAGTCGCCCCCTCTCGCCCTCTTGCTAGTCGCCTCCTCTTTTCCCCTTGCTAAGTAACCTCCTCTCGCCCCATTGCTAGTCGCCTCCTCTCGCCCCCTTTGCCGGTCATCACCCTCTCGCCCTCTTGCTAGTCACCTCCTCTTGCCATTTTGTTGGTAACCTCATCTTGCCCCCTTGCTAATTGCCTGCTCTCATGGGCTTGGGACTCTCTCTCCTTCGTCCTCGTTAGCCTAGCCTTCCCTCATAGTTCTCGGCGAATTCTTACCGAAGGAGCTGAGGTGAGAATTATCTTGGCCCTCCCCTCGCCTGCCGGGCGATCGACTCAGCCACACATCGACTTTGACACGAGATAAAGGGCTTGTCGGCTTGATTGTCTGTTTAAGGTTGTCCCAAGAGGGATCGTAGGATGTTTGGTTCTCCCGCCAGCCACAGAGGTACCGCAAGCAGGTGGGCGGACGGTTGTTTGGGATGTGCCCTTTCGATCCAGTCCTCAAGACTCCCCAATGTGATGTCTTGTGTTCCTGTCGATTGGGCTTGACACTTGGCCATTACTGCGCAATTAGACACATGCGAGTCCCTTTGGCTTCCCGAGTGACCGTTTGAACTTCTCGGCAGTTAATTTGACAGCTGTCATTACTATGCATTTAGGCGCACACTCGTCTTTTCGACTTCCCGAGCGACCGCTTCACATCCTGTGAATTTAATTGGTAAATGGCCTAGATGCCCTAGGTCAATTATTGCCCTCTTTGGGGTTCCTACCCATGCACCTTAACTCCCATTGGGCCGTGTCTCCCACACGCCTATCCCCTTACCTTCCCAGTGATTATTGGAAGTGACATGGGCTATCATGTCGCTTCGTTTCCCGTGGGTATTTACTCTCCTTCGAGTATATATAGGGGAGTGGGCTCCCCCGAAACCACTTTCACCACCTGCTCGTCACTCTGCTTCTTCTTTGAATCCTTGGTTCCTCCCTCCTTGCTTCATTACCTCGAAACCTCTTTCTTCTTCCTTACTTCCTTTTGGTTTTTGTCAACAATGGCGGCTCCGGCTTCTTCTCGTTTTATCGGGCATACCTGGGTGGCGTCATTCCCAGAGGACACCATCCAAGAGCTCCATGATCAGCATCACATCGCTCATTTCGTCGTGATGGAGCTTGTTCAGGGCATTCCTTATGATGTTGAGGGGAAGGCCGAAAACATCCTACTGTACAAGCTTAGTTTTAAACTTCGTACCGTACCGGCCGGTTCAGTACAAAAATTGAGTATGTTTCGTACCGACCCAGATTTCGAACATATCAGCCTGTATCGGCCTGTACAGGCCAGTATTTCGATTGTACTGGCCTGTACGGGATTTTAGGATTTCATTTTTTTTTTAATTTTTTGCTATTTTTTTATCCTAATTTTGACTACATTATTTACATATATATATAATTTATTTATATATTGACTATTATTTTGAAATATAATTTATATATATTTATATATATAATTTTTTTTATGTATAGACTATTCCGAAACAGTACACGAAATGGTACCGGTACTGAAATATTTCATTCCAGTGTCTTGACAGGTACGCTCACTGGTATGGTATTCAAAACATTGGTACAAGCACATGCTTGAAAATGGGTTTCGCGTCCCATTCATCTGCTCAGTGCGAGAGGTCCTCCATAACTCCTGAACGCATGGTGCCTACTGTTGGCGAGCTGCGTAGTCTTTCGCGTCGCTGTCCTTACGTTGGTCGATGTTTACTCGGACTTGACTGCCCGGGAGTTCTTATCCTTCTATCGCATCATCCGGTGTGAGGGGAACTAAATTGGTTTCCAGGCTAAGGATGGCCTGGAGAAGTTGTGCGCCCTGGAGACTCGGTATTCTCACGTTAAGAACTACAAGAATAAACTATTCTACATCTTTGGGGAAGGCTGGTAGTTCACGGAGGATTAAGTCTGGGGGGAGCTCCCAGTACAAGTTAACTGGGGGGAGCTCCCGCCCACCTCTATTTTTGACATTCAACTTAACACCTGAAAGAGTGCTTAGCGCGCCATAGTCCTTACCTGGGCGCAAACCACTCCTCATTCCTCGAATCAAACAGGGTGTTGTCCGAGGAGAACATCGTGTCATTCCTGATCGAACCAAGAAGAGGTTGGGCTAAGTTTCAAAATATCCTGGGGGACCGAATGATGATGCATCAGGCTTGCAATCCCGCCCTTGCAAGCGAGCCGCCCCTAGTCATGGATCCCTCGAGAGGCAGTCTAAAGCTTGTCGTGGTCTGGAGGACTCGTTTTCTATCGGGGCCATGACATCGGTCCAGGTTTTGCCTTCCCAGACCCTTGCTCGGCCCCCGCCCACCCACGTCCAGCGGGGTGGAGATGATTAGCGAGGAGGCCAGGACGTTAATAGTCGAGGTCTAATCCGCTACCCGCCGCTCGGGAGGGTGTAAAGTCACCTTCGCCCACTCCGAGCTTGCTCGGGAGCGAGAGGTTAAGGTAAGATGATGAGGTTGAGGTGGTCCTCGACGAGGTAATGTTGCAATCGACCTCCTATGAGCCCAAGGTCCAATTCGATGGTGGTGGATGAGGAAGGGGTCGACGAAGTGGAGCTTGCCTTCCACCGTGCTCTTGCCTATCCCCCGCCCTTTGTCGTAGGGACCTTTTATTTTGCTCCCATTAAACGGGGCTTTGCTTAGGGCTAGGAGGACTGGGAGGCCGCCATCAAGTAGATGTCGCATGCCTCAGAAGACTCCTTGTCTACCCACGAACCTGGAGCTCGGTCTGGCTCCCCGGACAGGCTTGGATCACCACACATGGGCGATGACAGCCAATTGGAGGCGGCAAGGAACATTGACGTGGAGGGCCGTGAGGGTATCGGTGGGGAAGCTGTGGGGGACTAGGTCAGGGTAGGGGGTAAGGCTCTCGAGGGCAGGGCAAGGTACCTTCCAACAAGGAAGATGGGGTTAGGGGCCTCTTTCGACGGCGAGGACGGGGGCGACAGCTCCTCGAGCAATGACAGCAGGCCTTTGAGTGATGATACTCGGCAAACGCATGCCGAGACCTAGCAGGCATATATGAAGATTAGTGACGACGATTCTCCACGGCCTCAGGCGACCGGGGAGATGGGGTACGGTTTGGGGGATCATCATGAGAGTCCTCCCCACACTCCCGCTCATGAGAGTCCTTCCCGCACTCCCTTCAGTCGCCACCCCGGATTCCCTCGCCTCCTTGCTCTCCTGTTTCTCCTCAACTCCCTTCGCCCTTCTGGCTCGGTGCGGGGCCCTATTGCTCGGGGTGGCTTTCATGAATGGGCAACCTTCCTCGAGCTATGAGCGGTCTTGGGCTACAGCGACCAAGAGTGCAGAGCGTTTACTTCAGCCTCTCCTTGTTCAAGTAAGTCCTTCAGTTTGCCTCTACTTCTTCCCTCTCCTTCGCCCCTTTTTTTTTTAACTCATTTTGCTATGCTCAGGTTGTTGGTTAGATTGCTTAGGTGGTTGAGCTTGTTGAGTACAATCAAGAGCTTAGCTCAGCGTGTCACCTTGCCCACTACTTGTTGAAAAGGTCCAAAGCGCTGCGTAAGAATTTCAAGAGGAAGCATCAGCAACTGGGTGAGATCGCAGTTGCTCTAGCAGATGAAAATGAGGACTTGGTGAAGGCGAATGCTACCCTGGAAGCAAAGAAGGTGACCCTCAAGGGGGAGAAGGTTGGCTTGGAGATGAGGAATGCGGAACTGGTAGGGAGGAATGCCTCGCTGTGGCGTAAGGTTGCTGCTTTGCGGGCAGGGGCACGATCCCTGGAGGCCGCCCATGATGAGGTTGATCATGGCCTGGAGCTCACCAATAAGGAGCTGACTATCCACAAGGACGATCTTGCTACCATCACTCAGGAGGTTATGTTCCTGTGGACTAACTTGGAAGTCTCAGAATGGGAGCAGTCTGCGAGGGAGGCCGAGGTTGAAACACTCTGGACCTATTAGAAGGTGTCTGACTTGTGGTACGAAGCCCTTGAGGTGGAGTTGGACGGGACTCGAGCTGCTTTGGGCAAGGCCAATGCCCAGTTAGAGGCACTTAGGCCTCAAGTAATCCGGTCCCGTGCCATCAGCATCTCGATGTGAGGTTATAGCTACACAGAGGGCCTGAGAAGGTTGAGGGAGGAGATCTTGGGTAGTCCTTCCTTCGACCTGAGAGGTATGGACACCTGTGATCGTGCCCTTGACGCCACTGCCAAGTCTTTCGCCAAGTCGATCGGGACCCTGGGGCATCATTCTTCCAGGGCTCGTGACCCTCGTGAGCCCCTGCCTCCTGAATGATGATTCTCCTTCCTCTCTTTCTTTTTTGTTTCACTCTTTGTAAATCTCTTCACTTGTAATAATTTTTCATTTCATTAGTGGAAGATTTCTTCGATTTATTTCTACATTTTTTCTTCTCATGCAATGTTTACGTGTTGTCTCGCCTTCTTTAATACACCCTTAGTACCCTGCGAATGCCTATCGAAGTTACTTCGATAGAGATTTTGACAAGGGTCTGGGTGCCCTTGAATCCCTTAGTGGCTAGTCGCCTAGACGGGTTTAGGAGTGGGCGAGAGCCCATGACTTAACCCCGCAATCCGTAACCTTGATGGAGAGGTAAAAAGAGTTTACGAGTGTGCTCGAACTGGAGACCTAGCTTCAAGCCTTGACCTTTGGGCGAATCATGGTGTAATTAAGAGTGGGTGAGAGCCCAAGACTTAATCTTGCGATTCAAGTGGGTGAAGAGGGTTTATAAGTGTATTTAGGCTAGGTCCCTAGGCTCGAGCCTCGACCTCTAGGCAAATTGCGGGGCGAAGGTTAGGAGTGGCCGAGAGCCCAAGACTCAATACCGCGATTCAAGTGCTTCGTTGATGAAAGGGCAAAGAGGGTTTATGAGTATGCTCGGGCGAGAGCCCTAGCCTCGAGCCTCGACCTCTGGATGAATCATGGTGCGAGGGTTTAGGCATGGGCGAGAGCCTAAAACTCAACCCTGTAATTCGAGTGGGCAAATAGGGTTTACGAGTGTGCTCAGACTGGAGCCCTAGCCTTGAGCTTCAACCTCTAGGAAAATCATGGTACGAGAGTTTAGGACTGGACGAGAGCCCAAGACTCAACCCCGCGATTCGAGTGGATGAACAGAGTTTGCGAGTGTGCTCGGGCTGGGGCCCTAGCCTCGAGCCTAGACCTCTGGGCGAATCATGGTGCGAGAGCCCAAAACTCAACCCCGCGATTCGAGTGGGTGAATAGAGTTTGCGAGTGCGCTCAGGCTGGGGCCCTAGCCTAGAGCCTCGACCTCTGGGCGAATCATGGTGCGAGGGTTTAGAAGTGGACGAGAGCCCGGGACTCAACCCCACAATTCGAATGGGCAAAGAGGGTTTACGAGTGTGTTCGATCTGGGGTCCTAGCCTCAAGCCTCGAGGTCTGGGCGAATCATGGTGCTAGGGTTTAGGAGTGGTTGAGAGCCCAAGACTCAACCCTGCAATTCGAGTGCTTCGTTTATCTTAACGTAGGTCGAAGAATTGAAATATTCCTCATCCTAATTTCATTGATAGAATAATTGGGTTACACATGACGGGAAGTTACTCCATTACACATAGTATTTTTTTAGGTGTTCCACGTTCCACAGGTGGGGGAGCTCCCTTCCTTGGTTGTCCTTATGTCAGTATGACCCCAACCAGTTGTTGGAGGTCACAACATAGGGACCCTCCCATCATGGCCCCAATTTTTGTTCCTCTATTGTGGTTACTCCCGTCTGCCTTAAGACCAAATTGCCAGGTTTGAACGCTCGTGGTCTAACCCACCTGTTGAAATATTGTTCAGCCTTCCGCTTGTGCTGGGTCGTTCGTATTGCCGCGTCCGCCCTTCTTTCTTTGAGGAGGTCGAGTCGCTCTGCCAACCTGTCATTGTTGCCGGTCGGCTTGAAGTGCTGAATCCGGAGGGTGGGCACCCCATTTTCTATGGGTATCACTGCCTCACTCCTGTAGGTGAGAGCGAATGGCATTTCCCCGGTTGGGGTTCAGACTGTCATCATGTAGGCCAATAGGATGCTTGAGAGCTCGTCTGCCCATCCTTCCTTATGTGATCTCAGTCTCTTTTTGAGTATAGACAGGATGGTTTTGTTCGACGCCTCCGCCTGTCCATTGTCCTGAGGGTGGCCCGACGAGGATTACTTCACCTTGATTTTTAGTTCCGCGCATTACTCTCGATAGTGGGAGGAATTGAATTGCTTCTCGTTGTTTGATATAAAGCTCTAGAAAATTTCAAATCAGCACATGATCGATTTCCATAGGAACTTAGTGATCGCATTAGAGGATATGCCTGCCAGGGCCTCTACTTCGACCCATTTGGTGAAGTAGTCCACTGCAACCATGACGAACTTGGCTCCCCCTCGGGCGGTTGGAAAGGGGCCTATGAAATTTAGTCCCCATTGGGCAAAAGGGCCATGGTGCCGTGAGGGAGGTTAGATCTTCTGGTGGGTAGTGTGGCATGGGTCACCTTCGCAAGTGGCTCCCACAAATTCCCTCATGTATCTCTGCCAGTACGTATTGAGATTCCTCTATGGACAAGCACCTGTGGAGAGGTTCGGAGAAGCCCCTCCTATACAGCACTCCCTCAAGCAATGCAAATCGTGCGGCCCTATTCCTGATCTTGTATGCCTCGTCCGAGTCTACGGGGAGCTTTTTGTCCGGCAAGTACTCCACGATTTCTCACCCGCATTCCGGAGGGGAGGCCGCCACATTGATACTTCTGACTCTATTAATGATGTATCGACCACATTCGCTTTGGGCTGCTCCGGTAGGGGAAAGTCCTCTTGTCCAGAGGTGGTTCTCGCCAGCTTGTCGACTTGTTGGTTGCCTGCCCTTGAAATCTGCTGGATACTGAACTACCAGAAGTGGTCGCGAGCTTTGCACATCAGCTGAAGGTACCTTTTCAGCAACTTTCCTTTGGTGGCGTAGACTCCCAAGACTTAGTTGACTATGACTTGGTAGTTAGCGCGTGCCTCCACCTCTTCTACTCAGAGAAACCGCGCCACTGTTAGCCCGACTAGCAAGGCCTCGTACTCAGCTTCGTTGTTAGTGACTTTGAAGGTGAGCTTGATCGCGTAATCGTGGTGCTTCCCCTCACTAGTCAAGACATGCACTCCTCCGCCTCTGCCTATCTTGCACGCCGACCAATCCACATGGATTATTCAAGATTTACCTTGGGGCGCAAGGGAGGTTTCCTCAAGGAAGCTCTTGAGTTTTGCGATGAAGTCCGCCAATGCCTGTCCTTTGACCGCCGTTCTTTGTGCGTACCTAAGGTCAAACTCACTGAGTTCTATCGTCCATTTGGCCAGCCTTCTCGAGGTATCTGGCTTTTGCAGTATAGATTTGAGGGGTTGATCTGTGAGGACTTGGACGCTGTGGGATTGGAAGTAAGGTCGAAGTCGCCTTGCTGCTACGACTAGAGTGAAGACCAGCATTTCTAATTGTGGGTATTTGGCTTTGGCACTGCAGAAGGCTTAGTTGACAAAGTACACGGGTCTCTAGTCTTCGACAATGTCTCGGACTAGAATTGTTGTGACTGCGCTTGGGGGAAGCGCTAGGTAAATCGTGAACACGTCGTCTGGCTTCGTTTGGCCGAGTAAAGGGGGATGCTTTAGGTATATTTTCAGCTCGCCGAATGCCTCATCGCAAGTCGAGTCCCACTTCTGGACTTTCCTTAGTACTTTGAAGAAGGGTAAAGACCGGTCAGTTGACCGGGCGATGAACTGGTTTAGTGCAGCTACCTTGCCTGCCAACTGTTGTATCTCGTGGTGGTTGCACAGCGCGACCATTTAAGTGAGGACCTCTATCTTTTCTGAGTTTGCCTCAATCTCTCTTTTCGAGACCATGTACCCCAGGAACTTACCTGACCTTAGGCCGAAAGCACACTTAGCCGGGTTGAGCTTCATCTTGTATTGTTGGAGAATGGTGAGGGCTTCTCGTAGGTCATCCAAGTGTTGTCCAGGTGAACTGCTCTTGACCAAGAGGTCGTCGATGTAGACCTCTACATTTTCCCCGATCTGTTGTTTGAACATGCGGTTCACCAACTGCTAGTCTTGTTCTTGAGTCCAAAGGGCATCACCTTGTAGCAATAGAGCCCTCTATCGGTGATGAAGGTCGTTGTTTCCTCATCGTTCAGGCTCATCCTTATCTAGTCTTACCCTGAGTAGACGTCCATGAAGCTGAGGTGGGGTTGAATCGAAAATCAGGTCGATTCGAGGTAGGGGAAAGCTATCCTTTAGGCATGCCTTGTTAAGGTCAATGAAGTCGACGTACATCTGCCACTTGCTATTCGCCTTCTTTACGAGTACGACATTGAAGAGCCACTCAGGATAATGGACTTCCCTGATGAATCCCGTTGCCAAGAGGCGATCGACTTCCTCTACTATGGCCGCACCTTTTTTAGTGCAGAGACTTCACCTATTTTGCTTGATTCTCCGGGCACTAGGATCGATGGTTAGCCTATGCTCAGCTACGAAGTTGTCTATTCTGGGCATGTCTTCGTGGGTCTAGGCAAAGACATCCCATTACTCGGTCAAGAGTTGTTGTAGGCCCGCCTTCAAACTGGGGGCCAACTTGGTACCCGCCTAAACTCTCTGTTCAGGTCTAAATGGGCATGGGTGATCAGCTCCAGCGGCTCGTTGGGTTCGCCCTGCCTGAGGAACTGTTCGTGTCGTACTTGGTCGTCCTATTCGGTCAGCACGCAGGGGAGCGGGTAGACTAGCCGCTCCCTCTCCTGCCTCAATGACGGCTACCATCCAACTTTTGTGCCTTAGTTTACGGGCGTAGCATTCCCGCAAAAGGACTTGTTTGCCCCTAACTTCTCTTGTTCCCTCGTTGGCTAGAAATTTTATCTTTAAGTAGAAAATCAAGGTGACCACTCTCAGCTTGTTTAGTGTGGGGTGTCCCATGATCGCATTATATGAGGACAGAGCTTTGATTACTAAAAAGTCTTTCATGATCATAGCCAATCCTCGAGGTGGTTCTGGCCAAGACTGGGAGGGTGATCACCCCTCTACTGGTTGAATTACATCGTTGGTAAAGCTCTTGAGAGGGGTGGGCGCTGGCCGTAGCTGGTCATGTTTAATTCTCATCCTGGTGAAGGCCTCCTAGTACAGGATATCCACAGAGCTTCCGTTATCGACCAGGATCCTCCTGGCGGTGAAGTTGGCGACTTGCAAGGTCACCACTAGGGCGTCGTCATGAGGATGGAGTACTCATTCTTCATCTTACTCGCCGAAGGTGATTGGGAGGCTTACGCTAGTTTGGCCCCCCGTGCCGGCATAGCAAGCGATGTAGACTTCCCCATAATGTGCCGCCCGTGCATACACCTTTCTTGATGATGAAGTCGTCCTGCCTTTCGGAATCCCTCCAGTGACTATCCTGATCTTACCCAAGGGTTCTCCTCCCTGGGCAGGTTTTGGCAGTCATCTCGCCTTTGCCGTCGCTCGTGTGGGGTTGCACTGCGCCTGTTCGACGAGCGGCCTTTTCCATACCTAGCGCCCTCTCGCCCCTCGTCCCTCCTTATTCTTTTGAGGGTGTTGCAGTCTTGATTGTTGTGGCACCCCAACTAATGGTACTCATAGTATACTTTCATAGGGTGTTGCCGTGTGTAGTCTTTGTTGGGCCTAGGCTCACGCCCACCTCGATTGTCAGGCTAGCATGGATATGCTGCTGGGGCCGTTGGTTGGTCTAGTCTTGCCATCCCCTGAATTTGGGATCTCCTTTCTTCCCACCATCCTTTGAGGAGCCCTCTTTCTGGTTTGCGGCCCTTGTTTTCGCTTGTTCCACCTTCTTGTGCCTGGAGGCCGTAAGGGCCTAGAGAGTGTCTTCTGCATTTATGTAACCGTCAGCTTTGTTCATAAACTCCGCCAAGGTCGTTGGGGTCTTTCGCGTGATCTCTGCCATGAAGGGGCTTTTAGACCACATCCCGCCCAAGAGGGCGGCTAGGATGATTTTTTCATCTTGGTCATCCGCTCTTCGTTGAATTGAGAGAGGTAGTTCTTCAAGCTCTCGCAGTCGTATTGTTTGACTGTGAGGAGGTAGGTGGTTGGGCTTTTTCTCTTGCGGCTTCCCAATAATTGGGTTAGGAAAAGACGAGCCAAACAATTGAAGTTGTTGATCGTACTCGTGGGAATGGTTCTGAACCATCCCCTCGCCACCCCTTTAGAGTGAGGGGGAAGGTCTTACACGCCACTTCACTAGTTTAGCCGTGCAGGCTCATGTGCGTCCTATATGCTTCTAGATACTTGAATGGGTCTTTTCCCCCATCATACAGATCCATCTGTGGCAGTTTGAGTTTTGGCGGGGGGGCACCGCCATTATGTTTACGTTGCATGGTATTCCGAAACTGCTGTGGAGCTGGCCAGTTATAGATGGCACCTCAATCAGCTTGGCCATTTCTGCGTATTCGTCCCCGAACTCCTTGAGCTCTAGGCGTAGCTTGCATCTTTCTTCTTCTACCTAGTCGGAAACTTTTTCATTCTACTGGGAACTTGCGTGTTCACTAGCGGATGGCTCGTGGTGGGCTGTGCATTCCATGCTATTCCTCCACAGGTTCTCGTTTTCCTCTATCAATTTCCTGATGGTTTCTTCCATTGCTGCGAGTCTGGCCTGCATTGCGCCGTCGTCGAGCTCTTCTCTTCAGGTTGTTTGGGACCATGTCATTGCCGGCATACATAGTACACATTAAACAAATCCCACATACGGCGCCATTGTTGTTGTTGTCTTCCGTGGCCTGAGCTACTAGGCAAGGCCCAAGCAATTCCCGCCTGCACAAAGGGTTAATGAGTGGGACAATGGAGCCCTAAGACAGCTCCGATGCTTAAGTCAGTTTAAGGAAGATATGAAAGGTATGAAAGCAGATAAGGGAAAAAGATTACTTGACCTTTGGGTGATGGGATTCTCAGCTATTTATAGGGATTGATATGACTTGACAAAGCCGCCCGGGTGTCGTGGCAGGTGTCCTTCCACATTGTCAGATCATCATTCCCTTTATTGAGTTTGAGTAGATCTTCCTACATTTGGGATTTTGTCCTGGCGTGTTGTCCATTCTTTTGTAACGTATCAAACTTCCTTTCAGCCGCAGGGGTATGTTTGGACTTCTGACCCACATTTAATGCGATGAGGGATGCATTTAATGTGGTGAGGGGGACTTATCCGAAGTCGACGTGCTAGGAGTTTCAGGTACTCCTACTGAGTACTGCTTTTAATGCGTCGTGATCATGGCAGGTTTTTACATTAAATGCGGAGTGGTTGTGTCTGCATTTTTTATTGTCCTGGCGGCTGCCTAATTTTCTGTGCCCATTACCCCTTTCTCTCTCTTGCTGGTCATAACCCTCTCGCCCCCTTGCTAGTCGCCTATTCTCGCCTTTTTACTGGTAACCTCCCCTCGCCCCCTTGTTAGTTACCTCCTCTCACCCTCTTGCTAGTCACCTCCTCTCGCCTTCTTGCTGGTAACCTCCTCTCGCCCCCTTGCTAGTTGCCTCCTCTCGCCCTGCTGTTGGTAATCTCCTCTCGTCCCCTTGCTAGTCGCCTCCTTTCGCCCCCTTTGCCGGTCATCACCCTTTCGCCCTCTTGCTAGTAGCCTCCTCTCGCCCTCTTGATGGTAACCTCCTCTTGCCCCCTTGCTAATCGCCTCCTCTCATGGTTTTGGGCCTCTCTCTCATTTGCCCTCATTAGCCGAGGTTGGGAACCATTCGGCCCTTCCCCTTTGAAACCCACCATCTTCCCCACCGAAACTCTTCCCTAACCTTCCCCCACTCGTCATTGCCCAAATAACACAGCATATAAATTAGAAGATATACAATCCTCATTTTTATCTTCTTCCATTTTTAAGTTTCCTAGTAGTCAAACGGCAAGTTTCGAGAGAATTCTAGATGGAGAATAAATCATCTAAACATGCCTGAGAAGATGAAGGTTTTCATAATGGTTTATGCACCCTTCCTATGGATATGATTTTCTATTTCCTTCTATTGTAATTTCTCTCAATACGATCGAAATCCCATGGATGCGTAACCGATTGAGCACCCTTGCGGCTCGAACTCAAAGTTCCACATTCAACAATATCTCCAACCCGAGCTCATCAAACTTAGTCCAATCTCTACAAAGGGAAGTACTTCATTAAAAAAATTAAACAAAAACAAGTATGTCAACTGATGTTGAACCCAAGGTTTATTGTCTCATATCTACGTATAGATTTTGATGATAACAAATAAATTCAAGACTCAAGCTTAAGTTGTCTACGCATGAAGAAAGCTAAGCACAACAAGAAATCAAACATGAGCAAAAAGAAAAACAAGTCTACAAATGAAGCTCATAGAGTAATTTTGTACATTTCTTAAAATTTGAAATTGGATTAAGGTTCAAAATTAATATTTTCTCATAACGTATCAAATTGCATTTTTTACATTTGCATAACTTTATTAAAATATTTAATTTCAAAAATTATTATTATTTTTCCACATATGTATAAAGATTTGAATTTGTAAGATGATTGATTGTCATCTTTAATATGTGCATGTGTTGTTTGAAAATCTTGAAGGGTGGTTGTGTGTTTTTTTGACAAATACAAAATATAGATGATTTTGTTTGAAAATCTTGAAGAGTGGTTGTGTGCTTTTTTGACAAATGCAAAAGATAGATGATTTATTTGAAAATCTTGAAAGGTAGTTGTGTGTTTTTTTGACATATGCAAAAAGAAGATGATTTAGTTTGAAATATAAATCATACTCATTTTGTTATGTATAAAAACTAAAAGATTAGGTTTGATTTTTTTGAAAAATGAATGGGGTTGTCTTTGACAAATATAAAAATGAGATGTTTTTATTTGAATCTTTTGAAAAGTAAATAGTGCTTTTATTTGACATGTGAACATTTTTAAATTTGAATATGAAGACTCATTTGCCTATAAATAGCTCACTTGAGTTTTGTAAAAATCACAACAATAGCTTACACATTAATTGCTAAGTTTTGCATCATTCTTTCAAAATCCTTATTCTCTATTTTCTAAGTTTTGTGTCTTAATTCTTGTTCATTTTGAGAGAGATATAGGTTGTGATGTATTGTTCATATTTCACTCACTGAGGAGTGTACTCTGATAATCTACCTACTATCAGCTCTTGTATTTGTAAGAAGGTGCTTATAACTCTTGTGTGTGTAGAAGGTGTTCTACACAGGGAATAATTGAATCACCAAGTGTGAGGTGATTGCAAGTGTAGAGGGTGTTCTACACGGATTCTTTGTAGCGGTGTTGCTCAAAAGTGTAATAGGTTTTTATCTCCACCTGAAAGAGATTGAATAGTGAATTTGGGATCCTCAAGGGGTAGCTTGAGGCGAAGACGTAGGCAGTGGGGCTGAACCTCGTTAAAATACCGAGTTTGCTTCTTCTTATCCTTACTCTTTATATTTTTTGCTGATTTATATTCTGATTATATTTTATATTGTATATTTGGTTTATAAGTATTAATTTTTTAATATAACCCAATTCACCCCCCTCTTGTGTTAGTCATCTGGGCAACAACTGACAGTGATGATGGTGGGATTGATAATACCCCATCAAAAACCGCCTATGATTAAGGCCCTAGACACACATTGACACCTGAGTTGGCACCACTTGTGGTGCCAAGCCCAACATTGGAGGACTCCCTTGAGAATTCTGAGTGTGTCCTAGGAAGTTCAGAGGAAACACACGAGTCAATTGGGACATGGCTCACTTGTTCCCCCTTGACCGTGCCACGACTAGGCCTTGACAGCGCCATGACACAACCACTAACATGCCAGCGCACCCCATTAGTATGCCAGCATGCCAGCCAACCTAGGCCATGCCCAATGCCCCACAGACCAAGACATGCACGGGCCCATTCGAGTCACCATCAAGCCATGTGCACACTAATTACAAGCCATGGCCAACACCTGACCATGGCTAGGGTTTTTGCCATGGACCAACCAAGGCCACCTGAGGTGCAGACCAACTAGCATGCCGTTCACACCCATGGCCCATGCCATGGGCGGCCAAGCCCACCATCCACCTTTGAAGGCCACGGCTATATGGGCCTCCAAAACTATCTTATTTGCTTATTAGTTGTTTTTAGTTATTTTATTTAATTAAATAATTTCCAAGGACCTTTTGGGGGTTTCCACTTTGTAAGCTCTATAAATAGAACCCTAGGCCTCTTAGTTTTTAACCATTTTGATCATTTGACATTTTGAAGACACCTTGTGTGTGGAGTGGCTTCCTTGGGAGTTTAGGCCGACCACCTAGTGTGGTATGGATTTTAGGTGCTTTGCACTTGGGCTTCCTAAGGGTGCAATTCGTGAATCCCTTTGGAAGATGATCATCCGTGCAATTCGTGAATCGGTGATCCACATCTATCCCTTATTTATCAATCAAGTTGTTGAGGTATTTCTTTCATTTGGTATCTTATCTATTTTAATGTTCTTGTTTATTTTAGTGTTCTTTTATTCTTTGAGTGATTAGGAGTTCGTTCTATTTGTTGATTTTTGAAAAATTACAAAAAGAGTGATTGAGTGTTTTTGTCTTATTTTGAGTGCCAAATTCACACCAATTGTGAATTTGAGAATTGAGTGTTCTAGTATCTTGTTTAAGTGTCAAATTCACACCACTTGTGAATTTGAGAATTGTGTGTGAGTGTTCTTGGTGAGATTTGAAATTCACATCACTTGTGAATTTCGGATTCATCAATTGTAAGAAAGTGAGGGTTTGTGTTGAAGTGTTGAAGTGAACGTGTGCATGTTACATTGAGTGTGCCGAATCCCAATTGGTACATTGCGTGTGGCGTGTTCATCATTGGTTCTTGAGTGTTCATCCAAGTTTCTTAAATTTTCTTAAGCTTTCCCTTCCACCAAATACCCCACACGGCCACCCTTCTAAACCTAATTACCATACAAGGCCAACCCTAGCCATCCCTTACCATAATTGCCCCGCCAAATTGCCATACACGCCTCACCATTATTCCATAACCGACCACTCAATCACCCATCAATTTTACCATAACTTCCCACTTCAAGACCATATCCTACATCCCATACCAAGTTTGGCTCGACAAAGCCCTAGCTCTACTTGCCAAATACACCAATCCACTTACCAAAAATACCTCACTCGGCCACCCAACCCTTTGACTTAGCCGCCCACTCATTTTCATAACAACTCATCCCCTAAGCCATAAAACCCTAGTTAACACATCACCTTATTCTTATACTCCCACCAATTCAAACCAACTCAAATTCAAACCAATTTAAATTCAAATCAATTCAAATTCAAATCAACCCCAAACCTACACAAACACCTACTCGGCCAACTCATCCATTAAAGATAGCCGAACCACATTAACCACCTCATCAATCTTATCCATCCTTACCATATCTCTTCATATTTTCTCTCACATTCAATCAACTATTTCCTTTCTAAACTTATTCAATTTCACCCAACATGAGCCCTACATCACCGGCCACTCATTCCCTCCAATTCAAATCAAATCAAATCACAACAAAATCACATCCCATAACCAAATCATACTCGGCCAAGGCCATCTTGTCATAACCGACTATCCCTTGTTACCTTATCCATCATAACTTTTCATATTTCTCTCAACCAAACCAAATTCAAATTCAAAACTCAAATCAAAATTCAAATCAAATCTCCAACAACCACAACCGGCCATCACTTCACATTTGAATTCAAAACTTTCCATTTAAATTCAAATCAATTTAAATTCAAATCTAATCACCTCCTCTATTTTCTCAACTAAATCCACTTCATCCATCATCCATCTAATAGCCAATTTCGACCACCCTAGCCCTTGCATGACCAGCCATCACAATTCCGTTTTGAATTCAAAATCTTTCAAATTCAAACCAAACCAACTCTCTTGATTTATCTCATTCGGCCATCATCAATTTGCCATAGCCGAAACCCTCAATTGCCACCTCATGTAGACACCTCATCAATCTCTCAATTGATTGGCCAATAATCAAGCATTGAACCAATCAAATCCCTCATCCACATCACCCATATTCAACCAACATATCCAAGACCATTGCCGCCTACTCCATCTTACTATAAGTCATATTCCTATTTTTTAGGACTTATCCAAAATCACTCAAAACCCAAACAACCTAACCCTAACTACCTTGGCCGAAAACCTTAGTATTGTCCTAGCAACATTCGGCCACCCCAAGCCCTAGCAACACACCACACGGCCAAGCATACCAAAGCCATAGCCGTGCACCTCAATTCATCCCTAGCCGTGCACCCCATTGCACCTAGCCTAGCCTTATTTATCCACTACCTTATTCAAATGATCAAAACCCTAACCCTAATTCTTAATCTCGAAATTCTCCTTAGCCTCCACTAAAACCCTAGCCCTACTACACTATATGACTCATATTCCTTACCAAAAGGATCCTAATACATAGCCCTACCCAAAGGACATTCCTTTAAACCTTTCTTACCATAATCTACCACTTAGACCACCACATCTCCCTATCCAAACCAAACTTATCCCTTAAACACCATAATCTCATTGTCACAAGAACTCAAGAAAGTAAGAGAAAATACCTAAACCGACCAAACCTTTGAGACTGTTCGGTCACAGGAGGAGACTTGCGTGGAGGAGGACCCGCATTGGTTAGGAGCTAGACCGAGGCCCCTACCAGGGATGTAAGGTGCAAAGTATAGTGGCTAGTTCACCATCAGAATCCACAGCAAGCCGAGCCAGCTCAAGAATTGGCTTAGGCAGCCACCAAATGAGCTCATCTTCTTCTCTTTGACTCCTTCCACTAATTTTCCTCAAACCCAAGTCTTTTCTCATAGTCAAGGACTTTTGAGAATCTATTTTGGGTTTTGGGGGAGCAAAGGGAACAAGAATTTTAAGGCAAGATTTGAGGTCTTGAGCTATGAGAGAATCGATGGTGGAAGACTGGGACTTGGGCCTGAGCAGAGGAGAAAGAAAGTCTAAAGAGGTGGCTTTAGGTGTGGAAGATGGTAAAGAATATGGGTGTAACTAGTCCGGTTTGGTCCGGTTTTCACCAAAATATAAAATCGAACCAATACCACAGGTTTTGCAAAGTGCAAAACTGATTTCGCTTTGATTATTTCCAAAAACCGATTTATTGGTTCCAATCTGATTTTAATAAATTGGAAATTTCTAAAAACAAAATCTTTTTTTTATAAACTAGTTTTAAAATATGTTTCATTAAAAAAATGTAGTTTATTACAAAAATATGTTTTACTAAAAAAAAAATCCGTTATATAAAAAGTTATGCAATAAAAAACTGTTATATAAAATAAAATTTGCAATAAAAATCTAGTTAAAAAAAACTGTTACAAATATATTTAAAGCATATGATCAATTAAATTCTTGTTTAAAATAAAATTTTATTTTAGAAATGTTATAAAATTATTTATATATAATTATAATTTATATTATTATATCTAAGAAATATTTATATAAAAATATATAATATCTATACTATTTAAAAAATAATTTTAAATATATAGGTAATAAGACCGGTCCGGTTCGGTCCAAAACTTCCCGGAACAGGAACTGGATTAGTTCTTAGGGATTTTGTATTTTAGAAACTGGTACAGGACTGGACCGGTTCAAAGCTGATCTAACCAATCTAATTCGAGCTGGTCTACGCCAGTTTTCCGATTGTTTTTGTACACCCGTAGTGAAGAAGAAAATGAAGAGGATGATAGTTTGTGAAAGAATGGCGTCGTCGAGGAAGAACCAAGGCCGAGAAGGAGAGGGAAAGCAATGTTAGTTTCATTCATTTTCCCATCCCTCTCTCTCATCGTTGTTTCCCTACGCTTGTGCGGGTACCAATATGGGTAATAAAGAGAGATGAGATTATAATTTATGCAATTAATTTGTATTGGGGAGTGAAGACAGACGAAGCAAATGAAGGTTCGTCAAAGAGGAACTAGGTCCATCAAGTCTCTGTTTTTCACAAGGTGCGAGGGCAGGGAGAGGGGGGGGGGGTTTACGAAGGCAAAGAGGGAGGGTTGTTCGAGTGAAGGCATACATAGGCTAATTAAAATAAATTGCTTACGTGCCGACTGATTATTGGGGGAGACCAGTCCAACTGATCTCCATGTTTTCTCTTTGTTTTGAAAGGAAGATTCTCAATTTGAAATGCATTTGTATTCATTTTAGGGCTTTGCTACTCTACTAGGAGACTGCTCGAACTGAACTAACTAGCGTCTGGAGCCTCTGATAGTGCCATAGCAGACTACTAGCTACTCAGATAGCAATCCAGCAAGCAAAAGACAAGAAGACAAGGGATCACGAAGGATCCTTTACATCGTCACAAAGGAAAATATGGAGTGTAAGAGAAGAGGGGGGGATACATCCAAACATAAGGTTGGAGGTAGCCCACTTTGCAAGACCATGAGCAAGGGAGTTTGCATGTCTGAAAATGCAGAGAATACAAGTTGAAGATGAACCCAATGAAGCGCGCCTTTGGAGTAACATCAGGGAAATTTCTATAAGGACTCGACAAAGCACTTCCACATGATCTTTCCTTTGCTTGGATTTCACTACTATGTCATCAACGTAACGTAATCCTCCAATTCCTCATGCATAATATCATAAAAAATAGTAGTCATAGCACGTTGATAAGTAGCCATTTTCACACACCACACACCACATCTTTTTATTTTTTTTTAAAAAAAAATTGAGTTTATTCTTCTTAAACTAGTTGAATTACTCTATTCATTATTCATATATCAAACATTTGGTAAACGAAATTTTTTTAAAAAAAAATATGATGTGTGGGAATGATGAATAGAATTCTTCTTCATTTTATCTATTGATTTTTTGAATGCAGTAATTTATTTTTCCGTGGGTTCGTAGCAGAAACAATAAGACTTCGGGCATTTTGTTGGCATGAAAATGTTGGAAAGTCTGAATTTTTTTTAGTGCAAAGTTGATTTTTGTTTAAAAGTTAAGAGTTTTGAGATGTGATCTACTTTCAAACAAGCCAATCATATATTTGATGGGCAAGTTGAAACGCAGCTTAACGTTTTCGGAAGGAAAATGTTAGTTTGTCTACTTATCTTGACATCTTATTTTGACACTTCATACATTTTAATTTTGTTTTTAATTTTTTAATTTTACTTAATGATTAAGAAAGTGAATATTAACGTATTAATATTTTTTTCATGTGTTTTTAAATTTTTTTAAAATGATAAAAAAATGAATATAAAAAATGGAAAAAAAAAATTGGCGAAGTATAAGCTACAGCAATCCCGCAAGCACTACCCTTTTCAAAAAGTAATTTATGAGTTTAACTACAAACAGCACGTGGTGTGTATTTGTGTTTTACACCCTTGAATAAAAACTTGACATGGAGGTTTTTTTATATGTTATTTACATCAGGTGCGATTTGAGAGGAGCAAAACCAGTCTTCTCCCTTATTCCTTTTTAGTCTTCGTTTTCTTCTTCTTCTTCTTCTTTTTTTTTTAATAGAAGAGAAGGAGGTCACATGTTCATAAGTAACCCTTTCCTAATTTTATTAATAGCTCTCACTTATTTTTTTAAACTAATTGAATACATGTTCATAAGTGACTCATTCCCAATTTTATTAATAGCTCTTACTTATTCTTTTAAACTATTTGAATTATTCTTCTCCCTACTTCTCTCCTCCCTTCTCCCTCCCCCAGCATTGGCATTGGTGTTTTCACATGCAAATGCAAAATCACATGGTTTGAAAATTGTCTTTTTTTCCATTTAAGAAATTTTTTTACAGTAAATCTTTGAGTCAAAATAATAAAAAAATATTTATTATTATTATTATTATATCTTGCAATTAAACCCCACTCGATAAGAGCATTGTCATTAATTTCTCTATATACAAATGCAAAATCACATTGGAGATTGTGTTTGCTATTATAAAAACGCTCACATTGAGTTAAACATATTTGAGCTAAAATAATAATAAAATATTAATTTTCATAGCACTTTTTTTTTCTAAATTAAATTGTGTTGTACTTTGGATTTAGCACCCACTACAATGATGTTAAAGGTACAGTGGGAGGAGAGAGAAAAAAAAAATATTTATAGAGTGAACAGTACATCTGCAAATATGTATTGGCACTATTCTTAGTATAGAAATATTTTCATATGCATAATCCAATGTAGTCAATTTAAGGATCTAATTATGCAAAATTGTGTTTATATTTGCATATAGAGAAACTAATGGCAATGCTCTGAGCTCCCATCTCATCTTTCTCTCTTTCATTTCTCCCCTCTCTTCTCCCTTTTCGTCAATCGGTCTCTTCATCTCCGTCAGTTGCAAGCCACAGATAATGCTCTTAAGAGCAGCTAGTGCTACATCCTGCACGGTTTTGTCTCGAGTAGAACAAAAAAACCTTTTTACTTTTTTATTTTTCTTCACTCATATTTTTTATATTCTTAATAGGACTGTAAGAAAAAATCAGTGAATCGATAAACTAGATCGGACCAGACCGAATCGGTAGAATCGTTCCAGTTTTAGGTAAGTACCGATTCGGAATTGATTTTCATAATGTTAAAATCAGTAAGTATCGGTTCGATTCCAGTTCTAAACTTTTTAGAATTGGATTGGACCGGGCTATATCGGATCAATATAATATATATATATATATAATTAATTTTTAATATGATACATAATATAAAATATTTTTTTAAATATATATAATATGTTATACATTAGTATATAATATAAATTAGTTACAATTTATATTTCATGGCCTAATACTAATAGTATAATACTATATTAGTATTAGTAATATATTTTAAGTTTATATATAAATTATTATACTAAATAATTACACATGAAATAAAGATATAGTAATACTAATATATATATTTTTGGAGCTAATACTAATAATATTAGTTATAACTATCAATGATATAATTATAAAAAATTAAACTTATTATAACAAATACTAATATATAATTATTTTAATCATTATAAATAATACTAATATATATATTAATAGTCTAAAATAGACTAATTTAAAATCGAAAAATCGAATCGAACCGGACCAAAACCAGTAAAATCGGTACTATCGGTTTTGAAGAATAACCGGTGCGTAATCGGTTTTAAAAAGTAGAAACCGATAGTACCGGTTTGATTCTAGATTTTATCCAAAACTAGATTGAATCGGACCAATTACGCTTCTAATTTTTAAATATTTTTTAAAAAGAAAAAAATTCATAACATTATTAAAAATACTTAATCAGTAATCACTATGTAAAAAGAAAATCATTTTTTTTTTGGGGAGAAATCCTAGAAAGATTTAGCATTTCTCATGCTCTTAATCCCCAAAAAAGGTGTGCATAGTAGGTCAATCATTTTTTTCGGCTGATACTCAAGGTTTTGAATTACAGTGAAAGGAATGGAAAAGGAATTACTTTTTGTTACCTTCAACCTACTGAGGAAGAATTTTGAAAATTAATTCTTAAATTAAAGTGGAAGAGGGTTATTGCATGATAAATGATTTAAATGCAATATTTATCTTTCAACATTTGGGATCTCTATCTTTTTTTATATGATTTCGTGAAATGAATCAATGATACCGTGAAAGATACAAAGTTTTGTGCGCTCTATTGGAGGGCCATGTTGCATATTTCATTTTGCTGATATTTGGGTGGAGTCTAATTGTTAATTATTGTATATGTATGAAAAGGTTTAGATGCATTGGTCGTGAGAGAAATTAGTACTCAAGAGCGTCAACTGTTATTTGTCCGTATAAGGCCTAAGGATTTATACCCTAGAAAACAAACTTGCTAAGAGAAGGTATCCCCAAGCTTATATGCACACATACTATTTCACTTCTAACTAATGTGAGACCATAACATACCCACACCCATCAAGTTGGTCAAGCACTATGGGAGGCTTTCACCAGGCTGGGGCAACATGGCCCGTCCCATTGGATCCATAGCCAGCCACTCCGCAAGCTTAGCCTATTAGGCGAGGCAGAATAAGGAGCGCACAACCGGATCTAATACCATTTGTTATGTGTCTATATAAGGCCAAAGCCTAAAAAACTAGCTTACTAGGAGAAGGTGCCCTAAACATATATGCACACATACCATTTGACTCTTAATTAATGTGGGACCATAAGATTGGCTTCAGGAGATATAGATAAGAAATAATAATAGATTGATCAAATTCGAAAAAAAAAAAAAATCCTCTCCATTGCGACTTTATTCTTCGTTCTTTTTGTTCTAATGAGTCTTGCTTACATGAATTAGGTAATAGAGGAAATGAAAGCTTTTATAAGGAAAATACAATTGAAAAATGAAAGATTATAAAACGATGTGAAATTTATTAAAAAAATATAAACAACACTAAAAAATTAAAGAGTAGTACTACGTAATTTTGGGAACCCACTGCATACCCATGCTGACGTGTACAAGTGAGTCAGATGCCTAATTAAAAAAATTGAGCGGAAAAACTAAAGAAGAAAGAAGAGAAGGTTTAGACATTTCAAAACACGAAAATGAAGAACAAGCGAAAACCCGAAGCCCTTGAAACACTCTTAGGTCGGCAAGCTTCATCATGTCCTTGAGAAACCCCAAGTCATAGGTTTTTATCTCCATCTTCTATATCTATTGCAAATTGCGGGTGAGATTTTGTAGATTGGTCTGTCTAGAAATCCCTAAATCTCTATCAGGGTTAGTCATTTCTTTACAAAGTAATCAATGCTTAAACTTCCTTGAAATCTCTATCTTGTTTTGGGTCGATCTTCTAGATGAAATAATAATGAAAAAAATAACTTGTCTATATAGAACATTTTGGGTCGATTGGATGAGCTTGTCTCTAAGTCTTGTTTTTAGTGAGCTTCAATTTTTTTTTTTTTTTTTACTTCATTTCTGTTTCGTTGTATGTGATAGTGATAGAGTTCCCCTTGTAAGTGATAGTGGGCCTAGTTTCGTTTCCTTTGTACTGGGCCTAGTAAGGGGCTTGCCAATGTAACTCATGTCCCCTATGTGTGAGGAGACTTTGAGTTCCAACTCAGTTCTGGCTTACTCTTAAAAAGCCACTCCTTTTCATGTTACTCAATTTAGGCTAGGTTTGGTTGTCAAACTCAATTGAGTTCAACTTAGTCCAATCTATTTTTAAGTTAAGTCTAACATCTAAACACCCAAGTCTCAAATTACTAAACTCATCTTAACTCAAAACCTCTTTATACATGGGACGTATAATCTTTTTCAACTTCGCATAAATATATCTAAACTCATTTTAACATCCAAACACATTTAACTCATCTTAGGTGGATACCGCAAAATTTATTTTACCATCTTAACTCACTACTATTCATAAATAACTCAACTCAAGCCAACTCAGCTTAACATCCAAATGTAGCCTTAGTCAATATTAATCTTGAAGTTCTTCCTCCATTAAATCTCAATGTCTTTTTTGCAACCCGCATTGATTAAGTGGCTGTAGAAGCCTTAAATAAACTATATGTGTGTGAGTGTTTAATGTATGATTAATACAAGAACATGCATGCATGCCATATATTCTGCATTTGAGAGAACATGCTACATCTCACCTCTGAAAGAAAGTGGCATTCATAGTGGGAACCGCCTCACCTTCTCTTACAGTTTATGAAATGGATTAAGAGCCACTTAATAAGGCTTGATGGCTGGCCATTAAGGGCCAATCGAGAATTACAATAGAGGGGCTATTTATATAGCCCTCCCTCCTTGTGGATGTAGGACATCAAAAATAGAAATCTCTCTCTCAAATAATGGTTTTCTCTAGATCCGACATCTAGGTTGTGGATTATGTGGATGTTACTCTAGTTTTTTACCACGTAGCACACTCCACTATCAGCATGAAGATTTTGAATGAACAAGTCTGAAAAATTCATGGAATAACTTCACTAGATTCGAGATATTTTCGACGAGGTAATATCATTTATGCTGTGTAATTTGATTTAGTGTTTTTAACATTGGTATCAGAGCACTATGGTTGTTCCCAATTTGTATTTGACGTGCATGATGTGAATTGATCGCGGTGTTAGGCCACACAAAATAGCACAAGAGTAATACCTTACGCTTGCAGCAGTTGTGGTGCTATACCACTAGCCTTTGCACAGGGAGCAAGGCGCACTGCTTTGGTGTGGTGCAATGACCACCAAAGGTGCTGCAAGAGAGGTGAGGGGCTCTCTTGCAGCACATTTAATGCTTCTAGGCACTCGGCATGCTTCCCCCTTGCTTGCAATTAATGCGGCATAGCCTTGGCAGGCTCTTGCATTTAATACAGTGTGGTCTTGGCAAACTCCAGCATTTAATGCAATGAGTGGCATGCCTATCACTTTCTGGCTTGGTTCTTCCTTCCATACAACTCATCTTGTAGGTTCCATCCTGTCCTGTGCATCTCTGGAGTCGCCTTCCATCCCAAGTCCCGAGCTGCTCAGCAAAGGGGTGGTTAGGCTGATCTTGAGGCTGGGCTCACTTTGCTCTCACCATGAACCTGAGGCCCAGTCTATCTGGGATGGGCCTCCCCTCACACCTTTGGTGGTCATTGCAACACACCCAAGCGGTGCGCCTTGCTCCTTGTGCAAAGGCTAGTGGTACAACACCACAACTGATGCAAGCGTAAGGTATTACTCTTGTGCTATTTTGTGTGGCCTAACACCACGATCCACTACCACCTCTCAGGTGGCCATGGTCTTCCTGAGAGAAATAAAAAAAATTTCTCATTGAGCAGGAATGGCAATGGCTACGACCGAATTCTTGGTGGTCATGGCCTCGTCTTCACACAATGCAATACTGGGGCACCTCACCTTGAACCGCTTAAGGGCAATAACTTCCACGTTCTATTTAAAAATGAAGTTTCCAACCAGCAAGGGAACTGGAGCAAGAATATTATGCCCACGAATAGAGACACGAGTGCCAGGTGGTGACTGCGGCCAGCGCCAGCGACGAGCCTACCTAGTTGCCTGCTTCCCCACCCCTAACTGATTGGGACGAGGAGATGCGAGATAAGCAAACCATCAAGCAGGCCGAGCCCAATGAACCACTGAAACTAATCACCATTGACCCAGCGAGGCCTAAGTGAAGAGTACATATAGGTACCAGGCTGGCCCCAAAAATAAAGATGGGCCGAAAGTAGCTCATCGTCAAGCACTGAGACGTCTTCACCTGGACTATGAAGACATGCCGCGCATAGACAACTCCGTCGCTAAGCGCCGTCTGAGCGTCAACCCCAGGGCACGGAAGGTCAAACAGAGAGACGAAGCTTCTACGTCAAGAAGTATGCGGCAATAGCAGAAGAGGTCGACCGCCTCCTGGCAGCTGGGTTCATCTGAGAAGTCCACTATCTTGAGTGGCTGTCTAACGTAGTATTGGTAAAGAAGACAAGTGGCAAGTGGTAGATATGCATTGACTTCATCGACCTTAACAAGGTATGCCTGAAAAACAGTTTCCCCTTGCCCCGCATTGTTTGTTGAATGCAGATCAAGAACCCTGACACGGGTCTGGGTAAAGTAGGGATTGGCACGGTATGGAGAGGGGAATAGCTCGCCACCAACTAGAATGTGGCAGGAAGGTTTGTCTAGAAACAGCAAAGAGAATGATGGTTTAAAGGACACAGGACAACGACCTTGTCCCTCAGGAATACTCCATGTACAGACCCGCCCCTATAAATAGCCAGAAACTTCATGGTATACAGGTTAAGCTATCTATATCCATACTTCCAGTTATTCTAGCATTCTCATCACTCACCCACTTGACTTTGGCATTGGAGTGGCCTCAGGCCGACCACCGCCTCCCTCTTCTACCTTTGTGCAGGAACTGTTTGGACATTGCTGAATAGCCCAGGTCGCAAAACATGATATCAACAACAGGTGATTCATGCACCTTGATGATGCAACCACAAGGCTACTGCAAGCACCTCAAGTTGTTCAATGATACGAAAAGCCTCAATGATAGGTTAGGTATTTATACATACTCTATGGGCATTCTAGTCCTTTCGAGAACATTATTGGTGGCTTTCGAGGTTTGACCAATGAACATTTTCTTGGCATTCGCGGGAACATGATATATTATCGGCTGACCCTCTAGGCACATAAACAAAAGTTTGAGGACCCCCAAATGTAAAGAGTTGCAAACATTCTTTTAACAAAACATTAAATCTTGCTGATGTGTTTTGACTTCTTTCCTCTTTGGAAGGTCCCTAAAGATGTTGGAAAGTCTTGCACAAAATACTGGACCACGACCAGAGCACATACAAGGCTATAATAGAGAACGAGAATACTCGTAAAACTACTCGGAGATTCATTCAGTTCTCGTGAAATTACTCGAAGGATCATCCTCAAACCTATAAATCGAAGAGCCTATTTACATGCTTTTCAAACTTGTCAAAATTCTTGAGCGATTTTTTGAAATCTTTCTCAACTCAATCTTAGTCGATTGCTCTGCTTCCGTACTTAAGTGTCAAAGAAAACAAGTGAAGATGTCGTTGATTCCTAGTTCATTTTGTGGTAGACGAAGCAATGTCTATGATCCATTCTCGCTTGAATATGGGACCTCTTAAATAAGAATTTTCAACTCTTAGCTTCTTGTTCTGTATCAAGATCTCAATTTGCAAAGGAGAATTCTGTTTTCATCAATTCTCGCATGGATTGGAAGGAGACCCCAGAAGCCCACATGATCAAGGCAGATCTCCCTGGGCTCAAGAAGGAGGAAGTGAAGGTTGAAATTGAAGACGATAGAGTGGTTCAGATAAGCAGGGAGAGGAATGTGGAGAAGGAAGACAAGACCAACACCTAGCACAGGGTGGAGCGCAGCAGTGGTAAGTTTTTGAGGAGCTTAAGGCTGCCAAAAAAATGCAAAGATGGATTAGATTACGAGCCTATTTGGGATTGTATTTCGAGACTTAAAAATGCTTTTAAGTAGTTAAAAGTACTTTAAAAGAAAAAATGATGTGTTTGGGAATTTTATAAAAAGTGTTTTAGGCGGTTAAAAAAGATAAAAATCAATTTTTTTAAAAAGTACCAAATTTGAGCTTTTATCAAAAAGCTTCTACAAATAACTATATATTTTAAAAAACTATCGTAATTAACTCTAAAAAACACTTTAGACATATGGATTCCAAACAGTAAATAGCTTTTTAGTAATAGAGTTTATTATATTAAATTTTAAATTAAAAGTTTTAAATTAAAAGTAATATTTCTCATCACAATCTCAAACACACACTACGACTGCGATGGACAATGGAATTCTCACTATTACCGTTGCCAAAGCGGACGTGAAGAAACTAGACGTCAAGGCAATTGAAATTTCCGATTGAATGTTTAGACTTTAAAAGGTCTTCTCCAATATTTTGTCACTGAGCTTTTTTTCGTTTCTTTTTTAATTAATTATAGCTTGTAAGATAAAATATAGAAGTGGGAAATAATTGGACGTGTGTCGTTGTGTTTTGTAAACCATGTACTTGTGTACAAAGTGTTATAAGATAATGTTTGTATAAATGTTGCAAGATTCCGTTTGGAAGTTAAATTTAATTAAAATTAATTCAGTTGATTTTAAATTTTAAATTGAGTTTAATGTTTAAATATTTAATTTTTAAATTATTAAACTTATCTTAGTTTAAAGTTTTTTTAGAAGTAAAACTTATAATTTCTTTAACCCAGTACCTTTTATATATGTGAGATTTATAATTTTTATAATTTTTTATAAATATATTTAAATTTCTCTTAATATTATAAATTTATAAAATTCATTTGATCTTTTTAATTTACTATTATAAAAAAAATTTAATTTATCTCAAATTAATTCAACATCTAAACGATTTTTCAATTTGAAGTTTTGAAAAGATAAAAGGCATCAGAAGCACCATTAATGAAAACAAGTATATATAACACATAAACGGAACGGTGAGAAACAGTGAAGAAGTTATCATAGTTACAAGTAAGAGCATTTTGACCTTGAAAATTATCTTCTTCTTTTTTTTCTTTTTATAGATAACCAAGAAATTTTATTAATAAAAATAGGCACAATCCAAGTACATAGGGAGTGTAAATAGGGAGTGCCCATGAAAACATCGATTTATAAAAGAAAATTTTGAGCTCATTCATTGTTTTCTTCTGATCTTCAAAGCATCTAGCATTTTTTTCCTGCTCTATGCACCAATACATACATATAAGAACTATTCTCCAAATGACTATGACTCATTCTAAAAAGTGATTTAGAAATGACTCTCAAGTATAAAAGTTGTCAAGTAATATTAGAAAAGTTTTTAAGTCATTTCCTCAATAAATGGTTAATTTAATATGAAAAATTATCCACTACTAAAAATAAAATGAAGTTATAATCTAAAATTATTTACAATGATATTCACAATAAGCATGAAATTTTTTTTCGACATTATAAAAATGTCAAAGTTTCTTTTTCTTTGAGATGATGAATTAATGCTAAGATTTAATCTAGAAAATTGAAGGAAAATAATGCATCACACAAAAATATATAAACCAACTCAACTTAAATCTAAGCAACACAACTTAGGCTAAGAAAAGGTAAATGATCAAGATTAATCCTCAAGCTCCGACTGAGTAGTACACCAGCAACAAGAATTACACTTGAATAAAGTTGACCATCGAGCTATCGCATAATAAACAAACGAAATGAGATATGTGCTGAAACGAAATGAAACGATATTAAATAAACGGATTAGCTAGCTACCGAAATTAAAACACAAATGAATGCAACAAAAGCCACCGGGTAAATTTCTAAAATGAAGCTACCGAAGATGGATAAACCACTAAACTAATCCAATAAAAATTACTACTGAATGCAAGTTAATGAAGTAGAAAAACTCCTAAAGTTAAACACAATGTAATCTAAGAGAAGTATGCAGCTCAAAACCAGCCCAAGGGTCTTGGATTCAAACAACTATAAAGACTAAAACTTGAAAGAAACGAAAATTTGGGCAAGGCTAGAAGGTGGGTTTGGCCAGGCTTCTGGTCTCTGAAGTCCCCCAGCAAAAACCATCCAACTCCTCTCGTTTCCTCTCTTTTCTCCACTCTCTACATTTCCAAGTAAGTCAAATGTCTTCTTTTTCTGTTGGCAGGGAGTGTGTGTCCCAAAAAGGCAACTCGGTCTGGTGGTTGCGTGATTTGCTTGAAGTGCAGAGCTGGGTCGGAGCAGGCTTTTCCGTGAGGTGTCTTGAGATGCCTGGCTTCCAGCTGCTTGTGTGTCTTGGTGAGGGGGACTACTTGAAACGGTGCGGGCTAGTCTGAATGCGTGAATGGCAGGACTAGATGCAAGGAAAACATGAAGTGTGTTTTAGTCGGTGCAGGCTTCACGTGGAGGGGTCAATTGAGCCTTGAGGTGTTCGGTGCATGGGCCTGGACTTGGGTGATGCGGTGAGCAACTGGGCTTCATCTTGCTGTTGGTTTGCCACGTTTTAGACTAAACATGAATCTGCTTGAGGTATTTGAGTTTGCAGGTGTTGCATGTCTTGAAATGCAGGGGCTGGGCTTGCTTGAGATGGACTTGCCGTGACTTGCGTGAATTTGGGCATATGTTGAGGTGCCACGGTTGAATTAAATCCCTTGAGGTCCTTCTTTGTAATGCAAGGGTGGAACCCAAGTCCAACTTGAAAACAAATACCATTTTACTGCCTAATCAAAAATAAATCAAAGTCAAGAGAAAAAATATCAATTCTTAGAGGCAGCCAATAATATAAGAAATTAGAGATTAGAGATCAAAAGTTAGGCTTTTATCAATTGAATTAGATTTGATTTATCAAGACCCCACTCACACAATTACTAGTGAGAAACATCTAATTTATTCAAATTAAAGTCTAAAATAATCACAATATTCTACCTCAATCAGGATGCTACTTGTAAGTTACCACGAAGGGCTCTCTAGCTTGCAAGAAAATCTACCAATCTGAGAGGCATGATCCATGACAATCCCATTCTCAAGAAAAAATCATCCCACATGGTCTTGGCCACTTCACAATGTAACAATAAATGACGCATTGATTTCCCGTTTTCCTTGCATATACAGCACCAGTCTAACACCATAAGTCGGTGTTTCCTTAGGTTATCTATGGTGAGAATTTTGTCCAATGACGTTTTCCATATAAAGAGGGCCGCTTTAGAGTAAGCTTTCGTTTGCCAAATACTCTTCCATGAGAACTTGGCCATGTCATGGCTCGAAAAGACTTAGGTAAAAAAATCTAATAGTGAAATTACCTTTCCAGGATAGGCTCCACTTCATCCTATCGACTGTACCCTTGGTCTTGTTAATAGAATATAAAGTAGCATAGAACTTGATAATAGTCTCCAACTCCCAATTATGGGCTGCCCTACTGAACTCAATATTCCATTGAGAAATGCCATTGGAAATAATCAATAAATCTGAAATTGTTGCTTGCTTTCCTTGTGCAATCTCAAAAATAGATGGGAATGTGTATTGGAGGCTTCTTTCACCGCACCATCTATCATACCAGAATCTAACACGTGAACCATCATTCACCACAATATGTTCATGTGCTTGAAAAGTCTCACAATGTCTTCAAATAAATTTCCACAAACCTACTCCAAATGACCCTCAAACTTCATTCGAACACCATCCTCCCCAATTCTATTGTAGCTACGGTGAGTTGGGGAGATAGAGAATTGGAGAGATAAATATTTTATAATTGCATTTGGCCTAACTATAATAACATTTAAATATGACCCACAATTCTGATTTCACAGTAGTTAAAAGTCATATTTTTTTTCCATTTGCATAATCCATTATATTGAATTTTTGGACTATATTATGCAAATACCTCTTTGGATTTGCATTTACATAATTCAATAAAAGTGCTTTTAGGCCTTCTTTGAATTGATAAATAATTTCATAGCTCATCGTTACAATTTTTTTAATGCTTACATAAAATATAATAAATAATTTAGTTTTTTCAATTTAAATTCAACTTTTTATATTTTAAAATAATAATACTATTAAAAAAAATATTCTAATGATATATTATTTAATCTTAATTTTCATCTAAAATCTTTTAATCTCATCTCACTATCTAACCAACCGTTTCTTCGGATCCCTAATGCATGTCGCTCTAGACGTTGCAGTTAACGAACGTTTAAGCATCTTTAGGGACCTTCTACAAGCCCATGTGAGTCATCCGAACCCCATAATAAAGCGGATTTAAATTTTTATAACAATTTTCAATTTATTTTATTTTATTTTATTTAATTATTATACATCTTTGTATAAAATAAAATTTTAATTTTTTCAAAAAAAAAAAAAAGAAAGTATATGTGTTTTTTATATTTTATTTCATTTTAATTTTAATTTCAATTTATCTCATTGATCACCTTACCTCATGTGTAAAAACAAATCAGACTGCCACCTTCACTTTTACAAAAAATTTCATCTTATCTAATTAAATTATTACAATTTTTTAAAATTTATATATACAATAAAATAAATAATTAATAATTTTAAAATATTAAAATAAAAATAATCTTATATATTTTAATAATATATTTTTTTTTTTATCTAAATTTATTTATCTCATTTTATTTCATATGCAAAAATAAACCAACTGTAAATCTTCTTAATTTGGTAAACATGATGTACTGAAATTACAGGATCACGATCTTAAATTGTAATAAATATTTGATCAAATCCATAAAATACTCCACCTGATTGCGACTTTTCTCCTCATTTTTTTTAATCTTTTTTCTGAATCTTGCTTGCGCAAATAATTTATTTAAATTGATGTACATGATTCAAATTAAAATTTAATTTATAATATTAAATTTTTTAAACAAGATGATATCAAATTTACGGAGTCATCGACCTCAATTTATTCCTTTTAAATCTAAAAAGATGTCCAAAAATATTTTCCATTCATTTTCATCTCATTTCATAATTTTATAGTATAAGAATTTTATTTTAAATTACACAAACAGCCCAAAGAAAATACTAAGAAAAAATCTTGAGAGAAAAGTATCTCAAAAAGGAGTGGGACTTGGGTGCTTCGGATCTTCCCTCTTCTCTCTCTCATTACTTTTAGTTATTTTTATTTTGTTTTGTTTTGTTTTGTTTTATTTTTTTTGTTTTCGATCCATTCAAGGACAAGCGTTGTTCGATGTTTTTCGGTGGCCTACAACCATCACGACCCCCACCATGGGACTCATAAACTGCCGATCTCTTAGACTGCCAGAGGTTTCGCTAAAAGAAACTGCGCATGATCCATGAACACAAATCATAGTGTGCGCCCGGCCAGCATGTGCCACCATACTGAGGGCTCTACTATTGCCACGCTTGACATTTCTGAGATTAGCGTTTTCGGTAGGATTGACGGTCCAGTACACTCTTAGGGTGGCGCATGTCCCTCAGCCTTCTTCCTAGTATTTTTCGTTTTTGTTATGTGGTTTTTTCGTTTCTATTATTTTTATGTTTAGTGTTTAGTGTTTTTTGTTTGTGTTTTTGTTTTTGTATACTTTGTTCTGTTTTTGTGTTAGGTAAAATAAAAAAGAATATGTTATTTCCTTTACTAGTCTCGCTCCTCTTTTGGAGGATAGGGGTAGTTCATCCCTTTCCTCTTTTAGAGGGTAGGGGTGGTTACTCCTTCTAGTTCAGGGGTAAAGGTTAATTATCTATTTTTTTTATGAAGTGTTATATTCTTAGATAAATCAAAATTGAAATCTCAATTTTTTTTTGTCATTATAGAGTTAAGACAATGTCCGTCATGAAAAAATTTGTGTGCGGGAGTGCCCAAATAAATTAGTTTGGATTGTAATCTGGAATTTTCCTGTATTTATTAGTCACAACTGTAACTTCGATTTCATGGAATGAAATAAAGTATTTTTCCAAAAAAAAAAAGGAATTTTACTTAAATTATTATCATAATTACAATGGTTATTTATTTTTTATTTATTAGTTTCTTTTTGTATTACATCAACATCAACCAATCTTATTTACCGAACCGTGAATTTACCTTGCACTTGAAAATTTTCATTTTATAAATATCAAGAAGAAGCATATAAAAAAATTGAGAGGGTTCAAAATAAGAATAATGGAATAAATAACGTTTAATTATATTGAAATCGTGTTCTGCAGCCGCAACTCCACGTCATTGGATTTAGCCTTCAATCTTGAACAATTGAAGAATGAGGGGGCTCAAAGAGCCGCAATGCTTCCAATACTTAAGTTAATACTGAGAATATGAAAGTTTAAGTAGTAGGGAGTAAGAATAAATAAAATTAAAGAGAACCCCCAGTAGGATGAGGGGGATAATTTATATACTTGGGGTAAGAAGATCTTCTGACGAGGAGATTCGTGTGTCGTCCGTACTTGTCAGTTGGATCGTGAGGGTGTCACCTATAGTACCACTATGTCATGTGTCAATCTGTTATTAGGTGGCAGTACTTTCCATGATCAATCGTGTCGATCCCTAACATCCTTTTTGTGTTGTGTCGTGCTCAATGTCGCCTTCCATTTAGTGCGACATGGTCCTCATTTAATGTGGCATGCCCCTAGTCTAACATGCTCATACTGCTCGGATCTGTCTAGTTATTGACACTCGAGTGTCAGAATTGTCCTGAACACCTTGCGTTTGTGCTGCCAGTCACTTAGCTAACGCTTTGCCAATGCTGCTGCTGACTCCTTAACACCAGAATTGTTCCAAACACTTAGCCATGGCCTGACCATTTTCTCATTCCATTTATACCTTAGACCAGGCAAGTTTCACTCCCTTTTTTGGTTTGGACCTTAACTGGTGACCTGGACTGGAGGCCTTGGACTGACTTAGTTCGACTCAAAACTTGAAAATTACTTCCCACACAAACTCTAATTATAATTGATTTTTTTTTTTTATAATGAAGGAACATAAAAGTTAGTTTAATTTTTTTAACTCAATTTATATGTGAAGTTTTTAGTTCATTTTCCTTATTAAAGTTATCATTTTTAAGTAAATAGAATCAACTCCAATGATTAAGGAAAAATAAAAAAGAAAAAAAATTTGGGACGTTACATATGGGTAAGTCGTGCATTATTCATCAACATTCTCATCATTCTCTTCCATTTTTTGATATTTTATCCATATAATATTTTCTCTTAGAAAAAATATTCACTGCAGCCACGCTGTAGCAATACATTGAAGGAAAATACATAAAAATAAAAATAAACAAATACATGTAGTGTGCTTGCTGCACACCGACTGCAGCCAAGCATGCCCCTTTATCTTATATTCAACTATTTACCTTTTTGACCATCTTGCAGCTAACTAGGTGGTAGAGAAAAATGGAACCTTTTCATAACATATGTGCAAACGAAGAAGAAAAAACTCAGCTATAGAAGAAATCCATTGAAAAAAAACAAAAAATATAGAAGATCATAAGGAAGAAATTATTAAATTTGCGTGATCAATTTTTCCACACGCATCATATAAAGCACCAAATACACTCTGAACATAAGAAAAAAGCCAAAAGAAAAATAAGCAAAAGGACTCCCACTTTTCAGCATCCATCAAAGATGCAGAACATTAATGCCATTAGCCAAAAATCTCAACAACCCTGACACATTTCCTCTTTAGGAATCGTTATGGTGAGAACTCCATTCTCCATTGCAGCTTTAATCTAATTGATTTTTGCATTCTTCGATAGCCTGAAACTCCTTAAAAACTTGTCCTTGCTGCGCTCCAGCATAGGACATGGGTCGTTCTTTTTTTCCTTCTCCACATTCGTCTCCCCGCTTATCTGGAGCACTCTTCCATCTTCAACTTCAACCTTTACTTCCTCTTTCTTCAGCCCCAGAAGATCCGCCTTGAGTAAGTGGGCTTCGGACATCTCCTTCAAATCGATTCGAGCGTTGGCTAAAGCGGATATTTCCCAACAACACGCAGGAAAACGGGAAGAAATTAGTGAAGAACGAAGAGCAAAATCTCCTAAATGGTCCCAGAGTTGGAGGGTGAAAGGATTGAAGATGTTGCTTCGTCGACCCTAAAAAAAGACTCGAATTGCCAACATATTTTTTTTATTACTCTTCTTCTTATGGATTTGGGGTAGGTTTCAATTAGAGCATAACAATGCTATGATTCATAAGAAAGCTTCAACTACAGGTTGGGTATTTATAAATACTCGGTGGGCATTCTAGTTCTTTCAAGAACATTATTGGTGGCTTTTGCGGTTTGACCAATGTAATTTTCTTGGAATTCGTGGGAACATCATCGGCCGACCCTATAGGCTCAAAGACTAAAGTTTGTGGACCCCACAAATGAATGAATCGCTAATGTGTTTTTTCTCTTTGGAAGGTCTGTGATGATGCTGGAAAGCCTCGCAAAAAAATATTGGACCACGACCAGAGCACATAGAAGGCGTTAATACAAGACGAGAACACTTGGGAAAGTACTCGAATAATCCTTCAGTTCTTTGGAAACCACTCGAAGGATCCTCCTCAAATCTACAAATTGGGGAGCCTATTTACGTGCTTTTCAAACTTGTCTGAATTTCTGAGCGATTTTTTGAAATCTTTCTCAACTCAATCTTAGTCGATTGTAAGTGTCAAAGAAAACAAGTGAAGATGTCGTTGATTCCAAGTTCATTGTGTGGCAGATGAAGCAATGTCTTCGATCCATTGTTGCTCTAAATACAGGTTCCCTTGAAGAATTTTCCACTCTCTTCTTCTTCTCTATCAGGATGTCAGTTTGCGAGGGAGAATTCTGCTTTCTTCAATTCTCGAGTGGATTGGAAGGAGACTTCAAAAGCCCACGTGTTCATGGCGGATCTTCCTTGGCTCAAGAAGGAGGAAGTGAAGGTTGAAGTTGAAGACGACAGAGTGCTTTAGATAAGTGGGGAGAGGAATGTGGAGAAGGAAGACAAGAAGGACATCTAGTATAGGGTGAAGCGCAACAGTGGCAAGTTCTTGAGGAGGTTCATGTTGATGTCACGAAAATCGGCCAATAGGCCAAGGCAAGAAAAAGAGTCATTCCCAGTTCACTAGGATAAGTTGGGCTTTGTTGGATGTCGGTTGGGGCCCCCGGTGAGACTCCAGTACGGCTGTACATACGTGAATAGCAGATAAATAAATGAAGAGAGACAGTATTTACGTGGTTCGGCGTAAAACCTACGTCCACAAAGCTTTAGGGAAGGAGATCCACTATAATAGATATTTTTATAGTCTCTCATGGCTTACACTGTATAGGAGAAATATATATAAATCATATGCAGCTTGAGTCCCTCTAAGAAGTTTGAAGGAGATGATGTTGGAGAAGAAGTCGATTAGCTAGTCCATCGAGAGAGCGATCGATCCTTTGATATTCTGATGGCTGCCTTTTTATATAGAAGATTTGATCTACAGTGGTTGTATATTCTTCTTTACATGTGTCAGTTGCTTGTCCTTACTGCCTGTCCTCCATGTGCTCTGGTCTACTCAAGTCTCCTCTTAGTCTTGCCTTCTAGTGCACTATATAATAGACCTAGGCCGTACTTGGGATATTTCACCCTCACAGAACCCTGCAAATTCTTACCAAAGGTCTTTTGGTGGGAATTTTCATGAAGAGCTTTATTCTGTCATTTCTTGTTTTTGTTTAACTGTTGATTTCCATTTTCGAGTTTTGAAAAGACGGTGATTCATCTTCCGAGCCTGAGGTAAGAAAGACAAAAAAGTGAATGTTGTAATGTGCTGGTATTCCGAAGCTTCCTATGTAATGTGCAAGCAGCCACTAGTTGGTAAATCGGCATGCGAGGGTTTATGACCCCACGATTAACAAGCGGTCACTAGCGGGAGAACAGGTGTACGAGGGTTTACACGCAAGCCTAGACCCGAGACTCATCCCCGCGATTCGCAAGCATCAAGGATGAGGCTTGTCGAGTGTGCTTGGTAGGCGGATCCCAAGCCTCGAGCCTATCCTAGATGTGAGAGCTTGACGAGTGTGCTTGGGTACTGGGCCTCAAGCCTCGAGCCTCTGACTAGCGAATCGTTGGGTTGGTCATGGGCGGCAGGACGGCCCCGTGACTAAACCCGACCCCGTATGACGAGAGCACGGAGATGGTATCATTGTGGAAGGTATGCCTCAACCTTGCGCTGCAAAACATTTATATTAATAGAAATATAATTTTCCATGCCATTGAGTTCAGGTGTTGAGTGCGAATTTGCATGTGCACAATCAGAGTATAAAATCTGTTGAAGCCAAGCTTGTTTGAGCTGTCGATTTTGAGGTCTCATGATCCGAGGTGACGAGTAACCCGTTAGATAAAATAAAAGAGAAAATAGGTGAATCCTAAACGGGGGACTTGCTGTATGTAAATCCCTGAATGTTTCCAAACATATGAGATGAGCTATAGGAGTCTGTCGAGTGAGTGTGGCAAGGCCCTTGTGTGAGCCAGTAAGGATGGCAAAGCCATGTGCAGGCCAGTGAACAGTCGGGTTGGCGAGAGGTAGTCTGGCTAGATGTGAGTTCTCAGTTCGTGTGCGGTGATGGGTGAGCTGGGAACACAGCTTTCATAGGTGCTAGGCGAGCTGGGAACACAGCTCCCGTAGGTGTTAGGTGAGCTGGGTGTGATGGTCGAGAGGCGAGCCGTGAAAGAGATATGGCGAGCTGTGCAAGCTGGGCAACTTTGGCTAACTGTGTGAGGCGAGCCCCGAGAAGTGGATTGGCAAGCTGGATGAGTGGAGACGGTTGGGCAAGCCGCGTGCTGTGATGGCTAGCACAAGGCGAGTGGCGAGGGTGATCATGGTCTGGGTGAAAGGTGAGTGAAGTGATCCTTGGGCGAGCGCCATGAGCTTGGCAAGGGGTGATCATGATCTGGGCGAAAGGTGAGGCAATCTGTGGGCGAGCGCCGTGCGAGATGACAAGCTAGCAAGCCCAGATATGAACGGTGAGCTGGCGAGCCCAGGTATGCATGCACGTACTTCACCATGGCTCTCATGTGCTTAGGCAAGCAGGCGAGCATCCGAGAAATGGTGAGAGAATGCCATGAGGTTGGCGAGGCGAGTGGGAGCTCGCCGGCAAGCCGTGAATGGATCCGTGTGCAAGTTTGTGCGTCATGGAGTCATGAGTGGATTCGGCCACCGGACGCCCTGGAGGGCAGGGGGCGGTCCCGTCGGGGACAGACGCCGGCAACCACAACGGTAGCCGCCAGAGGTCCAACCGAGCCGTGGTGGCTCTGGGCTTCGATCTTTTATTGTTCAGGTGAGAAAGATTCAAAGGAGGGGCCCATGGCAAATGGGTGGCTGGCACCCACGTCGCCGGAGACAGAAACTACTGGCGGTCAGTGCCATGACCGCCGGTAGGCTTATGGGGCTCACAGCGGGGGGCCGTGAGCTTCGTGAGGAGACACGCCCAGCGTGGTCCCGAGATGGGGCTTGCCCATGCTCACTTCAAGGGCCCACCATGGTGGTGTGGCCTAAGGGGACTGCCGACTAGGTGGTGGAATACACGGCAAGCTACCACGAATTCGTGCCCATGCACGGCAAGTGTCATGCCTATGCACTGGGTACCTAGCGGTTGCCGACGGGAGGCTCGTCAGATGGGAAACCGTAGTCCCGGACAGAGACTGTCGGCAATCCATCTGGTGGTCACCGGCAGAGTCCTCCACGAGGAGGCGGGCACCCAGTTCGGTCCAAAGCCAATGAGGTACTGGCAAGGCCATTTTCGGCAGAATGACCGGCCGGTCATTCACCTACTGGAAACATAAATTTCTGGCGGTCCAAATGGGGACCGCCGGCAGGATCACGGGGCTCACGATGGCACCGTGAGCCACGGGGTGCACCATGGCATGCCCCCCTTCGGGGTGATGGAGATGAATGGAGAGCCATTCGCAATGCCACTAGGCGAGCTAGGCATGCCGAGGCTAGGAGGAGTGCCTTGGGGTGCATGCATGGATCGGGCGGAGAGGAGCTGGGCGCCCGAGACCGGTCAAAGAGGAGTTGGGAACCCAAGACCAGGCTGAGAGGAGCTGGGCACCCATGGCCAGTGCAACAAGAAGAATCCAATGGTTGATCGAATTCCTTGATTTTAGGGATTGGGTACCCTATAGTTTTGGGCTAGTGTATGGTGAGAATGTGCACTGGGTGGACATTGTGTGGGTGAGTACATGCATGGCGTGCACCCTGCATTGTGCACTTGTCTGCGAGCACTGTGCTGTAAGTGTATGCGCCTGGGTTTTGTCTGGCGGGCTCATGTACACGTGCTATTTTTAGAATATAAAAATAATAATTGGCGAGTGTGTTATACAGAAAAGAGATATTTTGCTTGTTATATGAAGGAAAACAATTTTACCAAATAAGGATACTCATCTAGGGAGGTATTTTTTGCTTGTCAAGTAAGTCGCCCAGTGTTCCAGAAAATCATCATGTTCCCACCTCTGGTCTAGAGATCCCACAGACGAAGCCAACTGTTGATGCCACGAAAATCGACAACAGGCTAGGGCAGGAAAAAGATTTATTCCCAGTCCACTAGGACGAGTTGGGCTTCGTTGGATGTCGGTTGGGGCCCCTAGCGAGACTCCAGTACGGCTGTACGTACGTGGATAGCAGATAAATAATTGGAAAGAGACAGTATTTACATGGTTTGGTGTAAAGCCTACGTCCACGGGGGTTTAGGAAAGGGGATCCACTATAATATGTATTTTAACAGTATCTCATGGCTCACACTGTATAGGAAAAATATACATAAATCATATGGCGCTCGAGTCCCTTTGAGAAGGTTGAAGGAGACGATGCTAGAGAATAAGTCGGTTAGCCTATCCATCAAGAGAGCGTGATCCTTTGATATTCTGATGGCTGACTTTTTATATAGAAGATTTGATCTACAGTGGTTGGATATTCTTCCTTGCGTGTGTTAGTTGCTTGTCCTTACTGTATGTCTCTCATGTGCTCTGGTCTACTCAACTCTCTTTTTCATCTTATCTTCTAGTGCATTACATAATAGGCCTAGACCCTACTTGGAATATTTCACCCTCACAGTCCAGGCTGCCAAAGAACGTAACGATGGATCAGGTTAAGGCTGCCATGGAAAATGGGGTTCTCACAGTTACTATTCTCAAAGCAGAGGTGAAGAAACCAGACGTCAAGGCCATTGAAATTTCCGGTTGAAGTTTTTTTTTTGTTTCTTAATATTATTGTTTGTAAAATAAATAGACGTGGGAACTGAGTCTGCACGTGTCTTTGTGTTTTTTTTTTTGTTGCTCTAAATAAATTTTAAGCGTTCAAGTATTTTAATTGATGTGTCTTTTGTTTCATTTCAACTTTTGGAAAAATCAGATGCATCATATTACAATTGTGGTGAATCTTGTTTTTATATATCATGTTTGTGTTGTATAAAATTATGAATATTTAATGGAGAAAATGTGGAGACAAACCAAATTGGTCTCTGTCAAAAATTCGTCCTCCAGTCCTCCAATTACATTTTGACACGTCAATAATTTATTTTAATTATCATGTACATTTTACACCCGATTCACTTCACACCAAGAACAGTTCTGTTTGGCTTCGTCTTTCTCGTTGCCCCTTTCAAAAAATTAACAGTTTAAAAAACGGTAATCATTCTCCACAAATTAACAGTACCCAGAGAGAGAAGAGAGAGAGAGATAAGCAAAGGAGAGTGTGGTGCGTGGCAGTGGCAAATTAATCATTATTTCAAAACAGAAGCCACTTGCATTCCTAATCAGGTACAGATGAAACACCGCACTTTTTCTCCTATTTCCATCAATTACAACTCCGAATTTATCAGCGAAGTTTTTCTTCCACTCGTTATATAATTTTTTTAAGTTTTTTCGTTCGGATTTAGAGATGAGTTGAGCTCGTGCAAACTCATCATTATAATTTTTCAAATTCTTATACAAAATACAAATTTTAATATAGTTTTTTCAAATCTCTTTTTTCAAATTCTAATTTAATTTTTTAAAATTTTAAAATAATAATAACAATATTTCATTCAATTTTTAAAACTCATCTCATCTTAATTTTAAATCCAAATGAGACTTTAAAATTATAATTTTAATAATAAAAATGATGAAAATATAGATATGTAGAAAAAATAAATATTACAACTTCACAATGATAAAATCTTAGTTTTAAAATAAATTCATATACACATTTTTTAAATTTCAATACATATTTTTCAAATTCCAATACACAATTTTTAAATTCCAATTCAACTTTTTCAAATTTCAAAATAATAATAATATTAAAAAATAAACTAAACTGATCTCAACTCTAAATCCAAACGTGGACTAGTTTTAATTTCAAAAAAATTTATATGATACACTCATTTAATAATTTTTAAGATATTCTTAGTTGTTTATGATTATTTTAAATATCAGGTTTAAAATTTATTTTTAATAATGAAAAGATAAAACTATAGATATATTGAAAAAATTAATATTACAATTTAACAATCATAAAATTTGTTATAAAACTAAAAAAGAGTAACAAATGATTGAAAGATTGCAAAACAGAATAAGGAAGATTGAGAGATCGCAAAATACTTTATTTTTCAAGAGCTTAATATCATTCACTTCACTTCTTTTCTTATCTCTTACAAAATGATCCTCAAGACCTTTTTTATAGGTAACTTACATAGTGGTTTGTTGTGCCAATCAATTCACATGCTCAACAACCAAGTGACAAGTACAACAAACTCTCACATGCTCAACAACCAAGTGACAAGTATAACAAACTCTCATATGCTCAACAACCAAGTGACAAGCACAACAAACTCTCATATGCACAACAACCAATTCACATATATGAATGGTTAAGTTTACAACAAACTATGTGTGGTAATTGGTGGTCAACCCCCTATTATACAACACTCTCCATTGGATGACCATCTATAAAAAATCTGCCTCGTTAAAAACTTGCCAAGGAAAAATCCAGTGGGAAGAAAAACAAATGGTGAAAGAACAAGAGTACAGTAGTCTTATATATCGCCAAGCGCTTTAAGATTGCCCCATTAAAACCTTGTAGAGAAAAACTCAGTGGGACAAAACCTCAGCAAAGGAAAAAGAGTACAATTAGTACAAGTCTTCAGGACATTTACTCCTCCTGAAAAGTGTATGATGATAGATGTTTGAGTCTTCGCATTCTAATGTTCTGCATAATTTTCTTGAATGTCGTAGTTGGTAATGCCTTTTTGAATAAACCTGTCAAATTATCACTTGATCGTATCTGCTTGACATCAATTTCACCTTTCTCTTGAAGTTCGTGAGTATAAAAAAATTTAGGTAAAATATGTTTGGTTCTGTCACCTTTGATATATCCTCCTCTAATTTGAGTGATACAAGCAGTATTATCTTCATATAAAATTATTGGGCTTTCATTGATCATTGGAAGACGACACTTTTCTTGAATATGCTAAATCAATTATCTCAGCCAAATACACTCTCGACTTGCTTCATAAATTGCAATGATCTCTAAGTGATTTGAAGATGTAGTAGATAGTGTCTGCTTGACAGATCTCTATGATATGACAGTATCTCCATAAGTAAATAAATATCTAGTTTGAGATCTACCTCTGTGTGGATTTGAAAGATAACCTGTATCTACATATCCAATCAATTTTGGACTTGATCCACATTGATAAAATAATCTCATATCAACCGTACCTTGAAGGTAACGAAAGACATGTTTAATATCATTCCCTTCGAGTTGGTGCAAAACTATATCTTGCAAGCAGATTAACTCAGAAAGTAATATCAGGCCGAATGCAATTTGCAAGATACATCAAAGCTCCAATTGCACTGAGATATGGTACTTCAGGACCAAGAATTTCTTCATCATTATCACAAGGACTTAATAGATCATTCTTCACATCAAGTGATCGAACAATCATTGGAGTACTTAGGGGATGAGATTTGTCCATATAAAAGTGTTTTAGGACTTTCTCTGTATACATGGATTGATGAATAAAAATTTCATTAGCAAGTGCTTGAGCTGTAGACCGAGACAAAGTTTTGTTTTGCCAAGATCTTTCATTTCAAATTCATTCTTTAAATATGTAGCGGTTCTTGAGATCTCTTCAGAAGTTCCCACAATATTTAAATCATCAACATAAACCACAATAATGGCAATCCAGATTCTGATTTCTTAATAAAAACACATGGGCATATAGAATTATTTTCAAATCATTATTTCAATAGATATTGCTTAGGCGATTATACTACATGCGTCTGGATTGCTTTAACACATATAACGATCTTTGAAATTTGATAGAGTACATATTTCTAGATGTAATTATAGATGCTTCAGGCATTTTATATCCTTCAAGAATTTTCATATATATGTCATGGTCTAAAAATCTATATAAATATGCAGTGACCACATCCATCAACTGCATTTCTAATTCTTTTGTAACAACCAGACTAATCAAAAATCTAATTGTAATTGCATCCATAACGAGAAAATATGTTTCCTTATAATCAATCCTGGGTTTCTGCAGGAAACTTTGTACGACAAGTCGTGCTTTGTACTATATAATTTCATTTTTCTCATTACGTTTTATAAATACCCACTTATATCCAACAGACATTACACTTTTTGGTATTTGGACAACAGGTCCAAATACTTCTCGCTTTGCTAGCGTATTTAATTCAGCTTCAATAGCTGCTATCCATTTTGGCCAATCATTTCTATATCGGTATTTTTTAACGGTTCTTGACTCACTTTTTTCATTACTTCTGGTAATGTCAAGGGCCATTTTATATGAAAATATGTTGTCGACAACAGTTTTATTTCTATCTAGAATTTCTTCAGTACTCATGAAATGTATTAAGATCTCATTATTTTCAGATACTTGTTCCTCTTCAGGGGAAATAATTTCATGAAACATATTTCCAGTGAAGAGGAAATAATTTCATGAAACATATTTCCAGGAGGTCCATTTTCAGAAGATTTTGGAATAGAAGATTTTGGAATAGAAGATTTGATCTCTCCAAGAGCATCAACTGTACTTATAGCTTGTGTTGTGAGTATTGGTTCTTCAGGAACACCAAATTCATTTTGTATTCTGTTCTTTTGAAGAATTTTATCTTTTGCATCAATAGGTCTTCCACGCTTTAGGCGTGTCTTAGACTCATTTATTGCCTTTTTGACAACTTGTCCTTCAGGGACTTCAATCGTTGCTAGAGCATTAACAGCAGGAATATATGATTTTACTACACCTTTAGTGTCAGTAAATACATCCGGTAATTGATTTGCAATATTTTGTAAATGAATAATCCTCTGAACTTCTAGTTTACATTCATTTTTAGTATGATCAAATTGAGACAGAGCTTTATTATCCCAAATAATTTCTTTTCGTACTTCAGGTACCGACTTTTCATTACCCAATAATGGAAAAGTGGATTCGTCAAAGTGACAATCCTCAAAACGTACTTTAAACATATCCCCTATAAGTGGCTAAGAGGTATCTAATAATAGATGGAGAATCAAAGCCAATATATATTCTAAATCTACGTTGAGGGCCCATTTTTGTATGTTGTGGAGATACAATTGGAACATATACAGCACATCCAAAAGTACAAACGTGAGAAATATTTGGTTGTTGACCAAATGCAAGCTGTAATGGAGAATATTAATGATATGCAGATAGTCTAATACGAATTAATGATGCTGCATGAAGTATAGCATGTCCCCAAGTAGAAACAGGTAGTTTTGATTTCATAAGTAAATGTCTAGCGATTAGTTGAAACCTTTTGATCAAATATTCAGCTAGACCATTTTGAATGTGTGTGTGGGCAACAACATGTTCAACATCTATTCCTATTGACATGCAATAGTTATCAAAAGTTGAGACGAAAATCCACCTGGGTTATCCAATCGAATGGTTTTAATTGGATACTCTGGAAATTGTACTCGTAGTTTGATTATCTGAGCAAGATTTCTAGTAGAAAGTAGACAAACATGTGACCATCGACTTGATGCATCAATCAAAATCATAAAGTATTTAAATGGTCCATTTGATGGATGAATAGGCCCACATATATCTCCGTGAATCTTTTGTAAAATGGATGGAGATTCAAAAATGACTTTTGAGAGAGATAGTCTGATAATCAATTTACCTTGGGAACGTGCAGAGCACGGATATTTATTGGGTAAAAGAATCATTTGGTTCTTTAAGAGATGTCCATGTGAATTATCAATGATTCGTCTCATCATTATTGATCCCAGATGTTCAAGGCGATCATGCAAAGTCATAAATATTTTGGGGTGAATACACTTATGATGCATTACCACATATAATTCAATTATTTTTATCTTTGTATAATATAATCCAAAATAGAGAGCAGATAGTTTTTCTACTACGAGCTTCTGGCCCGATATTATTTTAGTAATGAGAAGATGCTCTTTACTGCATTTATTGGTTGTTTCAATATGGTAATCATTACGATGTATATCTTTTAAACTTAATAAATTTCTTCTAGATTGTGAAGAAAATAGAGCATCATCAACACAAAATCTGGTGCCATTAGGCAACACAATATAAGCTTTCCCGGAACCCTCAATTAGATTTGATGAACCTGATATGGTATGGACATAGGTTTTGCTTAGTGTTAGATTTTGAAAATATTTCTTATTTTTGATAATTGTGTGAGTTGTACCACTGTCAGCCAGACATACATCTTTATCATTTAACTCAGAGATAAAAAGTTCATCCATGTGATCTATGATTCTATAAAATAACAAAATTTTCATTACAAATAATAAATAAAATACATTAATTGGGTGGAATACTTCCATCTCCAATCAAGTGATCAATTCTATCATCAAGATTATTAAAGAAATCAGAAACATCAAAATGAGTGATATCTACATTTAATGAATCAACTGATGGTTCTACTAAATTTGTTTTAATCCTTTTATTCTTCCCTTTTATAGAAGCTTGATATAAGTTGTAATAACCCGGATTTTTAGATATCCACTTAATTTTCATATGTGGGATGATTATGTTTCTCCAAAACTATTTTTAGGAATTTTTGGGATATATGTATAGGATCTTTTATATTGAAAGGTTAGGAGTAGGGTTGGGTACAAATGTGGCTTGTTTTAAGGTGGAAAAGTGCCTAACCCGTGATCTCGCTCGACTCCCGCTTGATGTCTGGCTCGAGCGAGATACAGGGACAGACTTAACATCTTTTGGTCGAATGGTCATAACTTGCTCATTTGATGTCGGATTTGAGTGATTCAAGAGGCTATGGAAATCTAAGAGGAATATCTACAACTTTTATATTTTGAGTTTTAAGAGATATAAATTTAATCAAATAAGAAATAGAGATTGAAGTGACAAATCTAAATTGGAGATAGATAAGCATTGACTTTGAAGTTGACTAAGAACTTTGGATTATTTTCTCAATTATCTTAAGATCTGGACAAGTATGTAGAGATGTGGAAAATGAGGAGATTTTATTTAGTAAATTTCATGTGAAATAAGAGGAATCATTTATTCAACACTTGGTGTGCCCAGATTGGTGTTCTCGGGCTTATCTGTAGAGTTTTATTAGAAAAATCATAACTTGGTCATATGAACTCCAAATGAAATGATTCTAGTTCCTATGGAACCTTAAGAAATAGATCTAGAACTTTTATGATTTGATATTTTGGAGAATTGAAGTGTATCAATAGATTATTTGGGCTGAAATGGGACTAATCTGTTTTAAGTGCAAACTGGAGCCCGAAAGTAAATCACTCCACCACCTCACTTTAGATGCTCGAATTTGATTGGTTTTCCTCATTTCTATTAGCTAGATACATGTATGAAAGTATGTGTTAAGTGGAGGAAGAGCTTCTAGAAGAATAATTAGTCTAAAACCAAGCAGAAGTGAAGAACTAATCTGATTGGCCAAAACAGCCAACCATTCCCCTTGTTTCCAACCAATTGGTATCCAAATCTTGGGAAGTAGGTGATAAGATTTTTTCCAGCCACTCTAAGGGTACTAAGGAAGTCTGGGACATGTGGCCAAAAGTGAAGAAGAGGTTCTAGAAGCTTTGGGGGTGCAAGAAAGGCCAATAGCCGGTTGAGCTTATCTTAGATATTTTAGGCTTTTTGGATTTTACTTTTATATCTATATTTAGTAATTATTTGGGCCATTGATCTAAGATGATTTTAGATATGGAAGAAGCATAGCCATGGGATGAAAATCCTTGGAGATCATGAGAGATATGGATGATCATTGGACTAGGCCAAGGCTGGACAACACATACCCTTACACAGTTTGATTTAACCAATTGCCTTGATTTGTTTTCCTTCCCTTTTTCCCAAAGCCATCGATTCCTCCATATATATATAGTCATCTTCAGTCCATAAGGGATCTTTTGGGAGAAGAAACTCACGCCCAACACAAGGAAATAAGTCAAGAAAATAGCCTCTTAACCCTTGAACCTCCAAACATCACATAAGTGAGCTAAGTGAGTGTTTTGAGGAGAAATATTGTAAGGACTAGTTTGATCATTCAACCAAGCTTTGGAGAAACTTGTAAGTATACAATTTAACTTAATCTTGGCATATAATAAGTAGATTGTTAATGGAATTAAGTTTGTTGTTAGTTGGAGCTTAAACTAGGCTTATATGATATGCTTGAAATCTATGGTGTTTTGGATATGATTTTGTGATGGTAAAATGTTAGGAAAATTATAAGGACATAGATTTATGTTTTAATAAGTAACAATAAGATTTATGTGAAAAGATTGCTTGGTTTAGGTTGAAAAACCCCATGAGCCGTGATCTCGCTCGACTGTCGCTTGATACCCCGCTCGAGCAAGTTCCAACCCGTGACTTCGCTTGATTCTCGCTCGACACCCGCTCGAGCGAGATATCCTGTTTTGCTTAGACCCATGGTTTTTCCTGGAATAAAATTGGTGTCTCAAATGAAATGAGTTCTAGGTGAAAAACTCATAAGAATAAGAAAAGATATAGCATGGCCCGACCACGGGTAATGATAGTGGCATGACCCGACCACGAGTAATGATAGTGGCATGGCCCAACCACGGGTAATAATAGTGGCATGACCCAACCACGGGTAATAATAGTGGCATGGCCCAACCACGGGTAATAATAGTGGCATGACCCAACCGCGGATAATAATAGTGGTATGGCCCAACCACGAGTAATAATAGTGGATATTAGTAAAGACTTGTGAGAAAAAAGGTTCTAAGATAAGAATGAAAAGCATATGCATGTATAAATATGTTAGTCACGTCATGACGGGGATGGCGATACATAACGCCCGTATGACTGACGTGCCGACAGGGACGGCGATACGTAACGTCTGTCGTAAGAATAAGAATTATGTCACTACGGGGACGGCAATACGTAACGCCCTTAGGATTGACATGACTAGTGGGGACGACGATACGTAACGCCTGCTATGATAAGAATGTTTACGTCATCACGGGGACGGCGATACGTAACGCCCGGATGACTGATAAGTTGACAGGGACGCCTGTCATATATGTTAAGTATGTTCCGTGTCATTACGAGTACGGCGATACGTAATATCCGGAAGATTGACACGAGACTCATCATTACGGGGACGGCGATACGTAACGCCCGAATGACTGATGAGTTATATGTGATGGGGACGGCGATACGTAACGCCCATCGAAGATAAGAGATAAGTAAGACCCGATTGAGATGGCGATACGTAACGCCTGTCGAGGTTATGCAATAAGTAGATCCCGATGGGGACGGCGATACGTTTCGCCCATCGAGGATAAGAAATAAGGGAAACCTACAAGGTTAAGAAGTAAGGTGAAAAGTATAAGTATTAAGTATGTGATGGTGGGTCTAGATAAGATCTAAGTTTGTATCGGAAGATGGGTAATTGACCTATGTAAGTCCCATAAAGCATTCTTATAAGTGATATGTTGGTAAATATGATTATGTATGATGATAGTTGATGTTATCTGTGCCTTATTTCATTAACTGTGTACTTACTGAGATTTCTTGTAAATCTCACTCTTTTATGTTTTGTCTATCATTCCTTATGGAATGATAGATGTTGTTGCAGGGATAGATAAACTGCATTGAGACTCGGTCAGCACTAGAGATTCTGAGGTACCCTGAGGGTCCTATAGAATGCTCCTCTCTGGTTAAGATGATCTCATGTACGTGATCAAGTAAAGAAGTAAGAGTACTAGATGGTGGTGGGATATGAGATTATGTTTTGAGAAAACTTGTAAGATTTAATACAGTATGTTTTTGTAAATACGATGTTATGAGAAGTGTAATTTTAGAATGCCATGTGATCTATTTATGCAAGAGTTAGATCTCTTTGCATATATTGAGAATTTACTTCTTCCAGCTGCGATCGGTGTTGCATTTAATTAGTAAACTTAAATGCATGCATGCTACTTTTTATGTTTATGTAGGATAAGTAGCCTTGTGTTACTTGTCCAGATGCGTCGATTTACGTTGTAATCGATGCGAAAAATCGGGGCGTTACATAAGTCCGCCAAGTGTCTGGTCGTACGACAGGTACGTGACCAATGTCCAGTCATTCCACATCTATAGCACACCTCTTCACTTCTTTTTGAAGAATTATTTTGGGGGCTTTTACCCATTTCTGAATTGTATCGCTTCTGGCGATATGGTATATTATTATCAATATCCATTTTAATGTTGTCACTTTGGGGATCAATATTTCTATAGTTTCTCTTACCAGGTCCACGCCATCGATTTCTTCGAAAGGATGCATCATTCGCTTATGAGAATGATAAAAATCTAGTATCATTCACTTTAGGAAATGATGTTAAACCAGTAGGGCGTAACTGGTAGTTTTTTTAATGAAAACTCATTGTTCTGCTTAGCTACTAGAAGACATGATATAAGTTCGGAATATTTTTTTAAATTTCGCTCTCGATACTGCTGTTGCAGGAGCATATTCGAGGCATAGAAAGTAGTATATGTCTTCTCTAATATATCATTATCAGTGATTTTCTCACCACATAATTTTAGTACTGAGCTTATTTTAAATAGTGCAGAATTATATTCACTTACATTTTTATAATCTTGCAACCTCAGGTGCAACCATTCATAACGAGCTTTTGGGAGGATGACAGTCTTCTGGTGTTCAAACCTCTCCCTTAAATTGTTTCATAAAATAAAGGGATATTTTACTGTAAGATATTCAATTTTTAATTCTTCGTGAAGATGGTGGCGAAATAAAATAATTGTTTTAGAGTGGTCCTGCAGGGACGCTTAATTTCCTTCTTTAATTGTTTCTCACAAGTTCTTTGCATCAAGATGGACTTCAGCATCAAAAATCCATGATAAATATTTTTTCTCGAAAATGTCAAGAGCAACGAATTCTAATTTTGTAAGATTTGCAATTTTCTACATATATAAATAATGAAATAAATATGTGTATCTCAATATATTTATAAAATCACGTAGATTTTAAATAATCATCAGCAATAAAATTTATCATATTTAATCAAAAACTGCAGATAATATATTGAAAAGCTTAATTGAAGAATAAGATTATTAGCTTCAGAATCGGTAGAGTTTCGTGTTGATAACGTGTTATAAAACTAAAGAAGAATAGCAAATGATTAAAAGATTGCGAAAGAGAATAAAGAAGATTGAGAGATTGCAAAATACTTTGTTTTTCAAGAGTTCAATATCATTCACTTCACTTCTTTTCTTATCTCTTACAAAATGATTCTCAAGACCTCTTTTATAGGCAACTTACATGATGGTTTGTTGTGCTAATCAATTTACATGTTCAACAACCAAGTGACAAGTACAACAAACTCTCACATGCTCAACAACCAAGTGACAAGCATAATAAACTCTCACATGCTCAATAATCAAGTGGCAAGTACAACAAACTCTCATATGCACAACAACCAATTCACATCTATGAATGGTTAAGTTTACAACAAACCATGTATGGTAATTGGTGGTTATCAGGGACGGACCCACGTTAGTGACAAGTACAACAAACTCTCATATGTGAGTTTTTAAAAATTTATTTATAATATAAATATATATAATTTATATATATAATTAAAATTCTCTCTCATATTATAAAAAAAATAAAAATTGCCCCCCCAATTTTTTTTTATTAAAATTATTCTCCTAAATCACAATATACATTCACTTATATTCTAACTATTAACTTTATTAAAACTCAAATTTCAAAACTCACATAATCTTACAGTTACTCTAACAGTCTAATTCTAACAAAAAAATTGATTATAAATTTATAAAATTATAAAATTGATTGATTATACTCATTTTTTTAGTTTCCCTCTAACTTATATGATTGTGAGATATAGTTTGTTAAAAATCTAATAGCGTTACATTATTACTTATTAAAAAGTTCTCAAATTTATTTTTGATCTATAATTTTTTTTTAAATCATAGAAAAATATAAGCAAGTACTAAAAAATAATTGATTTTTTTAAAAAAACAAAGAAAGATGTGGACAATTCGAAAAGTAATATACGTTTAGAGAGTTCAGTAACAACAGAACATGATACTTCTATTACTGATAATCATTCTTCTAAAATTTATATGCATCGCACACTTTATTTATCGCCCTCCCAAATACAAAATCCTGGTTCCGCCCCTAGTGGTTATCCACCTATTATACAACAAAATATTAATTTTAAAAGGATATTTTAAATAGATCAAAATAGATTAATTTTGTATTTAGTTTATTCATGATAGGCATGCAACTCGGGCACTAACAGCCGAACCCGAGAACGACTTGACCTGACTCAGACTGCTGGTCGAGTCGGATTCCGTTTTTCCTAGCTGTTATATTTAGCAGTTCATCAAATACAGCTACTACATCTGGCAGTCCTAAATCCTAGTACAACCGATTAAAAAAATAAAAAAACCTAATACAGCCACTACAAAAAGTAATAAAAAAAATTATGACCATCTCACTTTTCTGTATGCATTCCACCTCAAGGGGCCAAAGGAGACAGGTCAATAGTCAAGAAACAAGAAATTAAAAATAAAAATATATATTATAAATAAAATTCTCAAATTGTTTTGAGAAATAAATGATTGATTTATTAACTTTGGTCAATCACTAGTTGTCTTAAATGGAAAGTACTGATGATAATAATCTAAGATCTCATGTAATTAATTACAATAGAAATGTGTTTTTCCAGCCAAGTTTATTTTTGGTGACATGAATTATACAGGAAATACTTTTGTTTTGCTCTACTGACATATCACATTTTCATTTTTTGCAAGAATAAACTACTTTTTTTTTAGCAAGTGAGTACATATATTAAAAAGAAAAAGGTACAACTATCCAGATATAATACATATATAAATACAAGTACAACTAGATATTAACTTTAAGGAGGATTCTTTCTGCTATGGGATTGCAGTAGGCTAGGAGACATCTGAATCAGCGAAATATTTCTTAGGGTTTCGTTGCCGCTACTCATTGCGTCAAGTTATGCATGCATCGATTCACCAATCGATGAATTTTCCTCATTCATCAAAAACTAAAAGTATTGAGAAGATTCTTGACATCATCTATAATTGGTGTGATAATCCATTCTTGATTTGGTGAGGTGTTGTTGAATACTTCTATGACCAAATTTGAATCTCCTTTTAGAAGGATCTTCTCGAAGTCTTGAGCTTTTGCCTTCCAGATAGCATTTTATCTTTTCTTTTCGAAAACTTAAAAGAGAAAAGCATTATAAAAAAGATCTTCAATCTTAAGATCCAGAGCAAAATTTCAAGCTGCTTTTTTGGTAGAGTGAAAGGTTAGCCTACTTAAAGGTTTTGGGGAGACAAGCTTACCAACTAAAACTTGAGCATCATATTTGGCTGCAATATCTGCTGAAGCTTCCAGAAGAATGTCATTTCAAGAAAGTGCTTTTGTCTGTTGTACTAACAAATCTATATTGGAAGGATTTATTGATGCCGTGGCAGGTAATAAGCGAACAAAGTACAAAACACTTATTTTACTAAATAGTAGGAATTAGAATTGGGGAAAGGTGCGTTGGAAAGGTGGGTTTGAAAGACTTTTTGGAAGGAAAAAGACAGAACGAAACTGATTGATGTTGAGATAGGAAAAAAAGATGATGACGTATTGGTAAGGAAAGAATGGGTTAGGAATGCTTGTTATGGGAAGGAGGATGACAGGTAGAAAGAAGAAGGATCACAAAAAGATAGAGAAGCTCTCATCTCAAAGAGAGATGGATTTATGTGGAGCAGTTTGCAAGAATAAACTACTTATTCTGACATATTGAGGACCGTTGGAGAAACAAAAGCTCACTAGTTTATTTTATTTCGGAAAAAGCTAAATGTAGTCTTCCTAAGCCGTCATGATGCAGTCGAGGCCCACATTTAATATAAAAAAGCATTTACAAAAACCGATGCAGTCTTCCTCTACACACTTGTTTCTCTCTTCGTCTTCTTCTTCCTTCCATTTATAAGAAAAGTATTTTACTCAGTTTTTACCTCCATCCAGTGTATGTCTCCTCTCCCATTCTCCTTCAACCTCTCTCTCTCTACACAAACCACGAAACACAAAATTTCCTTCACCACGTTGAGTCTTTCTCCTTCACCATGTCGTCTCTCCCTCTTCCTTCTATTTTTATTTCAAATCAAAATTTCTCTTTTTTTTTTTAATTCTTTAGTTGTGATGTATGGATGTCACAATTGCCTTTGCTTACTCAAAGAGGCATAAAAAATGGTAGATTTCAATTCTGAGTGGAGTTAATGAAGGGGCTTCGATGATTTTATCTTGGGTTTGTGGAGTTAGATTTGAGTGGAGAAACGAAGACATAGAAGTTGGTTTCATGGGTCTATGGAAAAGACAAAGATGGTGGCTTCGGAGGGTTTGTGGAGGCTAGATTTGAACAGGGAAGAGAAGGGGTTGCTCTGGGTAGAGATGCCAATAAAATAATTGATCCCTAAAAAAAAAAGGAAAAAAAGAGAGAGAGATGCAATGAAAAAGAGAAACGAAAGATGAAGAAAAAGAGGAACTTGGAGCTCGCAGCTGTAATGCGATATGGCCAAAAACGAAAGAGAGATTTTGTCCTAGCTAAAGACAAAAAGAAAGAGAAGAAAGAAAGATGTTTGCTTTGTAGCTGTAATGCGATACGAAAGGAGGGAGAGAGATGTTTGCTGTGTACTTTTTTTTTTTCCTTACGTACAGCCCAACTGCAAGCCGTTTACATATCTCGTAATAATTCTACACAGTGTAATCGACTTGTAGTCGGGTGATGTGGCTGACAAATTTAAAAAAAATTTAAAAAAACTGAGATGAAGGCGGGATGAGTAGAGAGAGTCATTTGGGTATTTGTTGTTCCCGCGAGGAGAGAGAAAGACAATGGCGATTTCAGGCGAAACCTGCGACTATCTTCTCCGACCAAAATCCGGCCAATATTTTACACTCCATTTCCTCAAGCCAACCTCCGACTATCTTCTCAGTTGCAAGTGTCAAGCTTCTGTGTAGACAGCTGGAAGAGATCTGGACCCATAATGATATTATAATTTGTGTAATCCAGTGGCTAGAAATTGTTTATTTAGTATCGGATGTATTAGGATTACTTAAAGGGTATTTGTGTCTTTTCAAGTCGGCTGCTATATATTTGTAACGATGGTTATTGTGCTAAATATATTGATTCATTTTATGTTAAGATCGAAGAGAAGAGAGAGAGAGAGGCAGAGCTCTGGCCAAAAAAAGGGTTAGGATTTTCTGGTAAGTTCTTGGGGCTATTTTTTGTGATGTTAACAGGAAAAGCTGAGGTTTGATTTCTTCTAACTTTTTAACCGCATTGATGGAAGATTCTCTATACCCCGCTTGGATTCGAAGATGAGATGAGTTGAGATGAGTTTGGTTTATTTTTTAATATTATTATTATTTTGGGATTTGAAAAAGGTGTGTTGGAATTTGAAAAAGGTGTATTGGGATTTGAAAAAGGTGTATTGGGATTTGAAAAAGGTGTATAGGAATTTGTGTTTTGTATAAAAAATTATAAAAATATAATGATGAAATGGAAGTGAGTTGAGATGAGCTCAACTCACTTCCCAATCCAAGCAACCCCTTAGAGTTGTTCCTGCTGTGGACGTGGATGTAGGCCATTAGGACTGAACTACTTTAAATCCTGTGTTTGTGATTTGCTGTTTCTGATCTTGAGTTTTTCTTGTTTTGTTTACTGCCTCGTTACTTTTCTGATCAAGTTTAGCTGAGTATTCGAAATCCTAAAACGATTATCTGAAATCTGGAATTTTACTTAAAAGAACACTACATTCTCCGACCAAAATCCGGCGGGAGAAAGACAGTAGAGGACACTCTCTCTGCTCACCTTAACGAACTCATTTCCCTTCTCGCCAGGTTCGTTCTACTTCTATCTGCATACTCTATTTTGTTTTCAAAAAATCTGAAAAATATACTTTTTTTTTTGCCTTTTTTTTTGTTCTTTTGGAAAATATACTCTTTTTTCTGCCTTTTCTTGTTCTCTTAATGAAGGATGAGATTACGATGCTTTTGATCAATGTGTTCACAATTTCTCGTTTCTTTTATTTCTTTATTTTGTTTTCGGTGCGTGCTTTTTGTCCACCTTTCTCGTCAGCCTTATAGAGGGTTAGATCATGTTAAATAGGGACAATTTTTGGGATGTTTCTGTCAAGGTAACAAATTTTATTCTTATTATTTTTTTGTATAGTACTAGGTATATATGTCATATGTGTTTGGCCAATTTAAGTAGATGGAATTTTATCAACAAAGTCTGCTATGAGTGACCTTGAATTGATATTAAAAGCATTTCTTATCATTTAAGAATACACATATTAAGCAACTTAATCTTTGAAGGAAGTATGATGTCGTATAGGATTAGGAACATTTACGTTCTCCATACAACGACCCCAACTAACACAGTTGCTTTTGTTGAGTATGACAAACTTTTCAGTTGAAATCTGCTTTACATTTTGTGAAGGAGATATAATTTTTTTTTCAAACTGTTTGAAAATATGCCATGAAATATTTAAATATATTAACAAATGTAAATGTTTATAGATGTGGTTTTTTTTTTAAATTTATTGGAGCAATGGGATTCACTTTTTTTTTTTTTTTTTGCTAAAAGAAATCTGTTTAAGTGTTAAGAGTTTATTCCCCTGCACAAACATGTTTTGATGGAAAATAAGACATTAAAAATAAAAGAAACTTATAATTTAAGTAATGAAAGAAACATATACTTTCCTAAGATAATAAGTTTTGTAAAGTTGATTATCAAAACCAAATAAAAAAAATATTATCATATTGTTGTTTTTTTTCAAAGCTATCCAATTCTAGTGGCCTATTGTAAATGGAATAAAGATCTTTGTATGAAATCTCCATCCCTTCCTTCCCAAGTATAACTGCTTAGCAATCTCAAATATACTCACCCCGGTAGTTCTATACAGACGAATCTTTTTCTTTGGTTTCGAATCTTATTGCATTGTTGAGAATGTGAGTGGATGTAAATGAGCAACATTCAAAGACAAAGAAAAATCGTTAGATCGGTATGCATATATGTGCATATCATTAGTAACCATCATCTCCACAACCAAAATTGGAAAAAGGAAAATCCATTATCCATTGTATTAAACATAGAATGTAACTGGCCGTGCTTCATCTAAAACTTCAGTTCATGAGGTTTCATGCCAGCCTTGAGAGAAAACCTTGCAGCCAAGTAGGCCTTCAAGTCTAAAACTCCATCAATGGATTTGAGCAATGCTGCATCAACAACTTTGTAATCATCTTTTTTCTCTTGTGGGAGCACATTTCTCTCCTACAATTTGGATAGACAATAGATAATCAAAATAATCAAAAACCCAAAAAACAAGATAAGTGTTATAGCCATAAAAAATCTTACAAAAATAAACTGCTAAACTGACATATCTTAATATGATACGTTAGGTTTTACTTTACTATAAAAGTACCTTCATAATCTAATGTATCACACATTAGATCACGAAATTTGGTAAATTTAATGTTGTAGAATTTCTTAGTGGCTAAATTATTTTTGAAGCTACTAACCTCTTTCTCTGCCTCAGAAAACTCCCATTCTCCTTTCTTTTTCTTCTTCTAAAGTTCCTTGGCAAAATATTTATCATTATACTTCTCTAAGTTTACCTCAGCAATGTTTATCCATGGTTATTTATCTTCATAGAACAACTTTATCATCCCAAAACAGAATAAAAAATTAACCAACACAAGCTAACACACACCAGTGACCCATATAGCAACCCGTATGCAAAGCTGCTTTAGGAAAACAACTCTTTTCCCTTGAACCTCCAAGCAAGTATGATCAGCATAGTACCCGGTGAAATATTCACCCTACAAATTGCAAGAAAATAGATTTAGATTAAATGAATATATTTATTCCAAAAAAGTCAGACCACATAATAAATACCCAAGTAGGGGCGAAGCTCATATTTGTTATACCAGTATTTTTCTTGTTTGTTTAATTATAATTATTATAATATTTTTTAATACAACCTATTGAAGAGTGAGTTTCTTTTTTCCTATAGATTCCAGGTTGGATAAAATTTCAAGTATTTAATCCTTGTGTTCGCTTGGACAACTTCACATTTTAGGAAACTTATCACTCAAACCGGAATATTTCAATCTTTAAGCTAGAGGGATTAGACCCTCAGCAGGTTCTCCAGCAGGACATATCATTTGCTTGTTATTTACATGTCACTAGGAATCGATTTCACAACACTTGCAATTTGAATCTTCTTTTTTACTAATATCTTCTAATTATCTCTTTTCATTTTTTGTTTTTTGTGTTTAACCTAATATAATAAGTCTTATCAATTGATTTTTTCATTTACATGGAATGCATATTCCTTAGAAATGTCTCAAAATACTCTAATGGATGCTTACATGTTAAACTACTCTTCTTTACTTGCTACTTTTTGTGCGCTTAAAAGTTTTTTACTTGCTAGATTATAAGAAAATGTTTATTAGAAATTCCTCAACGGATGCTTACTTTTACTATAATTTTGCAGGACGAAAAAGAATTGACTAGATGGACCATCAACAAAACTTTTTCAAGATGGACCATCAACAAAACTTTTTCAAGATGGACCATCAAGATTTGACAGAGCATGCATTGTCAATAGATTGTTTGCCATATCCTTATGGCAACCAATCTCATCCAAGCATCACTTAGGTCTCAATCCATTATTCTCTTTTCGTTATTTATTATATGTTCGGAAAAAGAATTGCCTTCATTATTTTCTCCTTTAACAGAATGATGGTTGCCCTTTTCCATGTTCAATGGGACCTCTGCCTCCTTCCATCGCTACAGACTCCGCAGCAAGTAGAAGAAGCACGGATCAAGATGATAGACTCGATTGTATGGAAGTTGAAGCGTCATGTTCCTCTACCAACGATGGCACTACCGAGACATCAAAATTAGTGCATACAGATAACATTGATATGATTGAGGAGCCGAAATCAGGGATGTAGTTTGATTCTTAAAGAATTGCAGAGTTATTACAAAAATTATGCTAAGAAATATGGGTTTGGGGTGAAAATATGGAGAAGTGAGAGGGTAGAGGATCAGAACGTTAAATATGTCACCATTGGTTGTGTACGGGGAGGGAAGGCCCGGGTTGGGGGTTCCAATGTTGCCAAGCCACACCCGACATGAAAGACGGACTGTAAGGCAAAAATCAATGCCACAAGAGTTAATGGAAAGATGAGATTGACAACCGTCCACAATGCATATAATCATGGCCTTAGCCCACAGAATTCACGTTTCTTTCGATGTAATAGTGAAGTGAGTGAGGTCGTAAAAAGAGTTTTAAACACAAACGACATGGCTGGTGTTCCACCAAATAAGAGTTACGGATCTATGGTTGTTGGAGCTGATGGATATGAGAAACTCCCATCTACCGAAAAGGATTGCTACAATTACATCCAAAAAGCGCGGATCCTATGACTTGGTGCAGGTGGTGCTGAAGCACTTCAAGATTACTTTCTGAGGATGCAGTTTAAAAATGATAGTTTCTTTTCTTTAATGGATTTAGACGATGAAGGAAGGTTGAAGAATTTTTTTTGGACAGATCCACGTAGTCGGATAGCCTATAAGTACTTTGGTGATGTGGTCACCTTTGACACCCACCTACCTGATGAACAGGTATGACATGCCCTTTGTACCATTTATTGGTGTAAACCACCATGGGCAGTCAATTCTTTTTGGAGCTGGATTGATTTCCAGTGAGAACACGAAAACCTTTATATGGTTATTTTGAACCTGGTTGAAATGTATAGACTGTATAGCTCCAAAGGCAATTATTACTGAACAAGACAGAGCAATGAAAAATGCGATTGGTATTGTCTTTCCAAAAACTCGACATAGATTTTGCCTATGGCACATATTGAAGAAGGTCCTTGAGAAGCTTGGATCATATGCGACCTACAAAAGTGGACTGAAAAGTCAGCTAAATAAATGTGTGTACGACACGCAAACCATTGAGGAATTTGATGACACTACAACATTTTCAAGCTTTAGCCACCATTTATTTTCCTACAGTGAAAAGTTTGCAGCAACAAGTTGGTTTCATTTACAATATTAAATTCACCAGATTGGTGGCTGAAATTGGTAGAGAAAAATCATTATTATTGGCAAAAATTGATTGCAGTAAACTCAATTGTGTGTATAAATAAAGCTTGACAAATTTTTTCATTAATTATGACGAATGAGATATCACAAATTATTTTCTTTTGTTTTATTCATTACCTCTCAGTATGACAATCATATTTTGCCATTATTAGTGGGTGATATAAATACCCTTTCAGCTGTTGTTCGCGAGGCTTTTCGCTTCTCTTCTGGCTTCCCACGTAACTAGAAGAAAGGGGAAAAGTGAAAATCTCAATTTCTTCTCTGTTTAGCCTTACCCGATACCCGGCCTGCGTGAAATCCACCTCATCCTTTGCCGACGGTGAGTCTTCACTTCTCTCCGTCCTCTCTTTGTTGTGTGCCCGTCGCATACGTTGTCGGTTTAGTTGCTCTGCCCTCTTGACGTCGGTGAGTATCTCTCATGTTTCTCTAAGTCTTCGAGCATGTCTCGATCGGTGTTTCTCTCTTGGTACTTAGGGTTTTGTTGGTTTGTTACTCTTCAGATGGCAAAAATTTCCGTCAAAGTACTTCTAGTTTCTGAAATTGTATAGCCTCTTGTTTGTAATGTGTATAATACATATAATGCACAGATCTTGAAATCGTATAGCCTAGCTGCCTCCTAAAATAGTCAAAGCACTTTGGTTGGTTTCTTTTTATCAATATTGTCTATTTTTGGCTTTGCTGTTTTTTTCCACATTGATGGCCCCTCACATAATTTTATGGTCAGTTTAAATGTTTCTACAAGTATGTTTCAGAGGCAAATTGGGATTTTGAAGGATTGTTTTGACAGTGTCCCCATTTATTTATCCTCCAAAATCAAATGTTCCCTTGAACATGTGAATGGGTATGGCTGCAGTTACATGCTCTATATGTTACCCAATTGTTTTGCTTTAACATAGATTGATATAATTTTTGCCCTAATTAGTGTGCATGCAAAGATTGGGAGGAGGGTGTACAGTGGCTCACTGGCTCGATTGCCACTAATTTTAAGCTTGACTGAGCTAGGAAATACCAATTAGTAATAATAAATATGTCAAAACTATTGCTGTTGTATGTTTATCTAATTAGAGAAGATATTTTTTTAGGGGTTCACCATGCATACCATTTGGCAGACTTTTGCATGTTTTATGGATTCATTTATATTTTTCCTGTATTCATCAGGAGGTAATTATTATGTGGACCAAGTTGTATCAATTCTCGCCTTCAGAAGAAATAAAGATTTTATGCCCCAATACATCCCAATAACTGTTTGAGACCAAGTTTTTCCATATTTTTTAATGATCAATGATATGCATTTATATTTTTCTTCTTAATATAGAACTACTTGAAGTAGTTAGTGGTTAATGTATTGTATTTCTGGTTTCATCATTGAATCAATGTTCTCCTGATAGTAAATTTTGTCAACACAAGGTTCATAATGGTCGAAATTACCTGTAAACCCTTACCCTTTCCCAATGCAACATTGCAAACCTCCCATTCCCAGGTTTTTACCACTTTTGGCACAATTTTGATATACATTGAGATCTCTCACCTCCTCATTTCTTGTCCGGTTCTTGGGCGAATTGGATATGATCAAAAACTGAAATTACACTTGTATCCTTCTCATTTCTGTGTAGAATACTGTAGTGGATGCATGTCTCGTTTGTGGGTCTGGGTTTAAGACATGGAAAAGATTGGATCGTTCATTTATGACTGTTCCAAGGCATGTGAGTACACATGTAGCTGTTCTATGATGATTACCCATGATTGCCAAAATTTCTGTCAATAACAGTGGACTTAAAGTATGGTTCTTGCTCGTCAGTGTTGTCTCCTCTTTAAGTGAGTTGTACATATGGGAGAAGAAATTTCAAAAAGTCTAGGAAAAACATGGAAAAACAGGGAAAGTAGTTAAAAAGTGAAGGGCTGCTGAGCCAAACTGCAGCGAAAAAGAAGAAGAAAATAAGAAAGAAAAGGTGATAAAAGAAATTAATTTAAGAGAGAGGAATGGTTGTTCAGGATTGTACAATTAGAAATCAAAATCCATTACTGCAAAAGCTTGAAAATGAGGAGGACAAGCAGGGAAGCCTAGAAAAGTTGTATCTTCTAGGGAGAGTTTGGGATTTCTTTGTTGTTATCAAAGTTTTAGCAGAGTAGGTAAAAAGGGATATAAAGATGGAGAATTGAGGTATTTCAAGCCTCTCTCTCTCTCTTTTGGTACTTTCGAAGATCTTTTAAGACATTGCATATTAATTTTTACGAATATTTGAACATGAAGCAAGAGCTTGTCTCTCTAGTCCTAGCAAATATGTGGAGTGACTTACGGAGGAGGACAATCAGGGAGTGAAATTGCAGCCACCCCCACCAATTTCTAAGTCAGTTTCATAACCCTCTGGAAAAATTTCTTAGGAATGGTAACTTTCACTTTTATTTGGTTCTTCTTTGTTGGAGAGAGAGAGAGCTCGACTGGAGAGCCATAGCCACGTGATAGATTTGGTGCGACATTGGATGGTGTCCACAACTTTTTGCTATAGTCACACTTTTCTACACCACCACCACTTGGTAAAATGACCCAACAGCCTTGACCCTTCTCTCTCTTCCCCCCTCTCTCTCTTAGTTTGAATATGGAATAGGTATATTCTTGTCTTGTACTGGTGTAGTATTATTTATTTATTATTTTAAAAAATAAGAACTAATTTCACAAGAGATGGTAAGTGGGAGATTATACCTGAATATAACATAGCTATGCTATCTTTTTTATTGTCTATTTAATTGAGTTTTGTCGTTTATGAATGTTGTGTGTATCACAAGGAACTAAAAACATATAAAAATAAAATTATTTCCCATAAAATGGTGAAAATGAAAAGAAAAACGAGAAAAAAAACATAGTGCTGAGAGGTAGACAGAACAAAAGGAGAGCTGAATGAGAGGGACCTGTGTGTGACAGTGGATGGCATAATAAAAAAATTTACTTTTTTATTAGTTGATGATGGCCACACGTTTGATGTTGATGACGATGAACATCATCATTTATATTCTCTACTTGTAACTATTATTATGATTTCTTTAACTAATTTCATTACTATGGTTTTAATCTTTTACCCCACATTCATTATGATATTACAATTATTTACTCCTGCTTGTGTTATAAGCCAGTGATACAAGGCATGAAATCTTAAGGATATTTGGAAAAGGATTCTTGCAAATACCTTTTGCATTTTTATGATTAGTACCAAAACTTTTAAGAAAATATCAACAACTTGTACTTAGGAAAATATTGGATCTTTTCCTTTTTATAAGGCAGTTGTGCTTTTTTTTTTTTAAGGAACCATGTTCCTATCATTGCTCTAGTAAGTTACATCTCCTTGCTCATTGAAAGGTTTTTCCCCCTCAGCATTGTACATAAGCTCTGTACGAGCCTATCTCACTCTGTAAAAATCAACACTTTGCTATTTAGCCTTTCTTGCTAACTCATGTGCTAACATGCATGATTGTCTATAAACAAACTGTACAGAGCAACTGGATCTTCAAGCAAGTGCTTTTTGAATATCCCATACATATTGGTCAATCCATCCATGAAGGCCTTGATGACTAGAAATTGCTTTTATCACAGTCACTAAGTTTCCTTCAAATGTAACATCGTGCATTTGCATTGCCTCAGCTAACTCAATTGCTTTCCTTAGTGTCATGATTTCTGCTGCCTCTGTTGTCCCAAAAAACTTCCTATTTGCTGTGTAAGAGAAAATAGGCATTTGTCCATCTTTGTGTCTGGCCACAATTCCCAATCCCAACTTCCTATTAGCAACATTCAAACTTGCATCAAAGTTTATTTTCAATCTTTCCTCAGTAGGTGGAGTCCACTTTGCTATTTGTCTTCCTGTTATTATGCTTTCTCTGGATCCATCTTGCTGGTCTTGAGCTTCTTGGTGGAGACCCATAATTTCTTTTATTTAGTTTAATGACTGCTACTGGATTTTGGAATATATTTTCAAAAACAAACTTATTTCTTAATATCGTTCTGCTCTAGTTTCCAAATATTAGGAATATGCATTTTATAAACGTAATTCCTCTAGTTCTAGTATATATTATTCTTAATTATAGACAAATAATATCTTGTAAATTTCTCAAAACTTAACTAATATATTGCAATATTTGTAGATAACTGTAAGAACACAAAAGGCTAATATTAAAATACACAAAGGTCAGCTCTATACTGTCTATAGACCACTTGCCAGAAACTAATCCTTGTCTTTGCTTACATTTGAGAGCAAAATGATTTTCAAAACCCATAAAATCCAATACTACTAGTTTAAATAACTAGAAGAACCCAAAAGGCTAATATTTAAATTCACAAACGTAAACGTAAAACTTTATAGACTGTCACCCTCTATCTCTCTCTCTCTCCCTCTCTCTAAAGCCATTATCCAAATATAAAGCGATCTCAAAGGTTAGACTCAATTATATGCTCTGACTAAGTGGTCTTGTTTCACAAAAATATTCATCTATTGAGAAAGAAACATAATATTGTTTTATTTATAGGCCTAGAATTTGTGCCATATTGTCTGTTAATACAAACTTGATTATTTTAGTTGTTGATGCATGGTAAACAAGTTGGCATTTTCACCATATAATTTGCATGCACCATATGATGATGATCATATTGATTAACTCTATTTTGTGTTATATAAGTTATTAATTGTATCTTTTTTTTTTTCCTCATCGGTTCTTAATTATAGTCACCTCATGTTTATCGTGGTATGTAGGAAAAACTAGAGGATTAGCTGTGCAAGGCAAAAAGGCTTCTTCAAGACGAGATCAATAATAAGAACAAAAATTTGAATTTCTGCAACTGTAAGTTATGTTTCTGTGTCCTTAAAGATTCATGAACTCTCTTTCCAACGCTTGGAGTTTTTTTATGCTCTCGATTGTTTCGTTTAAAATGTGTTTTAGGAATTTGTTTATTTTTTAAAACTAATTTAGGACTTGTTATTCTGCATCGTTCATAATGTAGACAACAAACATCCATATTCTAATGCCCTAAGTCATTTTCTATCATTGAACTATATAATGTGATGTCCACAGTTGTCATCTTTTAGTTTGGTGCTTGCTCTATTTTTTGGTCCATTAATGTGATGTCCACAGGCAATAAAATTATGAATGTAGTTGGAAACCAATAGACAATTAGATTTCCTAAATTGAATTTGAACTTTTTATACAAAATGTAACAATCTGCCAATATATAAATAAATAAAGGAACCTATCAAAATAAACAAATAAATAAATAAAGGATTTATGTATGTATATGGTCACTATTGGTGTATTGTGTTAGCATATATCTGTTGTCACTGTTAATAAAATGCAACATGCAACTTAGAGTTTTCTTTATACACTGCCAAGCATGGTGGTGGAATAGTCATTCTTACGTTGGAGGGGTGGATTTTTTGTTTAGGTAAAATAAAAAGAAATAAATCTTATGTTTAGTTCCATGGTAGTTATTAAAAGCTCAATCCTTTATAGTTATTTTGATTTTTTTTATCCAAAAAATGGAATGGAAATGGTGACACATGTTGGTGGGGCATGGGTCAGCAAGGTTGAGTTTTTAATATTATTTTGATTAACTTTGCTGCTTTAGATGATGATATTGTCCTTTCTCTTCTTGGGTCCATTTAATAATGGGAGTATTAATGCATGTTATGAAGGACGCGTCCTTGCTCTCGATTTTGCTAACATTCATTTGGTTTGCATGTTATTATTATATATATATTTTTTATATATTCATTTAATTGACCTCAGTTGGTGGTTTATTTGTTGCAGGAACTTTGGATTTAGGTGGTTTGATTTTTGTGCATATTTTATGGTTTAAATCTTCTTGTGCATTTTTTTAGTTTATTGAAAAATCATGATGGTTAGCCTAATTAAATATGGTGTCTGTAAATGTTGAAGGCTAATTATAACCATATTTGTTAAGTCTTTCGAAGTTCAATTGGATTTATGCTAATGAAGGATTTGTTGCATATTATTTTGTCTCTGGCCTAATTAAACTCTGTGATATCTTTATTTATCTAGCATTTTCTTTTGGTGTGCTGGTGCAACTGAATGCTGAACTATCTAGGTATAGTCTAAGAATTTGGACCATAAGTTGGGCAACATTTTCTAAAGGATTTGGACTACAAGATGATGACGATGCTTTAATTTGTTTGCAGGATAATGTGCTGTGAAAGTTCAACTTGTGGCAAAACACAAAACTGTTGTGCAGAACCTGATTTCTCTAATACATTGATATGTCAAAATGTGTTATTCAATGCAGCACCTTAATGTGTTATTCACTTTCTATGCTTTGGAGAGGAACTTAATTGACACATTAATTTCTAACATCTGATTGTGTGGATACAATACGTCTAGTCTTAGCAACTTAACCCTTTTCAAAACCAGCATTTTTATATATAAAGCAAACAGTCCAGAACGATCGTACCTATGTAAAACTGTGTCTACCTATGGTTGGAATAATGTATTGTTTTATATGACGGGTTTAGATATATTGCGTATCCAGTTCCCTACCAATTTCTTCAAGATTAATTTGTACCATTTTTTCCCTTGTGGAGCGGAGTCATGATCAGAACAACTACCTACCAATAGTTTAGTACTCAAACATAGCTATAATGATGGACGGAGATCAAAAGTGGCAGTACTTCAACTGCCATATCCTTTGGCGTTGTGGGATTCTCCAAAAACCACAACATTAATGGAAAAGAAAATTATGTCTATTAAGCATTGCTTATATTTTCCCCATAAGAATAGTTACATATCATGTTAATTATGGTTTTTTTTTTTTATCCAAAACAAAGCAAACACTCAGTATCATTGATCGAATTCCGATTATCACTCAAGACAATATTGTGAAGGGTATTTGGTCCCTCTTTCAAGCAAACATCCTCATTCATCTGCAAAGACAGTCTTAGCCATATGGCATATAATGAGCAGCATGGTTCCCTTCCGTGTAAAATCCAACCGTACAATATACCGCTTTAGTCATAAATATATTACATGTAATCAGATTGTCATCTTGGCATATACAACTTCAACTTACACAAAATCAATCCAAAACACAAATTTGATTATCGACATATACAAGTTCAACCCAAAACTAGCCATTCGATTGTCCTAATAGCATAGGCCGACTTACACAAAATCAACCCAAAACAAAAATTCGATTGTCATGTAACCATAGGCCGACATATACAATTCATGTTCAAATTAAAAAAAAAAAATTACAGCACAAAGTCTAACAATACAAAACCATGATAACACTAGTTTTTTTCTATATTCGTTGTACTTCTTTCAAGAGCTTTATATCTTGCATCTTCAGCCATCACACGTTTTTGATTGGTCCTTTTGTTCCTTCTTTCAGCTAATTCCAATGTCATTTTGCAACGATTGTCCTCCAACATTGTTTCAAAATCAATCCACTTGAAGAACTTGCATTGCTGTTCCATCTTATAAGTGCGAACACATGTAGGAAAAACCGTCTGCCAAAACTAGCCACTTGGCTAGAAGTCCATAGCTTTGATGGAATCCCACAGTGGCAAAGTGGTCTCTCCAACCCACTATCGTCACATGCTCTTGAAGTCCAAAATTGAGAACTAGACCTGTTGTGAGACTGCAATTTGCCCCAAAAAGAAAAGCATGGAAAACACATAAAATAGTACGAAGAAGAATTGAAAATACCCTATTAGACATCTATACCACACACGAGTAGACATCTAAAAAGGAATACCTTTAATTAACAAAAATTAGAGGTCAAATTGTACTTCCACACAAAAATACTAAGCCGGCCCTATGGATACATTTTAGATTGTCAATGCACAAGTATCATATCTAACATGTCCATAAAAGAGCTTCAAATTTAGCCTTTTTATCATATTACCATTTGTCATTTTCAATCTGAAACAGATATTATATTGAAATTGACTCCATGTACCAATATTGATCTCACATTGACCTTGAATGTGATCCTATGGCACACACTCACAATACATAGAACACGAAACCATCTTTAAGAATATTCAAAAGAAACCAAGAAAAATTAGGATTGCGGATTTAAAGAGGGTTTTCATGTACTATGTATAAAGAACACTAAGCACTTCCAATTGCTATCTTAAAAAAATTAGGACTGTCGAGCCTTTTTCCACCAAATGAATCCATCTGTTTGCTGTACATCATAAACATATGAACATTGGAATCGGGGCAAGGAAGAAGCAAGATACGTCAGGGTGTAGAGTTGGATCCCATTGCTATCTTAAAAAAATCAACTTTCCTACCACATAACCTCACCTTTTCCTGTCCCCCTCCCTCTCACTACAAGAAATCTGGATTTTTGTCACCAGTTCTTTTTCCGCAATATACGTTCATGGCAAAAAGTGGCTTATTGACACAAAAAATGCTCGTGGGTATAAAATTCTACTTATTGCCACAAATTTTTTGTTGTGGATAAAAAGTGGTAAGAAAAAAAATTTTGCCACGAGAAAATAAGCCATTGCCACAAATGTTAATTTCGTGAAATGCAAAAGACACCAAAATTATGATGTTCCCAATTCAAAAGTTCTTTTCCATGAGTTTAACTTCTTTTGCCACAAGTCTTAGATGCCACAAAAGTAGTTAATTAATCGTGTGAGCTTCTGTTCGTAGTTTGTTTTTTTTTTTTTTTGCGGCAATCTATTTTCTTAGTTGCCACGTCTGAATTTCGCCACAAATACTATACTATAAAATCACAAAATCAGATATCCAATCCCTACCTAAATTCGAACAATTTCTCTCTTCTTCGACATTTTACCCACTCCCGTCTCCCTCTAAACCCTAGGCGACGTCCATCATAGCCACATCCCAGCCGCTGTTGCCGTAGCGCCACCGACACCTCACCGTCGACCACCACCAACACCTCGCCATACCCAGCCCCCCACGGTGCCCCTCTCTCCCTATCCTTCTTTCCCGAGACAAGCCTCCTTCCCTCTGGGCTTCGTTTGTCATCAACGGCATTGACTGCCCATTGCCGGCTTCCTCCAATCATCCCCATCTCCTCTCGAAGCCCCCAACCTTGTTCACTGTGATTTCGAGTTCCTGAAGCTGAGTCCCCAACCTCTCTGCTTTATTTTCGAGTTCCCGAGGACCCCCGAAGTCCCCAACTCCTCAACACTCCGATTTCGTGTTTGGGATGCGATTTTGACTTCTTCTCCGGTGATGCTAACTACTTCTTTTGATTTCTTCTTTTCGAGTTCCTTTGTGTTTACAACATCTCCTTCTTCTGCGGTGATGCTGACTACTTTGTTATATTTTGGTTTCAATTTATTTTAGAAGGTTGGTGTTAACTATGAGTAGTGCGGTTCTACTTCATTTATTCATCTAAGAAAAAAGTGTTTTGTTTTATACTATATGTAATTTTCTGTTGATGAATTTGTGTGAAATCCACGAAGTAGTATAAACCCTTGCATTTTGTGATACTGGTGCATTTTTTTATTCTATTTCATTGTTAATCAAGTGCGTCCATACTTAGTTTAACTTTCAACTTGACAATTTACATATACTCATTATTTCCAGGACTTCGTTAAGTGGTTTTATTTCTGTTAGGTGCTTAGGATCTCTCAAGCAGTGTTTTGATAGTTTCATGCTAACTTTTTTCTGTGTCTATGAATAACTTGGTTAATGATTTTGTTGTAGGTTTTTTCTGTGTCTTTGTTCAGCATTTTGAGGTAAACTTTGCTTTTTTTCCCTACATTGCCAACAAATGCCAAGTTGGCTACAAAAAAGTACTTAAATTAGAGGAATTGAGGTTTGAATATTGCTGAATGTTGTTTGCTACTTAGAAAGAAATCTTTCAAGAAAAAATTTGGAATGTTGGTCGTGGTTTTGTGAAGCCATGAATTGTAACTTATAAAGTTTTGTGGTCTTGTTAACTATGAGCCATGCTTGATCAACTTCATGGGAGTACTCATCCATATCAAATTACAATAGAACTTGCAGAAAAGCCAAGTTTCTATTAGGGACCACAGATACATGTCCTGCTGTACTAGATAATTATATGCACATTTGCATGCTATATGGATCTTTTTTGGTTAAATTTTATTCACTAATCCATCTTTACATTCTCATTTACTCTTCCTGGCAAGACTTTCTTGGTTGTCTTGAAACAAATCACTGCCCATCCAATCCCATTCCCACTTCCCATTGTGTTCCTTCTTCTGTCTCAGGATGCTTGTTATGCTATTGGTTTTAAGATCGGAATATTAACCACCTTTCGTGAGAACTTTATTGGATATTATTTATTTGATGTTAAGAGTTTTATTATAGCATCTTTGCTTTCGTATGCAATGTAAATGGTAATGTCATGTACATTCAATACCATGCTTCAATATGTGTCAGAATTTTACCTTTAATCTTGCTTGAAGTTGTCACTTGCCATCTTACCTTAATCATTTCTGAATACGGAAGAACTTAGATGGACTTGATTGCAGGCCAAGTTGGAGCAATTCAATTGGGGATCAGTAGGGCCTCGCAAAATTGGGAACTGGATATGCTCCCTGCACTCGAGAGCTGGTATAATCTCCACATGCCATAATTTTCATATGATCCAATTTTCATTTGAAATCATAAGTTCTTTCCTCTTTTCCTGGCTAGGATCTACCACATTATGTGGAAATCCATCTTTATAAGTCACAACTTTGGTTTAATTTCATCCACATTATGCTAACTTTGATTTAATTTCATTTTTTTGTTTGAATTATTTTTTCTAAAATCTTTTAGCATTTGTCATGAATGGAACTCATGACAAATAATTTTTTTTTTGCAGAAAATGATTATTTCCCATGACAAGAAGTCATCCTAAATAAGTATTTTCAAATAGCATTCGTGGCAAATAGTACTAAATACCACGAGAATTATACTTATGATACTACTTTTTACCACGAGTATTTATGCTTTATCCACGAATGGTCTTGTGGGAAAAACTACTTTTTCCAACGAGTTTGAACTTTCGTGGGGAAAAATACTTTTTGCGGTGTGTTTTATGCCACGAACGTCCCACGGAACGAATTTGTGGCAAAAAATTATTTCCCACAAGAAGTATATTTTTAGCCACTAGAACCCTCTTGGAGAAAACCCGAAAATCTTGTGGTGGGCCTGTATCTTCTATGTTGTATTTGAACATGCCGTTTACACCATTGTTCTAAGTCTTTTGGGTCGTTAAGGTGTGGCTTGGAAAGTAAATTGATATAAGATAAGTTGAGATAAAAGTTAAAAGTTGAATAAAATATTATTAGAATATTATTATTATTTTGAAATTTTTAAAAGTTGAATTATTTATTATATTTTATATGAAATATTGACAAAGTTGTAATGATGAGATAAGTTGAAGATCATCTCTCAATCCAAACGGGACCTAAAAGAAAATTTTCCGAATCTCAAGAACTAACTAGCGTGAGGCACTGTTGAAGAGGACATATCTCTTCAAACGTTGTTTTCGTTGCATAGAGCACTAATATGCAACTATGATGTAGTCATTGTATGATTATCAATTGATAGTGTTTTAAAAGAGATCGCTAGTCTTTCCAAACTATGTCAAATTATTAAGCAGAGATAACAATATCAGAATTCTTTTAAACACTTGGTAGGATTAAGTGTGGCCTTATTATAAAACAAGTGGGTGGCCACGCATAAGCATATTTTGTTTGTATAGTACATTTTCTTTTTTGATAAGTTTGTATAGTACATTTATAAGTTGCATTGTAATACTGCTAATTTTGTTTATAATAAGTAATTCTTTTATGCAACTTACTTATTATAAACAAAGTTAGCCACGAGCATTAATAAAGCACAAAAACAATCAACTAGTTTTTTTCTTAATACAAAGAGTTAAATGCAAAAGCCAGCAGAACAATATTAAAAGGAAAAATACTTACGTTCCTGCAATCTCCTGGTATGTACTCGTGATGATAAAATCAGCATTGTTCATGGCTATAAGATCGGCAGTGAACTGGCATGAGAAATGGTACTTATCCTCGAAGTTTTTCCAATAAATATCAGAATCTTGACTTAAATTTTCTCCAGCGCATGTGCAATTGTGCACTATAGAATATCAAAGCTTTTTACCATAAGATTGCCCTCTCAGCAGATAATATAGCATGTATGTCACATTTGCTATCATAATACAAGAAGTCATTTCTAACCTGTGTGACTCCCATTTTATAAGCTAGTAAAGATGCAACAAGGTTTTCATCACTGTAGTTTCCTATAATAAAATCCGGTATGACCTGTAGCTCAGCAAGAAGTTCACTTGCTGCATCCTGATCAAACACAACCAGAAATGACAACAATATTAGCCAAAATTGTTTTTAATTTCTGTAAGCCTGGACAAAATGACTCCCAAGTGGCAGGGTGCTATTGAATCATAAAGGCCATGGCAATGCGGGTAGTAAATGGTAATTAATAATGCTTATCAATAAAACTTAATGAAGTAACAATGGTCAAGCTATAATGGTGGTAAGGTTAATCAGATTCTCTTAAGAGCAGTCAATTTTTGTAAATAATTAAAGATTTGCATGCAAAGCTGATTTGAGTAAGCAAGATGTAATTATGTCCAGTCTTTCATTTCCCCTCTTCTAATCCTCCCCCTCCCCCCAAAAAAAACAAATAATGCTTTTATTTAAAGAAGCTAATTCTATGATGTTTATAAACACAATTTTTTTTCTCTCACAAGGAGTTTTAGACTTAAATGTATTACAAAATGAATCTAAAATATATTTTCCAACCATAGCTGTTAAGCATAAATTTAGAACAAGAAAACTCCATAACAATAGTAATTGACTTTATGTCATAACCCGGATTTTTTTTAAATATCCGTTTAATTTTCATATATGGCATAATTATTGAAGGTTGATCAAATAAGAAATAAGTATAATAAAGAGAAGACTTATAAATGTATGCTGGAAGGTTAGGAGTGGGATTGGGTACAATGGTGGCTTGTTTTATGTAGAAAAAGTGTCTAACCTGAGATCTCGCTCGACTCTGGCTTTATGTCTGGCTCGAGCAAGATACAGGAAGAGATTTGACGTCTTTTGATAAAAATGGTTATAACTTACTCATTTGATATCGGATTTGAGTGATTCAAAAGGCTATAGAAATTTAAGAGGAATATCTACAATTTTTATGTTTTAATTTTTAAGAGATCTGGACTTAATCAAATACTAAATGAAGATTGAAGTGGCAGAGTTGAATTGGAGATAGATAGGCATTGACTTTGAAGTTGACTAAAATCTTTGAATAAGATTAAATCTTGATATTATTTTCTCAATTAGTCTAAGATATGGAAAATGTGTATATATGTGTAAAATGAGGAGATTTTATCTAGAAAATTTCGTATGAAACAAGAAGGAATATCTACCAAACACTTATTGTGCCCGGATTAGTATTCTCGGACTTATCTATTGAGTTTTAGTAGAAAAATCATAATTTGGTCATATGACAAAGATAGATCTAAAAGATAGATAGATCTAAAACTTGGTCATAACTTGGTCCACTTGGTCATAACTTGGTCAAATTCGTATATAATCCTAATAGATAGATCTAAAACTTTCATGTTATGAGTTTTTGAATATTTGGACTAGATCGATGACTTATTCTAGAAACAAGTGGACATTTCTGATTTGAGCTCAAATGAAACTCGACTTAGAAGAAATGGATCAAATTGGGGCATGTGACGAAAATGGTGATTGGCTATCAATTCTTCTGAGGTCTTGACATGTGTAGGAGTATGTGGCATGGGGATAAGAAGTAATCTAGAAGCTTTAGTTGACCCAAAAACATGAAGTAACATGAGAGGAAGAAATCTGTCTGAATCTGTCCAAATCTAACTGAGTGAGTTACAAACCAAAGTTATCCCAACTAAATCTCGAAATGGTCTTCTAGAACATGTCAAGTGGTGTCTTAGAAAGTGTAACATGTGACAAAATTGGATAGGAGGGGGGTTGAGAGGCATGGCATGCCAGAAGAGGGCTAGAATGGCTTGGTTCATGCATGCTTAGGTGAGTGTCACCTCATGTCTTATCTCATTAGCTCCCTTCTAAACCATTGATCAATTTTGGTTGCTAAAATATCTCAATGTTAACCATTGAATGATGATATTTGTTGCAAGGCTTAGGATCTTGGAGGATTAGAGGTAATCATTTGATTTTAGGAGGTATGACACCTCATCTCCCAAACAAAGACATGACCGGTTGCCTATAGCCATCCCTTCTTTTCCTTTTCCTTTTCCTCTAAAGGGTCGACCACCCTCCTATATATATGTGTTGGTAAGTCTTATAACCCTCTTTGGAAGGTAGAACACATGCCCACTTGGAGAAAAAACCAAAAAAGAAGCCTCTCTAAACCATTGAACATCCAAACTTCACCTAAGTGAGCTAATTGTGTTATCTTGAGGAATTCTTGCAAGAACTTGGTTCTATCATCTATTCAAGCTTTTGAGAAACTTGTAAGTGCATATATTAACTTAATCTTGGCATAGCATGAATGGTTTGGTGATTAGATCATGTTTGATATTTATTTGAACTTAATCTTAGTTGATATGTTAAATTGAAGCCTATTGAGTTTTGGAGTGGTTTTTGCTATGATAAAATGCTAGAAAAATTATGAGACCTTAAGAATATATTCTATGATGTTATATGAAGAAAATCATGTGAAAATATGAGATCTTTATATTGGAAAAAAAGGATAGACCAACCCTAGTAACTTTCGGATTTAAGAGGGGTTATGTTGATAGATTTAATATCTTATGGTAAATTGGTCATAACTTATTAGTGTGATGTCAGAATTAAATGATTCAAAAGTCTATGGAAAGCTAAAACAGATCTATACAACTTTAGTGTTCTAAGATTTAAAAGATAAGAACTCTATAGAGGGCGAACTTGGGATTGAATGGCAGAACAGAGTATGTGAGGACTTCAAAAAGGTGTTCTTATATTCTAAACTCTTAATAAATTATAAGAACATAGATTTATGTTTTAATAAGTACAAAAAATAAGGTTTAGGTGAAGAAATGACATGTTTTAAGTTGAAAAATCCTAAGAATCGTGACCTCGCTCGACCCATGAGACTTCGCTTGATTCTCGTTCGATACCTTGCTCGAGCGAGATAGCCTGTTTGCTTAAATTCAAATCTTTTACTTGGATAAAGGTTGATGTTTTAATAAAGAAAATTATATATATTATTTAAAGTGTATAATTGGTATGATACATGTTATAGAATCGAATTTATCTTAGTAGGCATTGATTTTATGAATTGATGTAACGTAGATGTATGTGCATGTGATGTATGCTATTGTGAAATGTTCTCACATGTTATAAGGATCATATGAACATAATATATGCATATCATAAGTCTAAGTTTATGTGTATGTTGCATTATGTCACATATATGGTCATGAAGTTACGTTAAGAAAATAAGTGGAAAGATTAATAAGTCAGTCACGTCATGACGGAGACCAGCGATACGCCTGTATGACTGACGTGTTGACAGGGACCTAAGCCTGTCGAGTATTTGAAAATCGACAGAGACCTAAGTCTGTCGAGTATCTGAAAATCGACAGGGACCTAAGCCTGTCGAGTATCTGAAAACCGACAGAGACCTAAGCCTGTCGAGATTCTGAAAACCGGCAGGGACCTAAGCCTATCGAAGATGTGAAAACCGACAGGGACCTAAGCTTGTCAAGTATTTGAAAACCGGCAGGGACCTAAGCCTGTCGAGTATTTGAAAACTGACAGGGACCTAAGCCTGTCAAGATATGAAAACGGCATGAACCTAAGCCTGTCAAGGATGTGAAAATCGGCAGGGACCTAAGCCTATCGAAGATATGAAAGTCGACAGGGACCTAAGGGTCGATGATACGAAATAAGAAATATTCGATGGGGATGCCTGTCGATGATATGAAATAAGTAAAAATCACAATGTTACGAAAGAAAAGAAATAAGAGTTTTAAGTATGATAGAGTGAGTCCATGAAGAACATAAATCTAAGTCATGCATGATTCTCATAAAGCATTTTTATAAGATATACGTCTCTGAGCATTGACATGTATAATAAGTTCTTATGTCATCTATGTCAAATTTTATTAATTGTGTACTTACTGAAATTTTTTGGAAATCTCACTCTTTTATATTTTATGGAATGATAGATGGTCTTGCAGGAGTAAATAAATTATCATGAGACTCAGATATTACAGGAGATTATGAGGAGTCCCGAGGGTCTTACAGAATACTCATCTCCTAAAGGAATGATCTTATGTATGAGATCAAGTAGAATAGCAAGAGTATCAGAAGGCAGGAAGAGATATTTGTTAGAAGAATACTAACTGGGTTATGTAAGTTCTAGATTCGATATGTTATGATAAATGAAAAATTATGAAGGATATAGTTTTAATATGCCATGTGATCTATTTATGCATGAGTTAGATCTCTTTGCATGTATTGAAGAATTACCCCTTTCCGTTGCATTTTGCATTGCACTTAATTAGTAAGTTTAGATGCATGCATAGTTTTAAAAAAAAAAATTGGGGCTTTACACTTTACATGTAAAATACTTTTACCTCTGCAAAGGTCTCCAGATAGGGCCACACATCAAATCTTGAGATCCATTTACAAAGAACTTCTTTCTCTGACCTAAAAGGAACTCACAAAATATGTGCGTGCTCAGTTTCGGTGACTCATTCCAGCCGCTGATTGCATGTGGTTACTTTTGCATCAGGTATTAACCTGGTCACCTTGGATAACCAGTAGAAGAAGTACAATGTTAAAAAGAACATTAGGAAAGGTTATCTAAACAATGTCTGCCGATCAAAGCTAAGCACAAAAATACTTACAATGAGAATCCTAGGAGTGTTATCCAGTCCCTACTTATGTATTCTAAGAAGCATTTCTTTCTCCGGTGCACAAACTTGGTCCAGTATGTACACAACCTTTACATTTTAAGGAAAACATTGACAGAATTTAACCAATGTTTTATGCCAGTCTATGAACAAGGGAAAAAAATGAACAAATGAGCTAGACAAAATATGTAAAAAAAGGGGGCATGTATATTTTGCAGCTTAATTTTAATGATTTATTTCGAAAAAAAAATTGAATACCTGGCCACTAGTGTCCGGTAAACCGAGAACATTTGCTTGCCCAAAGTAACTATGTGGAGATAAAATGACAACGTTAAACACCAAGGGTATTCTACCAAGGAATGTCTCTAGTGTAGATGGGTCAGGGGCCTGAAGAATGTCCAAGAGAAGATGTATCATCTCCAATACTCGTTCTGCTTTATCACCCCAACCTCTTTCAAAACCCATTGCTTATAATCTGCATGCAAGTGTAAAAGTAAAACCAGAAACATCATGTAATTGGCTCTTGACATATTACCAATCAGAAAAAAATTACCAACAAAAAACGTTGTTTTAGAGTTGACATCATGTGATAGAATGTACGCATATTCAAAATCAGAATAGGGAGTATCAGACGGAAGCTTAGAAATATATTCCTCAGCTTTGGCCAATGCAGACTAAAGTCGTGGTATGCTCTGTATCCGATCATTTAACATCAACCCCTGCACATGCACATAATCCCCATAATCCTCAATCAAAACATATAGCTCTTCAAATTTTCAATAAGAAGAAAGATTTTAAATATACTTTTTTTCAAGATATTCCACTCTTAACATCAACCCCTGCACATAATCCTCAATCAAATCATATAGCTCTTCAAATTTCCCACACCAAGAAAGATTTTAAATATTTTTTCAAGATATTACACTCCAAAGCATAATAATACCAAATACGATTAGACCCACAATATGCAGAGAAAGGAAATTACACCACGACACCTTAAGAAAAATAACTAAAGGCAAATTTAAAGTTTTGATCATTTCCAAGTAAAAATTATGGTATAGCACAGTGAAATTATTGGAAAATAAAATCAACATTGGAGAAGGCCCCTTGCTTAGCAAACTTACATGTCCTTTATATTTGTGAGCTCGGAGGAAATCAAGTAATGGCTCCAACAACTCTTTGTTACGAAACATAATTGAAGAAAGGTGACGGTTAAGGAACTGAACACCATTGCCAATGGATGAAGACCGGCTGGGGCAAGGAAAATTTACATTGAACGGCTCAAAATGGAGCTCTAGCACATAATTGTCACTGGACCTAACCCAGGGCAAATACAAAAAACAAATCATTATAAAGAAATTTTCGTTGTGTTATTAGCTAAGACATACATAATCTAATTTGCTTACTGGTCCACAAGTTCTTCTTTGAAGTGAAGATATTCAGATATGCTTAGTTGCTCCACACACTGAGTTCATGGACGTTAACACGAACATATTCCCAAACACCAGGTCTTGGGCAAATTGCTATGGCCACAAATGGAGGCAGAACTATGGCTTCCTGTCACCAAAATAAACCTCATTTTTATGTAAGGTGAAAAGATTAGCAGTTTCACATAACTTGATGATATGACAAATACTCTTGAGAACAAAATTCACAAAAATAAGGGACAGCATAATTACTTTTTAACAGCTTCCAAGAGTACATTCCCCGTTAAAGTTTTGTCTAGGTTCACCATAATTTCAGCATCGGGTTGGCCTTGGTACTCTAAAAAAATGCTTCCCTTTCTTAACACCACTAAACCGCCAAAGAAAAAAAATTAATTTACAAAGAAGTATTTAGCCAATATATTAATAGAGAACATGACCATGCATTGAAACTATTCAAAAGTAAAACAAGTTTTTCTAACTATAAAACATGTACTTAAAAACAGTTGATCGGCTAATGTAACCACAAACATGATTATCTATTGATCAGAATATGACTTCCCAAAGTGAATAAAAAAATATCACCAAAAATTTCATTGAATTTTCCATTTCTTTTCCTACACTTTCACCGCAGACTGGAGCTAAGATTAACACATCAGCTTACCATATGAGGTAATAGAAACTGGAAAAGAAAAACAAAAAATAAAAACTAGATTTGAGTGACAAAAATTAGAAGAGAAAATTCACTTGTGCAGATTTGAGGACCTCACTAAAAGGACCATCCTGGAGATGTAACCTGGATTTATCGTCACCGACGCAATTGTCAAGCTCATCGATCAGGGTATGCGGTTGCAGAATCCCTTTACCCTGTGCCACGTACCTTCAAACCCAACAACCAAACAATACTGATTCAATCAAGTCCTCAAAACTCATAAACAAACGATAGGGTTTGACAGAAACATCCCAAAAACTGTCACTATTTAACATGATCTGACCCTCTATTAGGCTGACGAGAAAGGTGGACAAAAAGCACGCACCGAAATCAAAAGAAAGAAATAAAAGAAACAAGAAATCGTGAACGCATTGATCAGAAGCATTGTGATCTCATCCTTCATTAAGAGAACAAGAAAAGGCAAAAAAAATAGTATATTTTCCAAAATAACAAAAAAAGGCAAAAAAAAAAGAGAGTATTTTCCCAGATTTTTTGGAAACAAAACAGAATATGCAGATAGAAGTAGAACAAACCTGGTGAGAAGGGAAATGAGTTTGTTACAGTGAGAAGAGGGAGTGTCCTCCACCCTATCCCTCATGCTTGGGAGTCGAGTTAACTTAGGGTTAGACATAATTAGCTCTCAAAATGAAGACCTGCCTTTTGAGTTGCAGTGATCAAACCCTAAGAAAGAAAGCGAAGGTGGCAAAGTTGAAAGGTTATGGATACTGTGATGGGATTGGAATTTGGATAAGATGCGATTTATAAGGAGAAGAAAGGAGAAGGCGTGTTCGAAATTAGGATTTGGGTAAGATGGATGCGAGGACAGAGAAAGGGTTTTGGTGGTCGGAGAAGATGGCCTGGGGTTCGCCTGAGGAAATGAAGTGTAAATATTGGCCGGATTTTGGTCAGAGAATATGGCCGGAGGTTTCGCCTGAAATCGCCACGATCTTTCTCTCTCTTCGCGGGAACAACAAATACCCAAATGACTCTCTCTCTATTCATCCCGCCTTCATCTCACTTTTTTCAATTTTTTTTTAAAATTTGTCGGCCACGTCACCGGATTACAAGTCAACTACACAAAACCGTCAGTGTAGAATTAAATGCTAGGGACAGTCGCCTCTAGGGCTGCAAACGATCCGATCAAAGACGAGTTCGAATCGAGTCGAGTCGAGTCGAGTCGAGCTGGACTCAAATAACTCGAGTTCGAGTTCGAGTTCAAGTCGAGCTGAGAGTTTGCCGAGTCGAGTCGAATTCGAGCCGATCAAAGACGAGCTCGAGTCGAATCGAGTTATTTATCGATCTTTGTTTTTACTCTTTAACGAACGAGCCGAACTTAGTCGAGTAATTACTCGAGTTTCTTACTCTTTATAAATATTTGACTCAATAATTTTTTTGTGAATTTAATACATTATTATTGTAAAGAAATAAAATGCTACTTCTACATAAAGTAACAATATATATTATTTATACAAAATATCAAAAATAATATATATAACACAGAAAATATATATAATAAAAGAATATATGTAAGAATACATGCAAGATTATATATATATATATATAGAAATATTACGAGTATTGTTACGAGCTTAAAACGAGTCGAATCGAGTTTATACGAATCTTGTTCACGAATACAAATCAAGTTTATACGAGTCGAGTCGAGATTATACGAGTTTAGCTCGTTTAATATTCGAACCAATATTAGTGCTCACGAACAACTCATTTATTAAATGAATCGAGTTCGAATCGAGTTTATACGAGTCGAGCTTAAATTGTTCACGAGCAACTCTGTTCGTTTGCAGCCCTAGTCGCCTCCTACCAAACGGCAGACAAACGCATGCATACGTGGAATAATCCAAATGGTGCATTTTACCTTTCTCAAAAAAATTCATTTTGTGTTTCAGTCGGCATATTTTTCCGTCACTTTCTCAAGAAAAATTCACCCGAACTCGAACCCTACTGCACAACCAGCTTTGTCTGCCAATGTTAATCCTTCCAACAAATCTTTTCGTCTATAATAAAATTATTCGAATTCATAGTCGTAACTTTAGCATTGTCTGCCATTGTTAATCCTGTCATTGTTGGGATTGTCGTCGATGGGTTTGGTCAGTCGTAACTCATTAATTTCTATCTATATATAGTAGCTTCAACTCTTCGATTACGTGCTAGCTACTAACATACTTTGTTTTCTATTTTTTTTTTTCTGTGAATCAAAAAGATCAACACGAGAAGAACGAGGGAGAGAAGAAGTCTGACGAGAAGAAAAACCACGGCAAAGTCAGCCCTTTTTAAGCTGGACTTTCATTGCGAAAATCTACACTTTTTAGCAATGAGTTTCAGCACTGAATTGTAACAGAGAATCGATTATCCAAAAATACAGGATGATTTTTTTTCCCAATTGAAATGGAGACTCGAGCCCCTACTGCACAACCAGTTAGCATTTGGCGGAGCCTCACAATGTGGCAGGTTTTGCTGCATTTTTCGAGTCCGACTGACATTTTCTTGGGAAAGTGACAAAAAATAACAATCCTTTCCTGATATTTGTGGGTTTTGGCTCTAGTTTTTTCTTTTTGAAAAGTAAGAAGAATAAGAGAGGAAGTCGTCTGACTATTCGAAGAGACTTCTTGCAAGGATTAACAATGGCAAACAAAGCTGGCTATGCAGTGGGGGCTTGTGGGTTTTGGCAGACAAATGGTACTTGTTTTTTTCCTTCACTTTTCCAAGAAAAACTCACTGGGGGGAGGGAGGGGGGGAACAGAATGCATCGTTTGAGTTATTGGGATCCTAACTATTCATTCCACATAAACATGCATTTGTCTGCCATTTGCTAGGGGCGATTGTCCCTAGCATTTCTCTTATTGTTGTTTTTAACGGTGAAACAAAATACTGCAAGAATTGTTTTAAGTGCAAAAATGCAAAAACATATTATTTTTTTATTTTTATTTTTTACTTAATGATTAAAAAATAATTTTTTAATAATATTGTGACTTTTTTTAAATTATTTAAAATCATTAGAAAAATAATTGAAAATAAATCTGAAAAGAAAAATCGTTCGAGATAAATTAGGGAGAAAATGCATTGTCAAACGCGGCTCAATTCCTTCACATTCCATGCCCTAACCTCTCTTCCGCCACCGTTCATGCAATATCCCGAAATTTCTAAGATGAAGTTTTATTTGGATTTCTTTAAAGGATTATATTTTGGGTATATTTTCTAGGAAAATAGAGTTGGAGACCTAAATGAGAGTATTGGGTTTAGAATAAGTGAAATTATGTATTAGAGAAAATATTATGGAAAAATCCTAGAGATTTGGGACAAGGTATCAACTACAGAAATTCATTTTAAACTTAGAAGGAGTTTAATTTTCAAGAATTAAGGTGTAAATTCAAGAGGAAGTGGTTGAACCAAAGATCAAACACTTGGTGTACATTCTCGGATTAAACTGTCGATTTTTAGTGTAATGATCATAAGTTACTCATATGAGGTCCAAATGAGGTTATTCCAATTCTTATAGAATTCTAAGAGAAATATCTAAAACTTTTATGTTATGAGTTTTCAAAGATTTGGACAGTATTAATTCCTTATTTCGGAATCAAGTGGATAACTCTGGACTGAGCTTAAACCAGAACTCGAGTTGGAGAATATGGATCCAAATGAGATTTTATCCTAGCCAAACTAATAAGTGGCCTTCTAGAACTTGTTAAGTAGAGTTCTAAGGAGGTTAGCAAGTAACCAATTGAGTTAGGGGAAAGCTAAGGGCCATGGCTAACCAGATGGAGGCTAGAAAGGGAGATGCATGCATGGGTAGGTGAGATGATACCTCATCCCTTATCCTATAAGCCTCTACCCCAACCATTGATCAAATGGTTAGCAAAAATATCTCAAATACTGACTATTGGATGATCATTTCAGCTGCAAAGTTTAGGATTTATGGGGATTTAGTTTAATAATGAAAAAAGATTTAGAAGGGACACCTCATCCCATGCAAACCAGAAACTTATGGTTTTTACCAAGTTATCTCTCTTATCTCCTTCACATGAGTCGACCATTACCCTTATAATTAGACATTTGGGAGTCTTCTAACTCTTTTGGAAAAGCCTAGCATAAAATCCTTTTGAAGAAAACCAAAGAAAGCCCTTCGCTAGTCCCATAACCTCCAACTACATCCTAAGTGAGCTTAGTAAGAGTTTTGAGGAGAAAACTTGCAAAGATTTGGTTTGATCATCTTCAACCAGACTTAGAGAGTATGTAAGTTCGTATTCTAGTTTAATTTTAGTATGGAGATGGTTATTTAAGAGGTTGGACTATACATGTTGAGTATTGAACCCTTCTATTTTTGTTTAAGTGTTATAATAAATCCAAGTGTTGTTTGAAGTGGTTTTGTTAATGGAAATGTGTTAAATAAAGTTAGAAGAACATAAAAACTATGTTAGAATAAGTAAAATTCAAGTTTATGTGAAAAGATTGCGAGTTTTGGATTAAAAAGCCCATGCTCTGTAACTTCGCTCGACTCCTGCTCGAGCGAAGAACAACTGTAAACCCTCACTTGACTCTCGCTAGATGTCTGGCTCGAGCAAAGTGTAACCCGAGACTTCGCTCGACACTCGCTCGAGCGAGTTCTAACTCAAGAACTCGTTTGAATCTCGCTCGATACCTTGCTCGAGCGAGATACCCAGTTTGCCTAATATTTGCTTGATACTTTGCTCGAGCGAGTCCCAATTCAAGACTTCACTCGATTCTCGCTTGATACCTCGCTAGAGTGAGATACTCTGTTTGTAGAATTCAAGACTTTTGCTTGAATAAAGAGTGGACATTGAAGTAAGAAGAAATTATATGTGTTATCTAAGTGTATAGCATGTGTAAAACACTTGGCTAAATTTAAGATACATACATATGTGAGTATGTGATAGTTTAAGAGTACATGTATGTTCTAATATGTGGTGAGATTTAAAAAGAGTGATACATAATGTACTTGAGAAACATTCCTAAGAATAAGAAATGAATAACTAAGAATAAGAGATATGGATAAGTTAGTCACGTCATGACGGGGACGGCGAGACGTAATGCCCAAACGACTGACGTGCCGATAGGGATGGCGAGACGTAACGCCTGTCGTATGATAAGATTGATATGTTGATCACGGGGACAACGAGACGTAACGCCCGGAAGAATGACACGAGACTCATCGTAACGGGGATGACGATGGATGACGATACGTAACGCCCATGTGATTGATGAGTTATATGCAATGATGACGGTGATACGTAACGCCTATTGGTGATAAGAGATAAATATGCTGTGAAAAAGTTATCTGCGATGGGGACAGCGATATGTAATGCCCATTGAGGATAATAATTAAATAAGTTCTAAAAAAGTGTTGATGGTCAAGAAAAAGGAACATAAGTTTCATAAGAGTGAAAACCTGTGTAAGTTATTGATAAGTTGCATGAAACATGTTTTTGATCACGTTTTGTTAGTTTCTTTTTCTAAAAAGATTAATGATGGTGTGACTATACTTTATTAAGTTAATTATGTACTTACAGAAATTTCTAAGGAAATTTCACTCTTTTGTGATTTCATGTTTCTTTCTTGTATATGTAAATTTTATACAAGATGTGATCGCCAACAGGGGCAAAGTCCCGATGACGCAGGAGACTCCGAGGAGTCCTGAGGGACTTTTTAATTACAGTGCTTATGTAAATTTTATTTTTGCGTCCTTAAGACTTTCTATATATGATCAGTCGATAGAGTTGTAGTATCACAGTGCACCTGTTTTTGTCGAAGAGGAGCAGCGTATAGGTTGCTGTTTAACTTTGGGATTGGATGATTCTCTATCTATATGTGAGGTTTATTCGACACCACAGGGACAATATCTTTAGTGAGATCGTTGTCTTAGCTTGAATATGTTCCGTTATAGGAGGAAATTTCTCGAAGTTAAGAAAGAACCCAAGTGACTATAGGGATGGATTTTTGATATGTATTTTTATTTGGTTGACACTGATAACTATTTTGAGCATGTATATATAACAGTACAATACTTGATGAATGAAAGGAGAATGTAAAAGTTGAAAGTTAAAATTTGCCATATGTGATCTTTAAAATTTTTTAACTTGATCTTATCCGTTGTGTATAATAAAATTTCTATATTTTATTTATTAAGATCTTGATACGTATGTGAATGAATAGCTTAATATTATTTATCCAGGTCCCATAACTTACGTTAAATTCCAATCGGGAGTTAGGGGCGTTACAGTTCACTACCTCTACCTGAACCAAGCCACTGCAGCGTTCCCTCTTCATTATAAATGTTTCAGTCGACACCTTGATCCACTTTCCCCACTCAATTCGACAAATCACTATGTACCCTATAAGCCGAAATTCATGAGGCCCACTCGATCCCACCAAATTTTGTTGGTATAATCCATCCATCTGAGAGGTTTTACTGGTCTCAATTACCTATTCGTGTATGATTCTTGCTTTTGTGTCCGTTGTCGATCTGGCTAATTTCAACCTCTGAAATTGGGCGTAAATGGTGTGGCCATGCTCGACGAAGGAAAGTCTGTGCAAGAAGGGAAGTTTGTGCAACAAATGGTGGATGAAGAAGCTCTTCGACGTGTCCCAAATAATGATGGTAAGTGTTTACCCTGATTGCATTCATCACTGAATAAGTTCTGTTACAGTACTATTCCCCCTATTTTCTTAACATCTCTTTCAACCCCCTTTTGTTCTTCATTTTGATTTCCATTGATAAACTTGAAACTAATAGACAGCTGGGTTAGAAGGCATGTTGGCTTCCTAAGCTAATTGGGTGAAAAGGACACTTAAAAATGTTGGAGGTACCCTTCTTGGACATAAATATGACATGGAAACAGTGATTTGCAGGTGTTGGATATGAGAAGTTTACAACTTTTGGTCAAACTTGTGCCCATTAAATATGTCTGGCAAAGGAAAACAGTATCCATGATCTGTTTGATGTTTGGTTGGTTGTTTTTGTCATATTTTCTTGTTATATGTGGCCAATTTTGCATAAGATGAATTGAGTTGCCGTCAATTTTTTCCTTTTATGGTAGAGTATAAACCTGATTCCATTGGTGCTCTGGCGATAATGATGCAAATGTTTCCCCCTCCAAACGTGTATCAGGGCTAGTATATTTCCTCAAAACCTTAAATGGAAAGGGGTTGTTTATTTCCTAGAGCAAGTACCTCCTTGTATTGTAGTCTCAAAATTATGTGTTTAAACTTATCTATAACGAGAATGAAGTCCTCATGTCTTTCACTATTGGGAGGTGATGTGAAACTCAATTGGTGAATGTTTGATATGGAGAATTGGAAATCGAACATGCTAAAAACCCTTGCAAGTTCTGTCTCTTCCTCTGTAATACAGATTTGTAAACTTCTTTCATTCATCTAATTTAAAGTAGCCTTTACCTCTTGAGATTGTATTGGTTAATGTCCCTATATATGGTTACTACCTATTATTTCATCTTTTTTTTTTTTTTTTTTACAAGTCAGTGCTGCCAGTTTCTTTAAAAAAGTACAATCACTATGAGGGCCTTCAGAAGAAGTTCAAAGGGAAGTCAAATCAATCAAAATAATTCACTAGTGCTTAGTGGTTGCTAGGTTTTGTAGTGTATACCTACTTGGGCTATGCCTTTTCATATCAATAAAGTTTGTTTCTTACTTGTAGTAAAAAAGTCTAGATGGGTCATAACTGGTCCACAAGCCTTAGTTATATCTAGTGATGGCTGTGGATTGATGCTCTTGACAAGCAACTACTTTTACTTTTTACATGCATTTAAAATGAATCAGCTGGTATTCCATTTAATGATAGATTTTTTAATCATTTAATTCCATTTACTTGAAGCCTTGAATAAAGGGGAGATCCCATCAACAGGCTCTCTAGTGGAGGTTTTTAATAAAGGTATTCTTGACGGATGCTTGAAGCTATACAGTGAAAAGATGGAAAATTTGGGCTTACCTCTCTTTGAGAAAGCTTTGCAAGATGCCCATGAAAGGTCCAGAGATGAAGCGATGCAAGTTTTTGATCAGCAGCATTTTGGACAACATCATGCAAAGAAATCAATCATGCAACTGGATGCATGATGAGTGCACAAAAATGCACTCTAAATACTCTATTTAAATGTTAAAAGAAATGAGAAAATAATGAATATAACTCATGTTATTAAAATTAATGGTCATTTATCTTGAGATAGATATAAGCATGATTTAATATATTGATGAGAATATAAAATGCCATATTTTCCTCTCTTAATGTTTAATATTTTATTCTTATTTGATGCCTAAATATACTCATTATTCTTACATTTTGATTTAGGACACAAATAGAGGCATTAGGAGCAAATGAAGATAATTGCGGAATTTTAGACAGTTCTGACGTATTTTCGTAATATGGGCATAACTCTCTCATACAATCTCCGATTGAGCTGATTCAAGATGATATAGAACCGCAAGAGAAATATCTATAACTTTTATGTTTTATGTTTTAAGAGATATCCACTCAATCTAAGACAAAATCGACCATCAAGTGGACGCACCTGCACTTGACGTTCCTGGATATTTTTCAGCCACTTGCATCAAATCCAAATGTCATCATAATATTTTCCAGCAAGCACTCCTACACCAACTTGGAAATGCAATGATCAATTCATATGCAAGATGAAGTGCACTCAAGTTTCTTCAAGACAAATTATTTGACTACAAGATATTAAGTCATACAAGACAACTAATGGGTAGAGAAGCAAAATTGAAACACTCAACCTACAAGCAAAATCCAGCTCATGTATAGTGGGAAAACAAATGATCAAAATGACAACTCACAAGTCACTTGGATTCAAGAATGGCACATGGCAAAACAAGTTGAAATTGTGATGATTTTGTCATGACAACTTGCATGAAGGATGCTTATAAATAGAAGGGAGGGGTGTGTGTTCTAAGACCATGCTTAGTGTGGGAGGATGCTTTGGAAGAGCCATTGTTTTGAGAGCTTAAGAAAAGAAAAGAAAAACCAAAGAAGAGAGAAGAAAATAATGGTTGGCTCTTCCATATTATCCCTTGAAGAATTTTTGTTACATATTTTCAATATGTGTAACTAAATTCTCTAAGAGGGTTAGGGATGAACTTGTGTGTGTGATGGTGTTTGTAATTTATTTTTGATTCATGTATTTGGTCTTTAAATATTAAAACTCTTTTGTTCTATTATTCTCAATTTATTTGTGATGTTTTTCGTCTTCAAATAATTATAGAATCTATTTCGTTTATAGATTCAGTCATGCTTTTTCTATTGAGTGGATTAGTTCTATAATTATGTTTGGAGCAATTGATTATCTATATTGATTTAATTCTCTGCTGCAATATCGCCTCTTGGGTATATTGTCGTCGTTGGATTTTCTCAATGTCGATAACAATTTATGAGAGTTAAGCGCGAAGAATGATTTTTCAAAGAGTTACATTTGATTTAAACTTTGGTTATTAATGTTATATCTTCCGATTAAGAATTTGGATATAGAATTCTTAATTGAGTTATCAATGAATTAAGAATAAATTTGAATACCACAAATACACAAGGAATTCCCTACGCTCTACTTTTCGTCTCATTTTTATACTATTCAAATTACTCATTTAGTTTTAATTTACGTCACACTCTAAAATTTACTTTTCGCACTCATCTAAATCTTTTTGTTAATTTCGTTACTGTTCTTCAATTTCTCAATCCATCTCCCTGTGGAATCGACACCCCAAAGCTATACTGCAAACGACCGCGTTATTCTTTGGGCGTAATCAATGCAGAAATAGAAAAAGTATGGGTCAGGCAGTTTTAGTAAAATGGTTGTTTTATATATCAATTCATTTACATTCTCCGTCTGCATTGTGCAATAGATGAGAAGTTCCATAACTAGTGGTTTCTTATGAAACTGGATTGAGCAAGTATACAAAGTGACTTATGGATTCAATAGCCCAAAGAAAAGGTTTATTTTATGTGCAGGTGTAATTAGTCAATATATTGTTCCCCTTTTATTTCTGTTTCATGAGGTGTTCTAGCCATTGGTGGCCCAGCAGCATTGGATATCTGGTGGCACTTTCTCTACTGCATTTTAAAGTTTAGAGGGAATACCCGTATTTTATATTTAGTACAGGCACTTCCATTTTCATGAATAAGTTATGAAGTTTGCAATGTTTTGAAATGTCATGCATTTATATCCCTTTTTAAATTTTGTACAAGTGTATAAGAATGTTATTCTAGCAAATGAATACCAATCATCAAAGCTCTGTGAGGCACTCTATACCGGATGCGAGGACAAGATGGACCAGCTTCAAGTTCTCAGGCTTCCATCCATGGCAAAATTCAATGCAGGTTTCCTTCATTGCAACCAAAGTTTTGAGCTCTAGTGTGTTGGACCGTCAAAAGCAATTTACGAGCAATGCATGAAAAAGGTTAGAGGTTTTTCTTTTGCTCAAAATTTTCTTTTCAAGTTGTTGAACATCAGAGTTTATTTCAAGATTGATGCTTAGGCTATAGAGAGAGGGAAGTGCATGCTAGACTCTAATTCTGTTGCATATCTTCATGGTTGGTGTTTATTAATGAAATAATATTCAATTTAGAGAAATAGTAAAAATGAAGATAGGAATAAAAGATAGTAGACTTTCATTTTTTTGGTGATAGAAATGAAGGACTTGTTTGAATTGCTTTATTGATAAAATTAAACTATTTTATTTACAAGTGTCCAAAATTGAAACATGTCACTCTTTCAGTCTATTGAGCTGTATACATGAATGTACCATATAAATCTGCAAATGATGGGGAAATCACGATCTCTTTTTATTAAGGAATATAATCACAAGCTCTTCAATTGGTTGGTGGCATTCTCCCTTGTCATGGTAGTTTTTATATGTATAGTTAGTGAAGGTTATCAAAAAAATATTAGTTAGTGAAAATTAACTTTGATATGCAAATGCCTGAGATATAAGAGGTTACTAACTTGACATCAAGATATTACCATTTCTTAACATATTTAGAATTTCATATCAATTGCAGTATATTGACTCTCTTTAGTGGTGATTTCACACTCCCTCCCCCCTTACACTGATGATATCTGAAGAAATGACATTAGGAAACTTTTTTGCAGGATTCAAATGTTGAAATGAAAGATCCCAAGAGTGAAGAGAAAGAACCATGCAGGCAGCTCAGACAAGAATATTGGACAAATTATTTGTTTATATAATACTTTTTCTGGACCCAAAAAATGTAATCTTGACACTCGCAAATTCGAAATGGGAGAATTATGATCTAGTGTCCAAAAAGTATTCTAACAAATTGGTGTTCCAAAATGGTATTTCCAGCACTTCAAATGGTCCCAACAAAAACATAATTCCAGAAGCATGGTACGCAGCTGGAAATACAAGCATTTCGGACATACCGAAGTTGCAAGAAATGTAGAATGCTGGTGATTACTAGCATAGCAAGTTCACATTTCTGGCCCTCTAGACTGCCAGAAATACTAATTTCCCACAGAATCACGCTACCAGATTAAAATATATCCTTCGAACTCCTACCATCCATGGTGCACTTATTCTGGCAGATTTTTAAGTAATTTTGATGATTTGGTACTGCCAGAAAGCACATTACACAAAGTGGCTGGAATTAATTCTTTCTTAGGCCAGTTATTTCTGGCGATTTTTCTACGAATAGAAAATGCCAGAAAAAGGCATTTCCGGCACTATAACAGCCTAATTGGGACCAAATTTCAACTGGGAAAAAGTGCTTTCTCTTCTAGTATATATGCAGGTGCCAGGCATACTATATATATTTGTATGTGTGAATTTATTCTATTGAGTCGTGCTCCAAGCCAGATAGATATGAAAATTAATTTCACATCGGCCAATAAAATAGGCCCGCATACACAAGAAATCTCTCCCTCTCCTTTTTGTCCCTCACCCCCCATCAAAATGTTTATGTTTCTACATTTGGAGGGCATTCTTTCCTCTCCTCCATTTGCTTCAATAAACGATATGCAACTTTTCCTTCCAGTAATCTACGGAAGCCCTTTATCTAAGTATTATAAGCCACAATTTAGTCATATCGCCTTTACTCTCAAGTCTCTCTACAATCTCAATAGCCTCGCTACATGACCAGCGTTGCAGAGAACTTCTAGCATCTTTGTCCTCGAGATAACATCATGCACTAACCCCAAATTGAAGCACTTTTCTTGCAGAACAAGAGCTTGGACCAAATTCTTTTTCTTTACAGTAACCAAAAATTAATATATTGAAAGTCGCATCATTGGACTTCTCTGACCAACATGGGAAAGTTATTTCCTAGAACTGTTAAAATGAGCTTGAGGATTTTAAGTTTTTGTGCCGATGGCGTTACCGAGAATGCAAAGAAGGTTTTTTTACCAACTACTTGCAGAAGGGTGAGTTCCAAAGTGTCCTTGTTTATTACCATAATCCACGGTTTTTGCCAATAAGGATGTTTGTGTGAAGCTTCTCAGCTAGCAAATGAGATGGTTGGTCTTGGTTATCATTCACTTGCAACAACATTCAACGAGGGCTTCGACGTACGTTTTATTGTTTGGGCTTTTGTCAGTGTAGATGAGAGACAGAGAGAGAAAGAGAAGGAAATGAGAGGTTTTGGGTATATGCAGGTCCATTTCAGAATTTTTTAGAATGCTTACGTGGTACTTGTTGATCGGCCGGTCACCTATTCGGCTTCAAGATTTTTCATATTCTATTAATTGTTAGTTTATATGTACATATAAAATATACATATATAATATATACTTAATTTCAAAATTGTAGGTCGAAATATATAACTGGTACCTAAATATTTTCTTTCAGTACTTAAATTAAAATGATAACGGAATGGAATTTTAAAACATTGGTTTGCACCCTTGTAATCTGACCGGAATGGGGTTAACAACCTTTTATGCGTTTGCCCCCTGTGCATCACCATTCACAATTGTGAGTTGTTCCAGTTGAAAATAAAATACACATAAAGAAAAATTCAAAATATTGTGTCCACAATAATACATGTCAAAATCAAAACTAGCAAGCAGAATAGATAAAAATAAAAAAAAAGCCAAAATTTTGAGGACTTGAGGAAAGGAAAAAAACCTAAATGTCGCCTGGGGTTCAGCACTGGCTCATTGAAAAAAACGAGTAGCACAAATGATATCTCAAGTATAAGAGTATGTTGTGTAATAATTAGGAATAAAAACTCTAAATTGTCTCTTCAGAAAAAGTCAATTAAATTAAACTCGTGTAAAATGGTGAAAATATTTATAAAAAGGCACTTGCCATGGAGTAGATTTATGTTTTTAGATTTTTGAGTGTCAGAATGAAAAATAAAAAATTAAGATGCAAGACAACAAATTAATAACTAAATGAAACTCACTAAATTAGTTAACCAATAAGAGACTCACTAAACCAATTTAATTAACAACACATTAAACATAAAATCTAAAACTAATTAAACGCTAAATTATAAAGCAAGCTAACTAAAATCATTAACCAATTAATGATCAAAATAAAAAATTAATTTAAAATACCATTGTTTAACGTGTTGAAAATAAAATACCAAAAATTAAGTAATACTAAATTAATAGTCTCAAAGAAATACAATGTAAAAAGTAAACTGAATCTAAATAAAAACTAGAGAATGGAAAGAACAAGTCAGATCAATGGAGAAAAGTTTGGTGGGGTGTGATGTGGCAAGGAGCAAATTTTTTGCATTGCTAGAGTTATGTTTTCCAACGTTGTGATGGCTACTAGCGGGGGTCCTAGTGGCCTTTCGACGAATGTGGAGAGCCATAGATCCTTTGTGGACCTTGTTTTGCAAACACCTCAAGTTATTGCTGAGGTTGTAATCCCTTTTAGACCACCGAAAATGCTAGATGGAGAGGTGTTTGTGGAGTTTTCCAAACAAGAAATAGAAAAATCGACCGAGCTGTTCCGATTTGCTATTGTCAGGAAATTCCTTCGATAGAGGCCCTTTCTAGATAATCTCCGAGTTTTCATCAATGGAAGATGGGGTTTGTCGTGCCAACTGGTGGTTTCGTCGACGAGAAAGCCATGCAATTTTTTGTCAGGTTCTCTAAGGGGGACGATTTTCTAAAAGCTATGTCACGAAAAAGTAGCAATGTGGATGGAGTGAATTACTGTGTTTTCCATTGGACTATTGATCTCAATGAAGAATCCAAACCACCACGAAGTTTTTATCATGAAGCTTATCTTAGGAATATTATAGATGCACTACACATACTGATGGGGTGCTAGTTTGTGTTTTGATGAATATTTCTCAACCGCTTATTCATTCCTTATGGATTGGAACACCGAGTAAACTGACGAGTATTTTTTAGGAAGTGGTTTATGAAATGCTTCTGGCTCTTTGTATGAGATGCAAGGTCCAAGGACATAAACTTAAATACTTGTAAGGTAGTTGTTACCCAGATAACTAACACAAGAGAATAACCAAATTAACAATTAACACTTGTGTTATATTAAAAAAAAAAATACTTATAAGCCAAATACAGAATATAAAATATAAACATAATATGAAATAACAGAAAATATAAAGAGTAAAGGTAAGAAAAAGTAAACTCAGTATTTTAACAAGGTTCAACACTACTACTTACGTTCTCGATTCAAGCTATCTCTTGAGGATAATCAAATTCACTATTCAATCTCTTTTAGGTAGAGATAGAAACCTATTACACATTTGAATAACACCACTACAAAGAATTAGTGTATAACATCCTTTACACTTATGATTACCTTACACTTGGTGATTCAACTATTTTCTGTGTAGAACACCTTCTACACATACAAGGGTTATACGTACCCTCTTACTAATACAAGAGCAGAAAGTGGGTAGATTATCATAATACACTACTTAATAAGTGGAATAAAAATAATATAACGCAACCTATATCTTTCTAAAAATGAACGAGGATTAAGACTCAATGCCTAGAGAAGAGAGTGTGAGGGCTTTGAATTAATGATCCAAAATTTAACAATTGAAGTGTAAACTCTTATTGTGATTTTTCAAAACTCAAGTGAGTTATTTATAGGCAAATGAATTTTCATTTTCAAATTTGAAAAGATTCATATGTCAAAAAGATTCACTTTTAAAAAATTTCAAATAAAAATATCTCATTTTTGTATATGAAAAAATGAATATGATTTATTTTTTAAATCAAATTATCTTCTTTTTGCATATGTCAAAAAAGCACCAACCACTTTTCAATATTTTCAAACTAAATCATCTACGTTTTGTATTTGTCAAAAATGTATCAATCAAAATTTCAAACAAAACACACACATGTCAAAGACAACAATCAATCATTTTACAGATTTTCAAAATTTAAATTTTTAATGATGTCATGCATATGTAAAAAATAAGATTTTAAAAATTAAAACTTTTGCTGATATCATGTACATGTGAAAAATATAATTTTTAAAATTAAGACTTTTAATGATGTCATGCACATGTGAAAATTATAATTTTCAAAACTAAGACTTTTAATGATTTCATGCACATGTGAAAATTAAAAATTTTCAAAATTAAAACTTTTAATGATGTCATACACATGTGAAAAAGGCAATTTGATGATTTATGAGAAAATATTAATTTTGAATCTTAATCGAAATTTGAATTTTATTAAGAGATGTACAAGATTACTCTATGAGTTTCATTTATAGATTTGTTTTCTTTCTTGCTCATGCTTAATTTGTTGATGTGACTGGCTCCATTGCATAGACAATTTGAGATTGAGACTTGAATTCATTTGTATAATATCTCGAAATTTCTAAGATGGAGTTTTATTTGGATTTCTTTAAAGGATTATATTTTGGGTATATTTTTTAGGAAAATAGAGTTAGAAACCTAAATGAGAGTATTGGATTTAGAATAAGTGAGATCATATATTAGAGAAAATATTATGGAGAAATCTTTCAGATTTGGAACAAGGTGTCAACTAGAGAAATTCATTTTAAGCTTATAAGGAGTTGAATTCTCAAACATTTGGGTGCAAATTCAAGAGGAAGTGATTGAACCAAATATCAAATATTTGGTGTACATTCTCGAATTAAACTGTTGAGTTTTAATGTAATGATCATAAGTTACTCATATGAGGTCCAAATGAGGTGATTCGAATTCTTATAGAATTCAAAGAGATAGATCTAAAACTTTAATGTTATGAGTTTGAATATTTGGACAGTATAAATGACTTAATTCGGGAGCAAATGGATAACTCTGGATTGAGCTTAAACAAAATTCGAGTTGGAGAATATGGATCCAAATGGGATTCTATCCTAACTAAATCAGGAAGGGGCCTTCTAGAACTTGTTAAGTAGAGTCTTAAGGAGGTTATAAAGTAACTAAATGAGTTAGGAGAAGGCTAAGGGGCGTGGCTAACAAGATGAAGGCTGGAAAGGGAGATGCATGCATGGTTAGGTGAGATGCCACCTCATCCCTTATCCCATAAGCTTCTACCCCAACCATTGATCAAATGGTTTGCAAAAATATCTCAAATGCTGACCATTGAATGATCATTTCAGTTGCAAAGCTTAAGATTTTTGGGGGATTTAGTTAATCATGAAAAAAGGCTTAGGTGGGACACCTCATCCCATGCAAACCAGAAACATATTGTCTTTACCAAGTTGCCCCTCTTCTTTCCTATAATTGAGTCGACCACCACCCCTATAAATAGATATTTGGGAGTTTTCTAACTCTCTTTGGTAATGTAGCACACGAATCCTTTTGAAGGAAAACAAAGAAAATCATTATCTAGTCCCTTAACATCCATATACATCCTAAGTGAGCTTAGTAAGTATTTTGAGGAGAAATCTTGCAAAGATTTGATTTGATCATCTTCAACCAGATTTAGAGAGTGTGTAAGTTCATATTCTAGCTTAACTTTAGTATGGAGATGGTTTATTTAAATGGTTGGACTATACATGTTGGTATTGAACCCTTATATTCTTGTTACAGTGTTATAATAAATCTAAGTATTGTTTGAAGTGGTTTTTGCTAATGGAAATGTGTTAAATGAAGTTAGAAAAACTTAAAACTATGTTATAATAAGTAAAAATCAAGTTTATGTGAAAAGATTGCGAGTTTTGGATTGAAAAATCCCATGCTCTGTAACTTCGCTCGACTCTCGCTCGACCGAAAGATTGAGCGAAGAACAACTGTAAACTCTCGCTAGATGTTTGGCTCGAGCGAAGTGTAACCCGAGACTTCACTCGACACTCGCTTGATGTCTTGCTCAAGCTAGTTCTAACCCAAGAACTCGCTTGAATATCGCTAGATACCTCGCTCAAGCGATATACCCAGTTTGCTTAATGTTCGCTTGATATTTTGCTCAAGTGAGTTCCAATCCGAGATTTCGCTCGATTCTCGCTCGATCTCTCGTTGAAGCGAGATACCCTGTTTTGCTAAAATTCAAGGTTTTTGCTTGAATAAAAAGTGTACATTGAAATAAGAAGAAATTATATGTGCTATCTAAGTATTTAGCTAGTATAAAACACTTTGCAGAATTTAAGATACATACATATGTGAGCATGTGATAATTTAAGAGTACATGCATGTTCTAGTATGTGGTGAGATTTAAGAAAAGTGGTATATCATGTAGTTGAGAAACATTCCTAAGAATAAGAAAGGAACAACTAAGAATAAGAGATATAGATAAGTTAGTCACGTCGTGACGGGGATGGCGAGACATAACGCCCAGATGATTGACGTGCCGACAAGGACGGTGATACGGAACGCCTACCGTATGATAAGAGTGATATGTATTATTACGGGGATGGCAATACGTAACGCCCATGGAAGTGATATGATTTGTAGGAACGACGAGACGTAACGCCCGTGGAAGTGATATGATTAGTAGAGACGGCGAGACGTAACGCCCGGAAAATTGACACGAGACTCATGACAACGGGGACGGCGATACGTAACGCCTGGGCTACTGACGTGCCGACAGGGACGGCGATGCGTAATGCTTGTCGTATGATAAGAGTGATATGTATTATCATGGGGACGACGATACGTAACGCCCGTGGAAGTGATATGATTAGTGGGGACGGCGAGACGTAACGCCCGCTATGTTATTATGTTCCGTGTCAAGATGGGGACGGCAGGACGTAACGCCCGGAAGATTGACACTAGACTCATCATAACGGGGACGGCGATACGTAACGCTTGGGTGATTGATGAGTTATATGCAATGGGGACGGCGATACATAACGCCCATCAGGGATAAGAAATAAATATGTTGTAAAAGAGTTATTTACGATGGAGACGGCGATACGTAACGCCCATTGAGGATAATAATTGAATAAGTTTTTAAGAAGGTGTTGATGGTTAAGAAAAAGGAACATAAAATATCATAAGAGTGTAAACCTGTGTAGGTTATAGATAAATCACATGAAACATGTTTTTGATCATGTTTTGTTAGTTTCTTTTTCTAAAAAGATTAGTGATGGCCATGTCTATACTCTATTAAGTTAATTATGTACTTACTAAGATTTCTAAGAAATCTCACTCTTTTGTAGTTTTATGTTTTTTTCTTATATGTATAAATTATATATAGGATGTGATGGCCATCAAGGGGAAAGCCCCGATGACGCAGGAGACTCCGAAGAGTCTTGAGGGACTCTTTAAATACAGTCCTTATGTAGATTTTACTTTTGCATCCCTGAGATTTTCTATGTATGATCAGCCAGTGGAGTTGTGGTATCACAGTGCCCCCCCGCTTTTGCTGAGGAGGAGCAGCGTATAGGTTGCTGCTTGACTTTGGGATTGGATGGTTCTTTATCTTTATGTGGAGTTTATTCGACACCACAGGGACAATATCTCAAGCAAGACTATTGTCTTAGTTTGGATATGTTTCGTTATGGGAGAGAATTTTCCGAAGTTAAGAAAGGAACCTAATTAACCATAGAGATGGTCTTTTGATATGTAATACTATATTATTAAAACTGATAACTATGTTGGGCATGTATATATAACAGTACAATGTTTGATGAATGAAAAGAGAATATGGAAGTTGGAAGTTAAAATTTTCCATATGTGACCTTTAGAATTTTCTTATAATTAATACCTAATCCACTGCGAATTATATGGCTTATGCTAGTAAGTCAAGATGTATGCTTTAAGTTATTGTTGCGTACGAGGGTGAGTAGCTTAATGTTACTTATCCTAACCCCTTAACTTACGTTAAATGCTAGACGTGAGTTGGGGGTGTCACAGAGTGATATCAGAGCTATTACGTCTCTGGGTGAAATCCACATTGTCCTAGTAAAAAAAGGATCACATGGCACAATAGTAAGGTTAAATCTTTATAAGATTGGAATTGGAGTGAGATGGATGAATAATTTATACTTTAGAAATTTGGAAGTTTCTAAAGTAAATATAGCTCATGATGGAGTTTGGTATGTTTAAGGAAGATAAAAATGACAAGAGGTCGTCCTGCTTCGAAACAAGTAGAAACAACAGCACCAAATCCTCCCCTGGTTATTACTCCAAGGATGGAGGAGCAGATGGCTTAGAACCCACCTTTGGAAGGAAGACAAGAGGCGCAAAACCCTCCATTAGAAGGAGGACAGACGATAGCCGAAACTATTCGGTAGATGATTGAGGTGGTGAGAAATCAGATAGAGCAGAGTCGTTATCGTCAGCAGGATGAGAATAGAGGAGAAACCCAAGGATGTCCGTATGAAAATTTTCAAGTTTATCGATATCTGCATTTTATAGGAACGGAAGGAGCATTAAAGGCTGATAGATGTATTATTGACCTGGAACGTATTTTTGAAGTTAGTGGTTGTACTGAAATTCAAAAGGTGCAGTATGCGGGACATTTGCTGCAAGTAGAAGCAGGATTATAGTAGGACACGAAACGGAGGCTGCTGAAGCTAGAGTTAGGAGAAAATGTAGTGCACTCATGGGAACGGTTTAGGAAAGAATTTGTTGATCGATTCTTTCCGGAATCGGTGAAGCGGCAGAAAGCATTAGAATTTGCCACATTGATATAGGGCAACATGACGGTGGAGTAGTATGCAGCTCGGTTTATGAAATTGGCAAGGTTTGCCCCACACTTAGTAGCTACTGAGAAGATGAGAGCACATAAGTTTCAAAAAGGATTGCAACCACGGATTCGAATGCAGGTGGCGTGCCTACGAATGGAGAATTTTCAGGAACTGGTGAACATAACAGCCATGGCAGAAGCTGAACAGAGGAGCATAATGGCGCAAACTCAAGTAGTTGGAAAAAGAAGATTTCCTTATTCTGGGGGAAAATATGTTGGAAGGAAGTGAAATTTTAGACCCATGGATGGAGGAAAAGGAATAACAGGTAATTCAAATGTACCGATTATGTTTCTATTATGTACCAAATGTGGATGTCGACACAAGGGAGATTGTAGAATGGATACTAGAGCTTGCTTCAGGTGCTGCCGGTCAGGACATTTGATCAAGGATTGTCCTCAGAATGTTCCTCAAGGAGTAGCTTTCCCAGGAGGAAAAACCAAGGCGCCCATGAAAGCTAAAGTTTATGCAATCATGCCAGGAGAAGTGGACATGGAGGCCGATGAGACTATAGATGCTAATGTTATTACTGGTAACTTTCTAACTTTATTTTTTTTAGTTAATGAAGTGATTCTTTGAATTAGTAATAATAACAGTAGGATAACTTTCTTAGGTAAGGTTAAATTGAAGCAATGCATGGTCTATGCTCTGTTTGATTCGGGAGCAACGATCTTTTATTTCATATAAGTGTGTCCAAAGATGTGAATTAGAAGTGGAACCCTTGGGCCAAAAAGTTATAGTAGTCATGCCTGATGGGAAGATAGCAAGATGTCACCGAATTGTAAGAAATTGTTTCTTGGAAGTTGAGGGTTTTCACATAGTCGCTAATTTGATATTATTCCATTTAATGGAATTTGACTTAATTTTGGGAATGGACTGGCTAGCCAAGTATAATGCTAAACTTGATTGCCGTAAAAAGGAGATAGTTTTCGACTTACCAATGATGGAGAAGTTTTGTTACAAGGGGGAAATAATTGATTTTGTTTCTTCCATAGTAACTGCCAAGCGAATGAAGAAAAGTATTGAGGAAGGGGCAAAAGTGTATGTGATAATAATGTTAAATTCCTTAGAAGTTGTTAAGAGTATCAAAGGAATTCCAGTTGTGGAAGACTTTCCCCAAGTCTTTTCTGATGATCTGCCTGGATTACTTCCTGACCAGGAAACAGAGTTCGCTTTCGAATTGGAACCAGCTACGGCTCCAGTTCATAAGGCACCTTATAGGATGGCAACGGTGGAATTAGAAGAATTAAAAGCCCAGATTGAGGAGCTTTTGAAGAAAGGATTCATTAGACCAAGTTCGTCTCCATGGGGAGCACTAGTGTTATTTGTGAAAAAAAAAGATGGAACAATGCGAATGTGTATAGATTACCGAGATTTGAATAAGGTCACAATAAAAAATAAGTATCTGTTGCCACAGATAGATGATCTGTTGGATCAACTAAGAGGAGCTTCAGTATTCTCTAAAATAGACCTTCGGTCTAGTTATCATCAGCTGAAGATCAGGGAGAAAGATGTACCTAAGACAGCCTTTAGGACGAGATATGGGCATTTTGAATTTTTGGTTATGCCATTTGAATTGACAAATGCACTAGCAATATTCATGGATTTGATGAACCAGATATTTAGACCATATTTGGATAATGTTGTGGTAGTTTTTGTTGATGATATTTTGGTTTACTCCCAGAATGATGAGGATCATAAAAAGCATCTAAGAATTGTAATAGAGATTTTGCAGAAACATCAATTGTATGCCAAACTTTGTAAGTGCGAGTTTTGGTTACGAGAAGTAAAATTTTTGGGTCACGTGATCTCGAGTGAAGGAGTTTCCGTGGATCTAGCAAAAATAGAAGCAGTAATGGATTGGCAGCAACCAACCAATGCACACAAAGTACGAAGTTTTCAGGGTTTAGCCGGATATTACAAAAGATTTGTGGAAGGATTTACCAAACTATTTGCGCCTTTGACAGCACCGACCAGGAAGCTAAATACTTTTGGAGTGAACAATGTGAGAAGAGTTTCCAAGAGCTAAAAAGAAGATTAACTACAACACCAATTTTAGCTTTACCAGAACCTCACAAACCCTATGTGATATATAGTGATGCCTTAAAAATGGGACTGGGATGTGTATTAATGTAAGAAGGAATAGTAGTTGCGTACGCATCCCGACAGCTTAAGGATCATGAACAGAATTATCCTACTCACGATTTGAAATTGGCAGCTGTGGTATTTGCACTAAAAATTTGGAGGCACTACTTATATGGAGAGAAATGTGAGATATTTACGGATCATAAAAGTCTTAAGTATCTTTTTAGTCAGAAAATTCTGAATATGAGGTAAAGAAGATGGATGGAGACTATAAGTGACTTTTAATGTGAAATAAAATATCATCTTGGAAAGGCTAATGTGGTAGCAGATGCTTTAAGCAGGAAAACTCAGACTGAAGAATGCGAGAAATTCTTGTAGACAGGTTATCACAAGAACTCAAGTTAATGGTGATTCAAGAAATTGTTCCTTTAACAAATGAGGAGATTAAGGAAGGACAACAGAAGGATGTTAAGCAGGAGATGATAAAACAGTAAATGCTAGAAGGAAAATGGTCCTCACACTATATGATTTCAGGTGATGGGATGTTATATTTTGGAAAGAGGAAAATAGTGCCGGATAAATTAGATTTGAAAGAAATATTGATGGAGGAAGCTCATGGCACACCATATACTGCCCATCCTGGAAGTACTAAGATGTATCAGGATTTAAAAGAAAAGTTTTTGTGGGAAGGAATGAAGAAAGATATTGCAACCTTTGTAGCTAGATGCCCAGTGTGTCAGTTAGTGAAAGCTGAACACCAAAGACCAGTCAGTAAATTACAACCCTTACCAATTCTTGAATGAAAATGGGAGGATATATCTATGGATTTTGTGATAGGATTAGCAAAAGCATCGGCGGGAAAAAATTCGATTTGGGTAATAGTTAATCGGTTGACAAAGAGTGCTCACTTTTTGCCTATTTCAAACATGGATTCTATGGAAAGATTGGAAAAAATCTACGTAAAAGAAGTAGTTAATCTGCATGGAGTGTCCAAGACTATAGTGTCAGATAGAGATCCAAGATTTACATCTCGATTTTGGCAAAGTTTACAGAAGATTATGGGTACCAATTTAAACTTTAGCAGTGCATATCATCCTCAAACGGACAGGCAAACAAAAAGAACCACTCAGACTTTAGAAGATATGTTGAGAGCTTGTGTATTGGATTTTGGTAAAAATTGAGAGAGTCTGTTACCATTAATCGAGTTTGCTTATAATAATAGTTTTCAATCTACCATACAAATGGCGCCTTATGAAGCACTTTTTGGAAGGAAATGCAGGTCTCCTATATATTGGGACGAAGTTGGGGAAAGCAGTATTTTAGGACTTGAGTATTTACAGGAAATTAAGGAGCAGATGACAAGGATAAGAAATCAGATAAAAATGGCGCAAAGTAGGCAAAAGAGTTATCCAGATAATCGCAGAAAAACTTTTGATTTTATGGTGGGGGATTAGGTATATTTGAAGAATTTGCCTATGAAAGGAGTAATGCGATTCGATAAGAAAGGAAAGTTGAGTCTTCGTTATATTGGACCTTATGAGATTCTGGAAAAAGTAGGTCTGGTGGCATACCACCTAGCATTACCTGATAATTTGCAAGGAATCCATAATGTTTTTCATGTATCTTCCCTGAAGAAGAGTTTAAGCAATGAATCAGTGGCAGTGATGGATACAAGTTCTGTTAATTTGCGTTCTAACTTAACCTATGAAGAGTGGCCAATGAGGATTGAAGATTAGAAAGAACAGACCCTTCGGAATCGCACAATACTATTGGTAAAAGTAATCTTAAACAATCTTGTTTTTCAGGAAACTACTTGGAAACGTGAGGATGTGATGAGAGCTAGTTATCCTCATTTGTTTGAAACTTAGTTGTATTAATTTGTGTTTTATGTTTGAACTCTAATATATGTATATAAAGCTATTTGTATGATGTTTGTGTTCTTTTGGTATCTATAGTTTTTGATGATTGGTTTTACTCAGGATTATGGCTCCAAAAAGAAAAGCACGAATGTCAGTTACTCCTATAGATCAGTTAAAGAAAAGATCGGAAAGGATTAGAGGGAGATTTCGTAGGAAAAAGCTGAAACAATGGAAAGCAGATAGATTACATTAGTTGAATAAGAGTGAAAAACATAGAACACATATAATGGATATAGATGAAAAGGGTAATCCAATCTGTAGACGAACTTTGCTAGGTGAGGAAAGGCAACCCATTCAAAAATGGTTATAAGTAGAAAGGGAATTGTTGAAAAGAGAAGATAAAGGAAAATCCATCATAATGGAGTTATCTGATAGGTCTGCAGATACAAAACATCGATGTGAGGAGAGACTAGTCATAGAAGAAACGGAATTTGAAATACTGTCTAAATTACGAGAGATTAGCGTGAATATGTATTTTGATCAGGATGTCGAGATGATCTTTTACTATTCTCAAGATTCACTGTCAAATGAGGAAAATGTTCCTACCTCTTTAGAAGAATCTACTACTGCAAGCAAGCGATGTATTAATTCATTGAACCCTTACCTTATGTTTTAGCGATTTTGAGGATGAAATCATTTTTAAGGAGGAGAGAATGTAATATCCCGAAATTTCTAAAATGAAGTTTTATTTATATTTCTTTAAAGGATTATATTTTGGGTATATTTTTTAGCAAAATAGAGTTGGAAACCTAAATGAAAGTATTGGATTTAGAATAAGTGAGATCATATATTAGAAAAAATATTATGGAGAAGTCTTTGAGATTTGGAGCAAGGTGTCAACTAGAGAAATTCATTTTAAGCTTAGAAGGAGTTGAATTCTCAAAAATTTGGATGTAAATGATGCAAGAGGAAGTGATTGAAGCAAATATCAAACACTTGGTGCACATTCTCGGATTAAACTGTCGAGTTTTAGTGTAAGATCATAAGTTACTCATATGAGGTCCAAATGAGATGATTCCAATTTGTGTAGAATCTAAAAGATAGATCTAAAACTTTCATGTTATGAGTTTTTGAATATTTGGATAGTATCAATGACTTATTTTGGGAATAAGTGGATAACTCTGAACTGAGCTTAAACAAAATTCGAGTTGGAGAATATGGATCCAAATGAGATTCTATCCTAACTAAATCAGGAAGGGGCCTTCTAGAACTTGTTAAGTAGAGTTTTAAGGAGGTTAGAAAGTAACTAAATGGGTTAAAGGAAGGCTAAGGGGCGTGGCTAACCAGATGAAGGCTGTAAAGGGAGATGGATGCAGGGTTAGGTGAGATGCCACCTCATCCCTTATCTCATAAGCTTCTATCCCAACCATTGATCAAATGGTTTGAAAAAATATCTCAAATGCTGACCATTGGATGATCATTTCAGCTGCAAAGTCTAAGATTTTTGGGAGATTTAGTTAATCATGAAAAAAGGCTTAGGAGGGACACCTCATCCCATGCAAACCAGAAACATTTTTATCAAGTTGCCCCTCTTCTTTCCTTCACATGAGTCGACCACCACCCTTATAAATAGACATTTGAGAGTCTTCTAACTCTATTTAGTAATGTAGCACACGAATCCCTTTGAAGGAAATCAAAGAAAACCCTTCTCTAGTCCCTTAACATCCATATACATCCTAAGTGAGCTTAGTAAGTGTTTTGAGGAGAAAGCCTGCAAAGATTTGGTTTGATCATCTTCAACTAGATTTAGAGAGTGTGTAAGTTCATATTCTAACTTAACTTTAGTATGAATATGGTTTATTTAAATGGTTGGACTATATATGTTGGTATTGAACCCTTATATTCTGGTTAAAGTGTTATAATAAATCCAAGTGTTGTTTGAAGTGGTTTTTGTTAATGGAAATGTGTTAAATGAATTAGAAGAACTTAAACTATGTTATAAGAAGTAAGAATCAAGTTTATGTGAAAAGATTGCGAGTTTTAGATTGAAAAATCCCATGCTCTGTAACTTCGCTCGACTCTCGCTTGACCGAAGGATTGAGCGAAGAACAACTATAAACTCTCGCTAGATGTTTGGCTCGAGCGAAGTGCAACCCGAGACTTTGCTCGACACTCGCTTGATGTCTTGCTCGAGCGAGTTCTAATCGCTTGAATCTCGCTCGATACCTCGCTCGAGCGAGATGCCCAGTTTGCTTAATGTTCGCTTGATATTCTGCTCGAGCGAGTTCCAACCAGAGACTTCGCTGTATTCTCGCTCGAGCGAGATATCCTGTTTTGCTGAAATTCAAGGCTTTTGCTTGAATGAAAAGTGGACATTGAAATAAGAAGAAATTATGAGTTATCTAAGTATTTAGCTAATGTAAAACACTTTGCAGAATTTAAGATACATACATATGTGAGCATGTGATAATTTAAGAGTACATGCATGTTCTAGTATGCGATGAGATTTAAGAAAAGTGGTATATCATGTACTTGAGAAACATTTATAAAAATAAGAAAGGAACAATTAAGAATAAGAGATATGGATAAGTTAGTCACGTTGTGACGGGGACGGCGATACTTAATGCCCGCTATGTTACGTATGTTCCGTGTCAAGACGGGGACGGCGATACATAACGCTCGAAAGATTGACACGAGACTCATCATAACAGGGACGATGATATGCAACGCCGAGGTGATTGATGAGTTATATGCGATGGGGACGGCGATACATAACGCTTATCGGGGATAAGAAATAAATATGCTGTAAAAGAGTTATCTACGATGGGTCGGCGATATGTAACGCCCATTAAGGATAATAATTGAATAAATATTTAAGAAGGTATTGATGGTTAAGAAAAAGGAACATAAAATGTCATAAGAGTGTAAACCTGTGTAGGCTATGGATAAATCACATGAAACATGTTTTTGATCATGTTTTGTTAGTTTCTTTTCTTAAAAATATTAATGATGACCATGTTTATGCTTTATTAAGCTAATTATGTACTTACTGAGATTTCTAAGGAAATCTCACTCTTTTGTGGTTTTATTTTCTTTCTTGTATGTATAAATTATATACAGGATATAATGGCCAATAGGGAGAAAGCCTCGATAATGCAGGAGACTCTGAGGAGTCCTGAGGAACTCTTTAAATAGAGTCCTTATGTAGATTTCATTTTTGCGTCCCTGAGATTTTCTATGTATGATCAGCCAGTTGAGTTGTGGTATCACAGTACCCCCGTTTTTGCTGAGGAAGAGCAGCGTATAGGTTGCTGTTTGACTTTGGGATTGGATGGTTCCCTATCTATATGTAGAGTTTATTCGACACCATAGAGACTATATCTCAAGCAAGACCACTGTCTTAGCTTGGATATGTTTCGTTATGGGAGAGAATTTCCTAAAGTTAAGAAGGAACCTAATTAACCATAGGGATGGTCTTTTGATATGTAATACTATTTTGTTAAAGCTGATAATTATGTTGGGCATGTATATATAACAGTACAATGCTTGATGAATGAAAGGAGAATGTGGAAGTTAGAAGTTAAAATTTACCATATGTGATCTTTAGAATTTTTTATAATTAATACCTAATCCGCTGTGAATTATATGGCTTATGCTAGTAAGTCAAGATATATGCTTTAAATTATTGTTACGTACGAGGGTGAGTAGCTTAATGTTACTTATCCTGACCCCTTGACTTACGTTAAATCCCAGAAGTCAGTTGGGGGCGTCATAATTTGTTATCATTAAAATTTATACGTAGATACGAAACTTGAAACATTGGATTCAACAATCTCCCTCTTTTTGTTGATGACAAATACTTAGTAGAACTTTGAGACCTGTAGTAATACTTAAGCTCCTCCTAAGAATATGTGTTAGTTTTCAAGGAATAAACAAAAATGATTTCAGCATATATAACAAGGTGAAGTATTCAAGTAATGTTTATCTATATAAAACATTGGAGAGAGCATGTTAATATTCTAATATGTGACTTTTTCTCTTTTTGGCATCATTAAAAATGAACCATAATTAGCATATCATTAAAGCGTCTTCCCGTAATAATCAATCAATAAACAAAATGATACGATAGTAGAAACTATAGAGAACTGAATAATTGGAGCCACCCATGTCCAACAAAAGCTACAAAGGTTTGAGGCCTAGCTCTATCAATTCGGTGCGGAAGGAGATTCAAATATGCTTGATGTTATTGACAAACGAGATCTTGCAGAGATTTGAAAGTTTTCGATTTCTATTTAAATGACCATTTTTACCCATCGGATACTTGCAAAAAAAAATCTCACATTGCTCATTGATCAAGTTTTTGTTTATCCAAAATGATAGAATGGTTGAGAAAAAATATTTCGGATTTGAATCAAGAACCTTTTACACCCAACCAGCTATTGTCTCCTGAGGCTGTTAATACCATGATAGAAGCAGAGATGCATTTTTCTAATAAGACTAATTTTGAGGTTGATGTAGGATCAAGAACTCTCAGTACTCAGTATTCTGTTACAATTATGTCTCGAAGGTTACTAGTGAGGTTGATCGGCTTAATAGTCAAATATCTGAATTGCATGAAAAACTTGCAACTAAGGATAGAAAGAATAAAAGGTAAAGGTAAGGCATATTTTTGTTATTGCTCTTCTTCTTTATGGATTTGGTGTAGGTTTCAATTAGAGCATAAGAGCATTCACATTGGTCTCACCAAATGGCTCATCAAAATTTGATGAGAAGTACATGTTTGATGAGATGCACACATCATACTCACCATAACTCCACATTAGACTCATTATCAGACTCATCAAAATAATAATATAATAATATTTTTTTTAAAAGAATATTTTTAAATTTTTTTTTCATATCTTATAATTATACTAACTATATGTATATTAATGATTTAATTTAATATTTAAATTATTAGTTTAAACAATTTTAAATAAAACTAAAATTTAAAAAAATATAATAAACACATTCTATCCATCATGCACAATACCTAATATTCATATCTATGATTCTTCAAACCAATATGTAGATGTAGCCAACCATTTTTTTTTGGCAAGATTTTTAGATGTAGCTAACAAAAGTTTGGATTTTAGTTGTAGCTAACAGTCTCGAGATTTTTAGTTGGAGCTAACGGTCTCAAATTAATCCTTATAAATAGACTACCGAGGACTACTTCCAACTCATCAATATCCAAGATTTCTTCTTTCAAAATTTCAAAATTTTCCCTCTCAATTTTTTATGGATCCCTTTCAAAATGATCTTCATATGTTAGATGAAGATTATTTCGATTATGAGGATCTTATGATAGAAGAAATGATCCTACATAGAGAACAACATGCAACTGATGGAGCATCTGCTTCACGTTGTTCTAATTCTCGACCTCGTAGGTTCATTCAACGTAATGCATTGGAGGGTCATGTTCGCATTTTGAATGATTACTTTACTCAGCCTCCATTATATCTGCAACGCCTTTTTAGGAGGAGGTTTCGAATGACTCATGATCTTTTCTTTCGTATACAATTTGCAGTTGAGGCTCATGATGATTATTTCGTCCAAAAGAGAGACGCTCGCAGGATGCTTGGATTTTCTTCCCTTTAAAAGATTAATACAGCAGTTAGAATGCTTGCATATGGGGTAACAACATATCTTATGGATGAGTATGTAAGAATTGGAGAAAGAACCGCACATTTGAGTTTGAAGAAATTTGTAAAGGCAATCGTGTCAATCTTTGGCAATGAGTACTTGAGGTCGCAAACTAGCAATGATATAGCGAGACTACTAGAAGTCAGACAAGCTCGAGGGTTTCCAGGAATGTTGGGTAGTATTAATAGCATGCACTAGAAATGGAAGAATTGTCCTAATGCATGGAAAGGTATGTACTCTGGTCACGTAACTGAACCAACTATTATTTTGGAGGTGGTAGCGTCTCACGATCTTTGGATTTGGTATGCCTTTTTCGATTTGCCTGGGTCTCATAACGACATCAAAGTACTCGATCGCTCCTCTATTTTTGCTGCTTTGGCCGAAGGCCGTGCTCCTCCGTGCAACTACACTATCAATGGTCATGAATACACAATGAAATATTATCTTAGTGATGATATATATCCTTCGTGGGCAACATTAGTGAAAACACTTCCTGCTCCACATGGAAGAAAGAAAAAACATTTTGCTGCTTTCCAGGAGTCTGTAAGAAAAGATGTTGAGCGTGCCTTTGGAGTACTTCAAGCTAGATTTGCAATTGTGCGTGGACCTGCTAAGTATTTTTATCTAGAAGTTCTAAAAGATATTATGTATGCATGCATTATCTTGCATAATATGATCGTTGAAAATGAGCGTCATGGATATCTCGGGGCTGACCAGTACAACTATGAACATTTAGAGGGTATTTCACTTGATCCAATTTCACTCGATAATATACCCGAATTCAAGGAATTTATTGTGCAATGTCATCGTCTTAGAGATAGAGGCATGCATTCTCAACTCCAAGATGACCTTATCGAGCATTTATGGAATATGCATGGAGAAGCATAATTTTGAACACAAGGAGTATAAGAACTCTTGTAGTGTAAGTTGTGTCATTTAATTTGTGATTTTTAGTTTGGCCGTGTCCTTTAGTTTGGAATTTAATTCCTTTGTGTCCTTTAATTTAGTCAACAAGTTTAATTTGTAATTTGTAATTTCATCTTTCTACATCTTTCGTGAGAATGGCACTAGCAGGCAAAGTAAATACTAAACAGCAGCAAATTAATAAATCTGCTATTCACCTCCATAGCCACAAGTTACACTACAAGAGTTCTTATAGTGCCAGCAAATTAATAAACCTGCTTCTCTATAAATTCAACTACTAGCAAATTAATAAACCTGCTTCTCTTTAAATTCAACTACCAGCAAAACAAAGAAGCCACATTCAACTAATGCCCAAATGGTCACATTCAACTATTGCCTAAAAGGTCACATTCAACTAACAACCACATTCAAGTCAGTTAAGCAAATTTCAACTACCAGCAAAACAAATACAGCCACATTCAACTAATGCCCAAAAGGTCACATTCAACTAATAGCCACATTCAAGTCAGTCAAGCAACTTAATAAACCTGCTATTCACCTCCATAGCCACAAGTAATTCAGGTAAGCAACTAACTTCCAAAAGGTCATGTTCATTTCATCTAACTAATCAACTAACTTCCAAACTATTACTGACCACCAATGTAAGTACTATTCTCAAAAAAAAAAAAATCTTTTCTCATAGTGGCTGCCCAGCCACATGCTTTATAAAAAAGTCTTGTTGCTAGGCAACCACCTAGAGACAGAAGTTCACATTAACTCCGATGTACCTTACTCATCAATTTTAGACTCGTCAAAAATCCTCTTTTAAAGCCTACAAAAGTAGGCTTGCTGCATGGGACTCAGTTGTCCATGATCTTTACTCATGATCTCCGCCTTGAACTTCCTCTTATCAATTTTTAGCTGTGCACTCCTATCTTGATCAGCCTTCAACTATCATTCTCTCCTCTCTGCCATGAACAACCGTCTATCCTCGGTCATTCCAGCTAATGCCATGTTGAACTCAGCATCTAATGAGTCTTGGGCCTTCCGTTTTCTTAAGTTTTCTTTCGCAACTTTCTTGCTTATAGGCCTCTCAATGTTCACCTCCTCAGTGTTGTCAATAACTTCACATCCGTGCTCCACATTAGGTTGGTGGCTATCATGTGGCCTTCTCCTGGAATTCAGCAAAGGTCTGTATTGAATCCACTTGGGTTGGTGTCTCAAAAGTACCCAACAATGATCCATTGTGAAGTAGGCGGAAGGGTCTGAAGTCGCTTTGTACAAAGCTTTTGCCTTTTCAATCTAAAAGGCCATTGACAGCAAACTTGGAAATTAAAAAATAGATAAGTAAATACATAATTAAAGGAGAATCTTGCATACCTTGTCTTGCTCATTCACACCACTAGAGTGCGATGACTCTATTTGCGATATAGCTGCACAAAACTTATTGGTGCATTTCTGGATCAAACTCTATCAATTTTGCATTGATCCACTCATTCGGTCCCCAAAATCAGGTTTTTTATATTCATGATAAAAATCAGAAATCCTCTCCCACATTTGAGATGATTTTTTATCAGTACCCTATATGGAATCCTGGTTAATATTGAGCCAGGCGTCGATAAGCAAGTTATCTTCCTCTACAGTGAAAGATGTACCTCTTGACAATTTTTTTGCCGAAGGCCTCTTTTTACCGCGAAGGGAGGTGGATTGGACCCTAACATTAGAATGTTGTGTGGATATTGGAATGCTATTAGGACTGTCTACACCATCTTGTAAGATAATGGTGTAAAGAGAAATGTCGTCGTCAAATTGATTGTCCATCCTTTAAGAATCATAATATATATAATGTCAGTCAAGGAAGCAGAAAACATGCAATATATATATATATATAATGATCAGCAAGAACAATGTAATTGAGATGGTACTTCTGGCACTTTATTAATAAAATTTTATCCAAGTCAACCAAACAAATCAACCGAGAACTCTAAGGTTAGAATTTTTTTTTTTTAAATTCCTCCACTTCCCTGGAAATAGAACATGTTGCTAAAAACAGATTATTTGTTCAATAAAGTGAAGAAAAGAAGCTCTATAATGGAAACCAATTGACTCAAAAATTTCCTTTCATTTCTTTCATATGGTACTCATTTCCTCCTAATTTTTACTTCCAAACAAAGTGGTGGATATAAAAAAATAAATGAACATAATATCAATACCTTATTGACAGCAAACCATTGTTTTCTAAAACAACAATAAAACCAATACCAACTCCCAACAACAACTAAAACAATGACCCTGACCATAGAAAAAACAAACATTCTAGCCCAACTTTAATAACCGAGTCTATTAGTATGAAGAGCACCTCTTAGTAATTGAGGGATTAATTCCACAGACTCCCAACTATTAGTAACCCCTTGAGAACCCGCTCTTGAGAGAAAATCAGCAGCAAAATTTTCCTTATTATAGATATGCCGAATACTGAAAGTAAATTGGTATAGAAGATCCATAAGTTCCTCCCAAAATTCCTCTAAATACCAAACACCAAAAGCTAATGATTTAATCCAAGTAATAACCACTTGGTTGTCCATCTCTATCTTTACTTGTGTAATATTCTTTTGTCTAATAATTATGAGTCCGTATAAGAAGTGATAAAAAACATCACTTACAAATACAAAACATCGTCTGAATCAAAGAAAATAACCAATCATACAAGAAATGAATCCATTAACAAAATAATGAGATGATTTGATCTGAGAATTGAGGTTGGTTCAAAGAAAAGACAACATACTCATCGCTTCTCACCATTTGTGCAATTTCAAAGAACTGATGTTGGTTCTCAAATCGTTTACTGCAAGAAATATAAACCAAAACTTAGAAAAAACTTGAATTTTTGTTTCGAATCTTACTTTAAGAGGGAAAGTCCTTATCTTTCACAAAATCGAATAGACGAAAAGAGAAGAACACAATGGCCGATTTAGGGTTGTGGGACGATTTAAGGAAGGAGAAGAGAAACGCGAGACGATTTAGGGCTGGGGGAGGATTTCGGGAAGGAGAAGAGACATACGGCGGCACAGGAGAAAATGTGGGGGATGATTTCTGGGATGGACAATTTCAGGACTCATCTGGGAAGGAGAAGAGAAACAAAATGTAGAAGATGATTTTTGGGAGACGAAACGAAGGGGATGATCAATGGGGGGACGAGTTCTATGAGATGAATGCATGGGAAAATGTGGGTGTGAGAAAGATATTTAAGTAAATGTGAGACAGAAAGGAAGAAGAAAAAGAAAATGAGGGAAAGAAATGAAGGAAGTAAAATATATTAAATAAATATAATAATGAGTTAATAATAGTCTTTCATATTTAAAAGGTTGGCTTATTTTTACTGTAGTTAAAAGTTAAGAAAATATATTTTGATGAAATCAATGTGAAGATAATATATGTTTGATAATCCATTTAATGAGATCAATATAAATACTCTAACAATGCTAGAATTCATAAGAAAGTTTCAACTACAGGTTGGGTATTTATAAACACTCAGTAGGCATTTAGTCCTTTCGAGAACATTATTGGTGCATGACTTTCCGCAGATTGACCAACGTACTTTTTCTTCGCATTCGTGGGAACATCAATGGCCGATCCTATAGGCTCATAAATTGAAGTTTGTGGATCCCACAAATGAATGAGTTGCAAGTTGCAAACATTCTTTTAATAAAACATTATCTTGCTGAATCGCTGATGTGTTTTTTCCTCTTCGGAAGGTCCGTGATGATGCTGGAAAGTCTTGCGACAAAATACTGGACTACGGCCAGAGCACATAGAAGGCGTTAATACAGAACGAGAACACTCGGGAAAGTAGTCGAATAATCCTTCAGTTCTCTGGAAGCCACTCGAAGGATCCTCCTCAAATCTATAAATTGGAGAGCCTATTTACGTGTTTTTCGAACTTGTCAGAAGTCCTGAGCCATTTTTTGAAATCTTTCTCAACTCAATCTTAGTCGATTGTAAGTGTCAAAGAAAACAAGTGAAAATGTCGTTGATTCCAAGTTCATTTCGTGGCAGACGACGCAATGTCTTCGATCCATTCTCGCTCGAAATATGGGATCCCTTTAAGAATTTTCCACTCTCTTCTTCTTCTCTACCACGATCTCAGTTTGCGAGGGAAAATTCTGCTTTCGTCAATTCTCGCGTGGATTGGAAGGAGACTCCAGAAGCCAACGTGTTCAAGGCAGATCTTCCTGGGCTCAAGAAGGAGGAAGTGAAGGTTGAAGTTAAAGACGACAGAGTGCTTCATATAAGTGGGGAAAGGAATGTGGAGAAGGAAGACAAGAAGGACACCTGGCATAGGGTAGAGCGCAGCAGTGACAAGTTCTTGAGGAGGTTCGGGCTGCCAAAGAACGTAAAGATGGATCAGGTTAAGGCTGCCATGGAAAATGGGGTTCTCACTATTACAGTTCCCAAAGTAGAGGTCAAGAAACCAGACGTCAAGGCCATTGAAATTTCCGGTTGAAGTTTTTACTTTCAAAATAATTATTGCTTGTAAAATAAATAGACTTGGGAAGTGACTGTACGTGTGTCTTTGTGTTTTGAAAACCGTGTGAATTCAATTTAAGCTGTCAATATTTTGTGTACGAAGCGTTGGAGAAAATGTCCGTATAAATGTTGCTCTAAATAAATTTTACGCGTTCAAGTATTTTAATTGCTGTGTTTTTCGTTTCATTTAAAGTTTTGGAAAAATCAAATGCATCATATTACAGTTGTGAATCTTGTTTTTATATCATGTTTGTGTTGTGTAAAATTATGAATATTTAATTATATAGATTAATTTTAATCTATTTTATTAATTTAAACGTGTCAAATTTTTAAATATTAATTCAATTTATTTAAATAGTGTTTTAATCTATTCAGTAATTAATTAAAAGTATATTGTTTTCATTTAATTAATAATTAATTAAATATATATAACATGATGCGATTCTAAAAGGTATAATCTAATTAATTTGATTGATATAATTCCATATTAATATTTAAATTTTATATTTATTAATAATCATATTATTTTAGAAAATATAAATTAATATTTTTTAATTTTAAACATATGATAGAAATTAATAATAGAAATAATAAGGAATAATTTTGCTGAGGTAAAAATAAGATATATGTTGTTCTATCACATAGAATTGTTTATTTTTTTATTTCAAAGAATTTATATTATTTTTAAGAGCATATTCTTAGTTATTTACGATCATTTTAAATATAAGTATAGGTTTAGAATTACAATTTTAATAATAAAAACATGAATATATTAAAAAAATAAGTATTACAACTTAACAATAATAAAATCTTAATTTTAAAAGAAATTTTAAACAAATCAAAACATAATAATTTTGTATTAAATAGGTTGACTCATCACAGGCGTGCAACCCAAGGCCGGCCCAAGCATGATGTGACCTGTATCACACTGCTGGTCAGGTCGAATTCGATTTTTTCCTAGCTATTAATTAGTATATTTGGCAATTCATCAAATATAGTTATCACATATTGTAGTCTATAAAAGAATTAACAACTTATCTCAAACCTCCCCTCCCCTCTCGACCAAACTCTAACTCCCCCTAATCTTAGCATCGCGGGAAGGGGTAGGAGTCGAGCTCCCCTCCCTCCTCCCCTCCTCCTCTTCCTTCTCCAATCTCCCCTTCCTCTCACCCCCTTCTCTTTCACTTTTTACTTTTTATTTATTTTTGCTCTATTTCTCTCTCTCTTTCTCGCTTTCTAGCCTTCAGTTGCCACGTGCATCTCCATTGGACCAGGGCCTCCGATTGCATCACCCTCTTTCTTCCACCATCCTTTAGGAGCAGCACTTGTTACGCGCGCCCCACTCCCACCCACAATTTCTCTTGTTTGGCTGGTTTATTTTTCCTCCAAGGTTGAAAGTCAAATCCATGTCTATGTGATCCGGTTTCTCCCATATAGTTTATTTCTATTTTGTTGTTCATTTTATTTAATAAAAACAAAAAAACACATGATCTCTAAGACTTTATGTCCTTAAATTTTGTCTCATAATCTGTTTTTGAATGGGTGTGAGATTGGTTGTTTTGTTTATTTTGTTGGTTTGGTGATTGTAACTCTGTCTTGGACAGAATTGGACTATTTCTTAGACATTGTTCTGGAGAGGTGTGCAATCAGGGTTAGAATAAAGTAGTTACTTTTAGTATGCTGGAGAGATATAGATCATCGTCTAATTAGCTTATAATATATATATCAGGTCTATTTACAATGACTGTTATTAATGAATTGAATGCACTTCGTTCCCTTAAAAAACCATCTTGTAGTCCTAATACAGCCACTACAAAAACTAATCAAAACAAATTATGACCATCTCACTTTTCGGTACGCATTCCACCTCACGGGGCCAATAGAGATAGATCAATAGCCAAGAAGCAAGAAATTAATAGCTTTCCTTATGGTTCGTCAAATTGAAGAAATAAAAGAATATTATTAATAAAAGAGAGATGTTAGAGTACTAGCAATAGAATTGCTATCATTTTCCTTAAAAAATTTGGAGAGTTTTGAAATATTACTATTCACAAATGAAAAAATATTCTCATTTCTCCACCATTTTCTCCCCACAATTGATCAAATTTGACGAAATTTTTTTAGAAAGTGTGCAAAAGTGTACAATTTGAAGGGAAATTATAGGAAGTCCATTGCTAGTGCTCTTAGGGAGCATCCACATTCATCACACTCACTATCATATGAACAGTAATGTTACTATCATAACCCGAATTTTTAAATATCCGTTTAATTTTCATATGTGGCATGATCATTGAAGGTTGATCAAATAAGAAATAAGTTTAATAAAAAAAAGACTTATAAATGTATGTTGGAAGGTGAGGACTAGGATTTGATACAATGGTGACTTGTTTTATGTGAAAAAATGCCTAATCCGAGATCTCGTTCGACTCTCGCTTGATGTCTGACTCGAGCAAAATATAATGAGAGATTTGATGTCTTTTGATAAAATGCTCATAACTTGCTCATTTGATATCAGATTTGAGTAATTCAAAAGACTATAGAAAGCTAAGAGGAATATCTAAAACTTTTATGTTTTGAGTTTTAAGAGATATAGACTTAAGAAAATACGAAATTGAGATGGAAGTGGAAGATCTGGATTGGAAATAGATAGGCATTGGCTTTGAAGTTGACTAAGGATTTTGGATAAGATTAAGTCTTTGGATTATTTTATTAATTAGTCTAAGATCTGGAAAAGTGTGTATATATGTGGAAATAAAGAGATTTTATCTAGGAAATTTCGTGTGAAACAAGAAGGAATATCTACCAAACACTTGGTGTGCCCAGATTGGTATTCTCGGGTTTATCTATCGACTTTTAGTATAAAACTCATAACTTGGTCATATGAGGTCCAAATGAGGTAATTCTAATTCGTATAGAATTCTAAGAGATAGATCTAAAACTTTTATGTTACGAGTTTTTGAATATTTGGAATAGATTTATGACTTATTTGGGAAACAAGTGGATAGTTTTGGGTTGAGCTCAAATGGAACTCGAGTTAGAAGAAATGGATCAAATTGGGGCATGTGACGAAAATTGTGATTGGATATCAATTCTTCTGAGGTCTTTACATGTGTAGGTATGTGGCATGAGAATAAGAAGTAATCTAGAAGTTTTAGTTGACCCAAAGACATGAAGTAACACGAGAGGAAGAAATCTGTCTGAATCTGTCCATATCTAACTAAGTGAGTTACAAACTAAAGTTATCCCAACCAAATCTCGAAATGGTATTCTAAAACATGTCAAATGGAGTCTTAGGAGGCTTAAAAAGTTACCAAAAGTGGTAAGAAGGAGGCTGGGGGCGTGGCATACCAGATGAGGGCTGGAATGGCTTGATTCATGCATGGTTAGGTGAGTGTCACCTCATACCTTATCTTCTTGGCTCTCTTCTCAACCTTTGATCAATTTTGGTAGACTAAAGTGACTTAATATCAGCCATTGGATGAGGATATTTGCTGCCAAGTTTAGATTTTATATGCTTAGAGTTAATCATTTGATTTTAGGAGGTATGACACCTCATCTCCCAAGCAAAGACATAACTGGTTGCCTATAGTCATCCTTTCTTTTCCTTTTCCTTTAAAGGGTCGACCACCCTCATATATATATGGGTTGATAAGTCTTATTACCTTCTTTAGGAAGGTAGAACACATGCTCACTTGGAGAGAAAACCAAAAAAGAAACCTCTCTAAATCATTGAACATCCAAATATCACCTAAGCGAGCTAATTATGTGATCTTGAGGAATTCTTGCTAGAGCTTGGTTAAATCATGCATTCAAGCTTTGTAGAAACTTGTAACTGCATATATTAACTTAATCTTATCATAGAATGAGTGGTTTAGTGATTAGATCATGTTTGATATTTATTTGAGCTTAATCTTAGTTTATGTGTTAAATTGAAGCCTATTAAGTTTTGGAGTAGTTTTTTCTATGATAAAATGCTAGAAAAATTATGAGATCTTAGGGATAATTCTGTGATGTTATATGAAGAATATTATGTAAAAATATGAGGTCTTGATTTGGAAGAAAAATGATAGATCAACTCTAGTAACTTTCGGATTTAAGAGGGGTTATGTTGATAGATTTAGCATCTTATGGTAAATTGGTCATAACTTGTTAGTATGATGTCGGAATTGAATGATTCAAGAGTCTATGGAAAGACAAGACAGAGCTATACAATTTTGATGTTTTAAGCTTTAAAAGATAAAAACTCTTTTGAGGGAGAAATTGGGATTTAATGGTATAACAGTGTATGTGCGGACTTCAAAAAGGTGTTCTTCTTATATTCTAAACTCTTAATAAATTAAAAAAACATAGATTTATGTTTTAATAAGTAAAAATAAGGTTTATGTGAAAAAAGTTACATGTTTTAGATTGAAAAACCCTTTGAGCTGTGATTTCGCTTGACCCTCACTCGACCCATGGATCGAGCGAAGAACAATTGTAAACCCTTGCTTGACTCTCGCTAGATGTCTGGCTCGAGTGAAGTGCAACCCGAGACTTCACTCGATACTTGCTCGATGTCCTGCTCGAGCAAGTTCTAACCTAAGAACTCGCTTGAATCTCGCTTGATACCCTGCTCGAGCGAGATACCCAGTTTGCTTGATACTCTGCTCGAGCGAGTTCCAACTCGAGACTTTACTCGATTCTCGCTCAATACCTCACTCAAGCGAGATATCATATTTTGTTTAAATTCAAGGCTTTTATTGGGATAGAAGATGAGGTTCAATAAAGGAGAAATATATGTGTAAAATAGATATATGATTTGTATGATATGTGTTGCATTGGATGTACATACAGCATGAAGTTTAAGGATACATGCATTTTCTAGTATGTGATGAATTTTAAGAAAAAGTGACATGGCATGTACATGAGGAACAACTAAGAAAAAAAGATTTGAATAAGTTAGTCACGTCATGACGGGGATGACGATACGTAACGCCCATTAAATATAAGAAATGAACAAGATTTTCAAAATCATGGCCCAACCACGGGTAAGAATAGTGGCATGGCCCAACCACGGGTAATAATAGTGGCATGGCCCGATCACAGGTAAGAATAGTGGATAAGACATGCAGTAGGGACCTAAACCTGTCAAGGATATGAAAACCGGCAGGGACCTAAGCCTGTCGAGAATTTGAAAACCAGCAGGGACTTAAGCCTGCAGAGTATTTTAAAACCGACAGGGACCTAAACCTATCGAGAATAAGAATTAAGTAAGACCCACAAGATTAAGAAATAAGATGAAAGTATAAGTTTTAACTATATGATGGTGGGTCCAAGTAAGATCTAAGTTGGTATGGGAAGAATGATTATTGACATGCATAACTCCCATAAAGCATTCTCATAGATTATATGTCTGTGATCATTACTATGTATGATAATTGCTGATGTGATCTATGCATTTTTTCGTTAATTGTGTACTTACTGAGATTTCTTGGAAATCTCACTCTTTTATATTTTATCTATCATTACTTATGGAATGATAGAGGGTGTTGCAGGAGTAAATAAATTTTCATGAGACTCAGACATCACAGGAGATTCTGAGGAGCTTCGAGGGTCCTACAGAATACTCATCTCCTAAGAAAATGATCTCACGTACGTAATCAAATGGAATATCAAGAGTATCGAAGGGCAGTAAGAGATGATATTTGTGAGAAGAAAACTAACTGGGTTATGTAAGTTCTGGACTTGATATGTTATGATATATGAAAAAAAATATGGATATAGTTTTAATATGCCATGTGATCTATTTATGCAAGAGTTAGATCTCTTTGCATGTATTGAATATTTATCCATTTTCGTTGCGTTTTGCATTGCACTTAATTAGTAAGTTTAGGTGTATGCATAGTTTAAAAAAAAAATCGGGGCGTTACAGATTGGTATCAGAGCAATACGACTCTGGGTAAACCATAAATGTCTTAGGAAAAATGATCACATGGTATCAGGATAGGCTTTGATTTGATTGAGAAAGGCTTAAACCCCGGAAAAGAGTTAGTCTAGTGGGTTTCTCTTATGGAATTGTGAATGTCTTGGATATCAAATATCAGAATTTCTAAGATAGATTATGTGATAGAAGTATAAATTGACAATGTGATTGACGTCGGCATCATTAGTGATAAGGTCAAGTTGATAATGAAGTGTGATGCCTATGTTATTGACTCTGGAGTGGTGAGATTTATTGTTTGATTGCATACAAAGATGTAAAGATAAAGTATATATGAATTCTTAAAGTCCTTACAGTGATATTTGACGAAAACTTTACTGGATGATGTTAAGTTCTTATATAAAGGTGTTACGATCAAGAATGACCTAAATGTTTAAGAGTGGTAGGCTTGAATTTTATTGACTTAGACTGTTGTGGTAATATCGAGGTTTGGAAGAAAATGTCATATTCTAAGTGATTTATTTGAAAATAAGGTATTGAAGTTCTAAATTCTGAAGAGTTGCAAAATGGTTTAAAGAGTAAAATGTTACAAGTTTATTGATCTTATAAAATTCTGGAAAGTGATTTCTAAATTAGGTAAAGTTTTAGAATTTTGGAGATTTGATTTGTAATAAGATTTGAATTTTGGGGCACAGACCTCGTGTGTTAGTTTAATCTGTATTGAAAATTGATGAGTTTGCAATAATCAGGTTGAGATGGAATAGAGTTGAATGATGGATATAAGAATTTTTAAGGAAATACTTCCTTAGGAATTAAAAGTATGGATTTGGTTAGCATTTTTTTTTATGATTGAGGATATAATTTTTGAAGGTATAAGTTTAGATGAGGAAAATGGTATAAATGAACTACTGGTACATAGACAAAATGCTGATCTTGACTAGGAACGCAGGATATCTGCAAGTACACAGTCTTGAGAAAATGTAATTTTTGGTTCTATTTTGATGTGATTTGGTATGTGCTAAGGCTATTTATGTGGTAAATTCTGAGAATACACAGCATAAACATGATAATTGTTATGATCAGAGACTTAAATTACATCGATTTGAAGGAATCAGTGAGAATTTGGAGTTCTACTAAGAGGAAAATCTTGTTTGTGATTAACTTAGAAAATGGTTTTTAAGTTACAAAAGAGAATAATATGAATGAATATTTGGTTGATACGCATAGAAATCGATTGAGGTCAGTTTAGTTTATTGAATGTTCGGATTTTATTGGAGGTTGTATTAAGATTTTACAAAAAGTTAGGGTTCTAAAAGTACTCATATGCTTTAGGAGTTTTAAACGGGATGTGCCAAGAGGAAAGAGTAGCATTGGTAGCCATTTTGGAATTACTGATTATATGATTTTTCTAAGTACACATTGAGTTATATTTTAGTGTTGAGGTTGAACTCTCAAATTTTGAGGACGAAATTTATTTTAAGAGGGGAAGAATGTCATAACCTGGATTTTTAAATATTATGTGGCATGATCATTGAAGGTTGATCAAATTAAGTAATAAGTTTAATAAAGAAAAGACTTATAAATATATGTTGGAAGGTGAGGAATAGGACTGGGTACATTGTTGACTTGTTTTATGTGAAAAAAGTACCTAACACGAGATCTCGCCCGACTCTCGCTTGTTGTCTCGCTCGAGTGAGATACAAGGAGAGATTTGACGTATTTTGATAAAACAGTCATAACTTGCTCATTTGATATTAGATTTGAGTGATTCAAAAGGCTATTGAATCTTCAGAGGAATATCTACAACTTTTATGTTTTGAGTTTTAAGAGATATAGACTTAAGAAAATACGAAATTGAGATGGAAGTGGAAGATCTGGATTGGAAATAGATAGGCATTGACTTTGAAGTTGACTAAGGACTTTGGATAAGATTAAGTCTTTGGATTATTTTCTTAATTAGCCTAAGATCTGGACAAGTGTGTATATATGTGGAAATGAGGAGATTTTATTTAGGGAATTTCGTGTGAAACAAGAAGGAATATCTACCAAACACTTGGTGTGCCTAGATTGGTATTCTCGGACTTATCTGTCGACTTTTAGTATAAAATCATACCTTGGTCATATGAGATCCAAATGAGGTAATTCTAATTCGTATAGAATCCTAAGAGATAGATATAAAATTTTCATGTTACGAGTTTTTAAATATTTATACTAGATCTATGACTTATTCTGGAAACAAGTGGACAGTTCTGGGTTGAGCTCGAATGGAAATCGAGTTAGAAGAAATGGATCAAATTGGGGCATGTGATAAAAATTGTGATTGGCTATCAATTCTTTTGAGGTCTTGACATGTGTAGGAGTATGTGGCATGAGGATAATAAGTAATCTAGAAGTTTTAGTTAACCCAAAGACATGAAGTAACATGAGAGGAAGAAATCTGTCTGAATCTGTCCATATCTAACTAAGCGAGTTACAAACCAAAGTTATCCCAACTAAATCTCGAAATGGCCTTCTAAAACATGTCAAATGGAGTCTTAGGAGGCTTAACAAGTTACCAAAAGTGGTAAGAAGGAGGCTGGGGGCGTGGCATACCAGATGAGGGCTGGAATGGCTTGATTCATGCATAGTTAGGTGAGTGCCACCTCATGCCTTATCTCCTTAGCTCTCTTCTCAACCTTTGATCAATTTTGGTAGACTAAAGTGATTTAATATCAGCCATTGGATGAGGATATTTGCTGCCAAGTTTAGATTTTATATGCTTAGAGTTAATCATTTGATTTTAGGAGGTATGACACCTCATCTCCCAAGCAAAGACATAACCGGTTGCTTATAGTCATCATTTCTTTTCCTTTTTCTCTAAAGGGTCAACCACCCTCCTATATATATGAGTTGATAAGTCTTATAACCCTCTTTAGGAATGTAGAACACACGGCCACTTGGAGAGAAAACCAAAGAAGAAGCTTCTCTAAATTATTGAACATCCAAATATCACCTAAGTGAGCTAATTATGTGATCTTGAGGAATTCTTGTAAGAGCTTGGTTCTATCATCCATTCAAGCTTTGGAGGAACTTATAAGTGTATATATTAACTTAATCTTAGCATAGAATGAGTGGTTTGGTGATTAGATCATGTTTGATATTTATTTGAGTTTAATCTTAGTTTATGTGTTAAATTGAAGCCTATTGAGTTTTGGAGTGATTTTTGCTATGATAAAATGCTAGAAAAATTATGAGATCTTAGAGATATATTCTATGATATTATATGAAGAAGATTATGTGAAAATATGAGGTTTTGATTTGGAAGAAAAATGATAGATCAACTGTGACGCCCCCAATTTACGTCCACAATTCAACGTAAATTGAAGTATCAAGATAAGTAACGCTAGGCTACTCACCCTCGTACTTATCGAAATTTAATGAAAATCGCAGCGAAAAAATTCTGAATAAAAATTTTCTAATGATCGCATGGTGAAATAAAACCACAATATCTACATTATCTATTTTTAAAAATATCATTATATCTTTATATGCATAACCCAGTTAGTTTTCTCTGTCAATACATATATAAACTTATTAAAACTTCAATTTAGGGCTGCCTAGACTCATTCTTCACTTCAGGAAACTCTTTTTTCATGCCAATGCTGGTCTCTACTACTACCAAATGGTCAAACACTTTTATAGAGAAAGAGTACTCCGGGGGCCCCTCAGGGTTTCTCCGGGTCTCTCGAACAACTGAGACTTAGCCTATGACTGTTATCCAACCCTGTAGTAAAATCAATTTCCAAAAGAAAAAAAAAATACAAGAATGAGATTTTTAGGGAAATCTCAGTAAGTACACACGTAACTTAATAAAAGCACAGATATCATAAAATAATCATATACAGGCTAGACAACCGGAGTGTGCTTCATGTGACTCATGCGTGACTTAGACTTATCTTTTATATGGACTTACACTGACAAATTTATTTCATACATAGACTTTTCATTCTTATTTTAAAATTCTTATTCTTATAAGTTTTTATTTATATCTACTATTATTATCCGTGGTTGGGCCATGCCACTATTATTACTCTTTGTTGGGCCATACCACTATAAAGTATTCTTTTCTTATTTCTTAAATGTTCTTCATGACTCGTAACAACGCTTACATGATGACATGTAATATGGATTTTTTTAAAAAAATGAATGTCATAACTTATGATGATACGTATGTGATAAAATGCAACATACATACAAACTTAGACTAATGACATGCATATTTCATATTTTTATAAAGCATATGACATAGAAAAGTATAACACAAAACCTACATGCACATACGCCGCCTAAATTCATAACGTCAACCTTAACAAATAATACGTATGAAACTAAATAAAATATTAAATTTTTATTTAATCAAGGGCTGGCCGAATTTTCATGAAAATATTCTTAATTATTTATTCCTTTTAACACAATTAACTCAAGCCCACAAGTTTGCATAATTTCATAACTTCAATATTTTTAAGTGTTTTTTGAACTATTCTTATAAATAAAATTTTATTTTATTTTATTTGATCTTTTTATGATAATAATTCTTAAAAATATCCTCCTAATATATTAAGATTCTTAAACTTATAATACTTGTTGAAAATATTATTCAATTAATTCACTAGAAGTTTTAAATTGAAGGAAAACATCTTTTTTTTTTCTAAGAGTTTACCTACTATTTTTTGTAACTTAATTCCGGTTTCTTCCTTCATAGAGTTCTTGTCCCTTAAAATGTAAAACATAAAAGTTGTAGATCTATGTCTTAGCTTTTCATAGCAATTTGAATCAATCAATTTCAACATCACACTAATAAGTTATGACCATTTTACTAAAATATATTAAATCTATCTACTTCACTCCTTTGAAGTCCGAAAGTTACTAGGGTTGTTCTATCATTTTTTTCCAAATTAAGACCTCATATTTTCACTTATTCCTCTTGTTATATGATCATAAAACATATGCATAAGGTTTTAAATTTTTTCTAGTATTTTCCACGACAAAAACCACTCCATAATTCAAGAACATTCAAGCTACTTCATAAGTAATACATTGGCTTAAACAAGCATCAAATAGCCATCAAACTAAATCTAAAAATTAAGCAACTTATACCACACCAAGATTATGTTAAGTAGTACACTTACAAATTTTTTCAAAGCTAAATTAGTAGTCTTGAATGGATCTTGCACTTCCTTTCCCTCCAAGGCTTCTGCTTAGCTTCCTTTTGAGGTATGTGTGTTGTGAGTGGAATTTTGGGTATTTCCTTGGCTTTCTCTCAAGGTGGCTGAATGATATCTCTAAAAGGAAGTGAGGAGAAGCTTGTGTATCTATTTATAGGGATGAGGAGGCGTTGGAGGCTTGAGAAGAGGGAAGGGCATTTCAGCAATGCCTTAGCTGAATGGGGTGAGTTGTCCCCCCCCCCCCCCCCCTAGGTGCATGGCCTCATGATCACCCCTAAACCTCTAATGATTTTCTGAAATTTTCATCCCATGGCTGAACTTAATCTTCCTCTAAAGTAATCTAGATCAATGGTTTAAATTATTACAACACATAGGTAAAAAAAATGGAACAAATCCTAGCATATCTAGGATATGCTTAAACTGGCCACTTGGCCTTAATCTGGCTCCCACGTTTTTAGATCATCTCCCCCACCTTTTGTCACATGTTCCAACCTTCCTAGACATTCTTAGAACATTTCAGAAGAATCCTCTTAAGGCTTGGTTGGCTATTGGTTGATAATGGAGGGGCAATTTGGCTAGTTTAGTTGGTTGTCTTCCAATCAGATTTGCTCCCACTTCTCCCATGGTTATATACAAAATTTTCTTCTAAAAACTCTTCCACCACCAAGTACAAACCTTTTTACACATGTATAGAAGATAAAAATGTAGAGAACCAATCAAATTGAGGCTCCTAAAGTAGGTCGATGATTTGATTTATTTTCGGCCTTCAGTTTACGCTCAACATAGATCAGTCCAATTCCAGTCCAAATAACCCATTGATCCATTTCGATTATCTGAAAACTCAAAACATAGAAGTTTTAGATAATCCTATATTCATAGGATTTTGAATCACTTCATAAAAAAATAAGATGAAAGAGATATGATTATTTAACCAAAATACGTTAAAACTTACCCGAGAACACCCAATCCGAGTTTTCCATTTATTTTCCTTTGTTTTCTTACTCACCAAGGCTTCCAGATGAATTCTTATCAACTTGCCACATGTTTCCACACATGTCAAGACTTCAAAAAATTTGATAGCTAATCATAATTTTCGTCACATGGCCGAACATAAGCCAACTCATCTAAGTCGATTACCAGTTGACTTCCATTCCTGTCCGTCCACTTCACACTAGATTTAGTCCTTTATTCGATCCTTATCTTCAAAAACTCAAAATATAAAAGTTTTAGATCTTTCTCTTAAGGTTATATACGAATTGGAATTAACTCATTTAAATTCTATACAAAAGAGTTATGATTATTACACCAAAACTCGATGAACCAATCCGAGAACTCATTTTGGCACACCAATTGTTTGATGTTTTGTTCTATCACTTCCTCTTGAATTTCTTCCTCAAATTTCAAAAATTTACTTCTTTCTAGGTCCAAATAGAATTTCTCTAGCTGATACCTTCTCACAAATCTCAAAGGTCAATCCAAAATTTATCTTAAAATGATGCTAAACCTCAAATCCTATTTTCATGAAAAATATTTCCATTAAGCTCCTTAAAATAAATTCTCAAGAGAATATTCTATCTTAAAAGATTGGGCTATTACATCAACCCTAGTAACTTTCGGATTTAAGAGGGGTTATGTTGATAGATTTAACATCTTATGGTAAATTGGTCATAATTTGTTAGTATGATGTCAGAATTAAATGATTCAAGAGTCTATGGAAAGATAAGACAGAGCTCTACAACTTTGGTGTTTTAAACTTTAAAAGATAATAATTCTATAGAGGGCGAAATTGGAATTTAATGACAGAACAGAGTATGTGAGAACTTCAAAAAGGTGTTCTTCTTATATTCTAAACTCTTAATAAATTAAAAGAACATAGATTTATGTTTTAATAAGTAAAAATAAGGTTTATGTGAAAAGATTACATATTTTAGATTGAAAAACCCTTTGAGCTGTGATTTCGCTCGACCCTCGTTCGACCCATGGATCGAGCGAAGAACAACTGTAAACCCTCGCTTGACTCTCGCTAGATGTCTAGCTCGAATGAAGTACAACTCGAGACTTCCCTCGACACTTGCTCAATGTCTTGCTTGAGCGAGTTCTAATCTAAGAACTCGCTTAAATCTCGCTCGATACCCTGCTCGAGCGAGATACCCAGTTTGCTTGATGTTTGCTTGATACTCTGCTCGAGCGAGTTCCCACCCGAGACTTCACTCGATTCTCGCTCGATATCTCGCTCGAGCGAGATATCCTATTTTGTTTAAATTCAAGACTTTTATTGGGATAGAAGATGAGGTTCAATGAAGGAGAATTATATGTGTAAAATAGATATATGATTTGTATGATGTGTTGCATTAGATGTATATACACCATGAAGTTTAAGGGTACATGCATTTTCTAGTATGTGATGAATTTTAAGAGAAAGTGACATGGCATGTACATGAGGAACAACTAAGAATAAGAGATATGAATAAGTTAGTCATATCATGGCGGGGATGACGATACGTAACGCCCATTAAAGATAAGAAATGAACAAGATTTTAAGAATCATGGCCTAACCACTGGTAAGAATAGCAGCATGGCCCAACCACAGGTAAGAATAGTGACATGGCCCAACCACAGGTAAGAATAGTGGATAAGAAATAGCTCGAACACGAGTAAGTATAGTGGATAATACATGGCCCGACCACCGGTAAGAATAGTGGATAAGACATGGTCCGACCACGGGTAAGAGTAGTGGATAAGACATGCGGCAGGGGCCTAAACCTATCGAGTATATGAAAACCGGCAGGGACCTAAACCTGTCGAGAATTTGGAAACCAGCAGGAACTTAAGCCTGTCGAGTATTTGAAAACCGGCAGGGACCTAAGTCTGTCGAGGATAAGAATTAAGTAAGACCCACAAGATTAAGAAATAAGATGAAAGTATAAGTTTTAACTATATGATGGTGGGTCCATGTAAGATCTAAGTTGGTATGGGAAGAATGATTATTGACATGCATAACTCCCATAAAGCATTCTCATAAATTATATGTCTGTGATCATTACTATGTATGACAATTGTTGATGTGATCTATGGCTTATTTCGTTAATTGTTTACTTACTGAGATTTCTTGAAAATCTCATTATTTTATATTTTCTCTATCATTTCTTATGGAATGATAGAGGGTGTTGCAGGAGTAAAAAAATTGTCATGAGATTCAAACATCACAGGAGATTCTGAGGAGCCTCGAGAGTCCTACAGAATACTCTTTTCCTAGGAGAATGATCTCACGTACGTGATCAAATAGAATAGCAAGAGTATCGAAGGGCAGTAAGAGATGATATTTGTGAGAAGAAAACTAACTAGGTTATATAAGTTCTGGACTTTATATATTATGATAAATAGAAAAAAATATAGATATAGTTTAATTATACTATGTGATCTATTTATGTAAGAGTTAGATCTCTTTACATATATTAAATATTTATCCATTTCCATTACGTTTTGCATTGTACTTAATTAATAAATTTAGGTGCATGCATAGTTTTAAAAAAAAATCGGGGCGTTACAGTTACTTTTCATATGAGAGTGAATGTGATGAGTATGGATGCTCTCAATCATTTTTGTAAATAAAATTCTCAAATTATTTTGTAAAATAAACAATTGTGTATTAAGGTTGCTCAATCACCATTTATCTCAAACAGAAAGTGCTTAATGATAATAATCTACCCAAGATTTGCATGTACAGTTTGCTGCCAGGGAGAATTGGGATTGCATCTCCACCGCGGCACCATTTAATGCTTCAATCCGAAACAGATTATGAAGGGAAATATATCACGAAGTAAACAAGAATTTTCCGTTCTTTGTGGCCCTCTCTCTCTCTCTCTTTGTGAAACATTTTTCTTCTCCTCCATTCTCTTTCTTCTTCCCCATTTTCTGCGCCCCCTCTCTCTCCGCCCCCTCTCTCTCTAAAACATTTGGTAAAGTATAATGAAAGAAAAAAGGCAAAAAAGAAAAGAAAAAAGAAAGATGGAGACATGAATTTGGTTAGACAAAAGTCAAGCAGATGATAAGATAATAAAATGATTAAAATTTCTTGTGAAATCAGCAAAACAAACAAGTGACTGTAGGACCATTAGATAATATGGCCTACCTTTTCTATTCTTTTAGGTTTTCGTTTTTTCAGTCGCAGTTCCACCTAAGATCCGATGAGGAAGTAACGCACAATTCAGTCAACAGCCCAACCTCCAAACTCTTTCCTCCTCCATGAAGGTGTTCACGCGAAGACCCAAATACGACGATGACGAGGACTTATGAAGTTATTCACGCGAAGACGAGTAGATCGGCTTGTCTTCCAGACCCAAAACTGTTCACGCGTGAACCTGGCCTTCTTTCAGATCTGAAGACGATGGCGACGGCGACCCACAAGTTTTTCTTTGCTATGGTTTTTTGCTTGATGAAATCCCCTCCTTTCCTTCTAAGAACGATGACCTCTCTTTCTTGCTTTTTTTAAGCCACGTGCCGATATATTAAATAAGCCACGTCATCCGTTGTCACGGCGGGAACGCAACCATGATTGTCTTCAGCATTTGTCTTTCATGTAAATCAGCTATGCCTGTGCCAGGCATACTATTCATGCTGCAAGGTCCAATATATTAAAATAAAAAACTCTAATAATAGAAAAGTAATTTTATAAATTGATATAATTTAATATAATTTATCAATTATAAAATTATTTTTATTATAAAATAAATATACAATGAATTAGATAAAATCAAGTTTATAAAATTACTTTTATTATAAAGATATTTTTTGTAAAAAAATACGTCCCAATTTGTATTAAGTTTATTTTTGGCATTTCCATCTATAATGTATATTGCCTAACCAGCATTGTGATTCTCTTTCATCTATCTAAATACATCAAGACAAAATAAAACCAATCAATGGTGCAGATAATGAAGCATTCATCCACTCATGAAATCAGGTTAAAGTGATGGAGGAATGTTCTTCAAATATCCAACATCATCCACGCTGATATCCAGCAATTCAAGACCAAACTTGTTGAAGATAGCACCAAAAGTGGTTTAGTTTCTCAAAAAAATTGAGTAAAACTCAAATGATACTATCATGTAGAATGTAGGCCATAAGTCTTGAGTTACTCCCCATCAACATAAGTAAAATTTGATTTTAGATCAAACTCTAAAGAAATATATAATAATTATTAAATAGAATAAAAATAAACATTGTGATTATTATAAAACTTGAATAAAAACTATTATTGCAAGAAAAAATTATAAAACTCTTTATTTCTCAAGAACTGAATTTTCTCTATTCCTTTCTTTTTCTCATCTTTCTTTCTTATCTTTTCTTTTCTTCTTTTTCTTTTCTTCTCTTCTTTTTCTTTTCTAATACTTTGTTCTGCTTCGTTGTATAAAAACTGAACGAAAACATTCGTATTTATAAGCATAAATTACTGTGCAAATTACTGTGTATATACGAATTATTCAAACAATCAGTCCCACCTAATTGAAAAACGGAGAGCGAGGTGGGGGGAGGGGGTCATTCACTGCCCCCTTCCATTATTTCTTTATAACACTCCTCTTGAATGACTACTCATAAGGAATCTACCTCATTAAAATCTTACCAAGGAAAAATCCAGTGGGAAAAAAAATCAATAGCAAAGGAAAAAAAAATACAGTATTCTTATGTATCTCCAAGTACTTTTAGATCGCCTCATTAAAATCTTGTAGAGGAAAACCCAATGGGACAAAACCTCAGCGAAGGAAAAAGAGTACAATTAGCACAAGTTTTCAAGACATTTACTCCCTCTGAAAAGTGCATATCGATATATTTTTGAGTTTTCGCATTCCAATGTTCTGCACAATCTTCTTAAATATCGCAGTTGGTAATGCCTTTGTAAATAAATTTGCTAGATTATCACTTGATCGCATCTGCTTGATATCAATTTCATATTTCTCTTGAAGTTCGTGAGTATAAAAGAATTTAGGTGAAATATATTTGGTTCTGTTACCTTTGATATATCCTCCTCTGATTTGAGTGATACAAGCAGTATTATTTTCATATAAAATTATTAGGCTTTCATTGATCATGGGGAGTCCACTCTTTTCCTGGATATGTTGAATTACTGATATCAACCAAATACACTCTCGACTTACTTCATGAATAGCAATGCTCTCTGAGTGAATTGAAGATGTGGCAAATAGAGTCTGCTTGACAGATCTCCATAATATGGCAGTATCTCCATAAGTAAATAATTATCCAGTTTGAGATCTACTTCTGTGTGGATCTGAAAGATAACCTACATCTGCATACCCAATCAATTGTAGACTTGATCCATGTTGATAAAATAATTCCATATTAACCGTATCATGAAGGTAACGAAGGATATGTTTAATGTCATTCCAATGCCTTCGAGTTGGTGCAGAACTATATCCTGCAAACAGATTAACAGAGAATGTAATATCAGGTTGAGTGCAATTTATAAGATACATCAAAACTCTAATTGCATTGAGATATGTTACTTCAGAAATAAGAATTTCTTCATCGTCTTCATAAGGACGGAATGGATCATTCTTCACATCAAGTGTTCGAACAATCATTGGAGTACTCAGGGAATGAGTTTTGTCCATATAAAAATATTTCAGGACTTTCTCTGTATACATGGACTAACGAATAAAAATTTCATTTGACAAGTGCTCGAGCTGCAGGCCGAGACAAAGTTTTGTTTTGTCAAGATCTTTGATTTCAAATTCATTCTTTAAATATGTAGCAGTTCTTGAGATCTCTTCAGAAGTTTCCACAATATTTAAATCATCAACATAAACTGCAATAATGGCAAATCCAGATTCTGATTTCTTAATAAAAACACATGAGCATATAGGATTATTCTCAAATCTTTCTTTCAATAGATATTCGCTTAGGCAATTATACCACATGCGTCCAGATTGCTTCAACCCATATAAAAATCTTTGTAGTCTGATAGAATACATATTTCTAGATGTACTTGTAGATACTTTAGACATTTTATATCTTTCAGGAATTTTCATATATATGTCATGGTCTAAGGATCTATATAAATATGCAGTGACCACATCCATCAACCCCATTTCTAATTCTTTTATAACAACCAGACTAACAAAAAATCTAAAAGTGATTGCATTCATAACGGGAGAATATGTTTCTTCATAATCAATCACGGATTTCTGCAGGAAACCTTGTGCGACAAGCCGTGCTTTGTACCACACAATTTCATTTTTCTCATTGCATTTTCGTACAAATACCCACTTATATCCAACAGGCATGATACCTTTTGGTGTTTGGACAACAGGTCCAAATACTTCTCACTTTGCTAGCGAATTTAATTCAACTTCAATAGCTGCTTTCTATTTTGGCTAATCATTTCTACGTCGACATTTTTCGACGGTTTTTGGCTCACTTTCTTCATTACTTCTGGTAATGTCAAGGGTCATTTTATATGAAAATATGTTGTTGACAACAGTTTTATTTCTATCTAGAATTTCTTTAGTATTCATGAAATATATTGAGATCTCATTATTTTCAGGGGAAAATATTTCATAAAACACCTCTTCAAGAGGTCTCTTTCTAGGAGATTTATACTCTTTAGAAGTATCCTCTTCAGGAGGTTCTGGAATAGAAGATTTGATCTCTTCAAGAGTATCAAATATATTTATAGTCTGTATTATGGGTATGAGTTCTTCAGGAACATCTATTGCTGTTTTGACAATTTGTCCTTCAGGGACTTCAATCATTGCTGGAGCATTAACAGCAGGAATATATGACTTTACTACACCTTTTGTGTTAGTAAATACATCCGGTAATTAATTTGTAATACTTTGCAAATGAATAATCATCTTCACTTCTAGTTTACATTTATTTGTAGGAAGATCAAATTGAGACGAAGCCTTATTATTTCAAATAATTTTAAGTCGTGTTTCAGGCACTGACTTTTCTTTACCCATTAATAGAAAAGTCGATTCATCAAAATGACGATTTTCAAAACGTGCTTTAAACGTATCCCTATAAGGAGAATCAAAACTAACATATATCCCAAGTCTATGTTGATGACCCATTTTTGTATGTTGTAAAGGTGCAATTAGAACATATACAGCACATCCAAAAGTACGAACATGAAAAATATTTGGTTGTTGATCAAATGCAAGATGTAATAGAGAATATTTATGATATGCAGATGGTTTGATGCGAATTAATAATGCTGCATGAAGTATAGCATGTTCCCAAACAAAAACAGGTAGTCTTGATTTCATAAGTAAATGTCTAGCGATTAGTTGAAGCCTTTTAACCAAAGATTCAGCTAAACCGTTTTGAGTGTGTGTATGGGCACAGGATGTTCAACATCTATTCCTATTGACATGTAATAATCATCAAAATTTTGAAATGAAAATTCACCTGCATTATCCAATCGAATGGTCTTAATTGGATATTTAGGAAATTGTGCTCGTAGTTTGATTATCTGAGTAAGAAGTCTAGCAAATGCAACATTTTTCTAATGGAAAGCAGACAAACATGTGACCATCGACTAGATACATAAATCAAAACCATAAAGTATTTAAATAGTCCACTAGATGGATGAATAGGCCCACATATATCTCCGTGAATCCTATATAAAAATGATGGAGATTCAACATTAACTTTTAAGAGAGATGGTCTGATAATCAATTTATCTTGAGAACATGTAGAGTACGGATATTCATTGGGTAAGAATATCTTTTGATTCTTTAAGGGATGCTCATGCGAATTTTCAATAATTCGTCTCATCATTATAGATCCTGGATGTCAATGTACTTCTGGTGCAATACTACATATGATTCAATTGTTCTCATCTTTATATAATACAATCCAGAATATAAAACAAACAGTTTTTCTAATACGAGCTTCTGGCCCGATATTGTCTTAGTAATAAGAAGATGCTATTTACTGCCTTTACTAATCGTTTCAATATGGTAATTATTACGACATATATGTTTGAAACTCAATAAATTTCTTCTGAATTGTGAAGAAAATAGAGCATCATCAATACAAAATTTGGTGCCATTAGGCAACAAATATATGCTCTTTCGAAACTTTCAATTAAATCTGATGAACCTGATATAGTATGGACATAAGTTTTGCTTAATGTTAGATTTTGAAAATATTCCTTGTATTTGAAAATAGTGTGAGTTGTAACACTGTCTGTCAGACATACATCTTTATCATTTAACTCAAAAATAAAAAGTTCATCAGTGTGATCCATGATTCTACAAAATATACAAAACTTTTATTACAAATAATAAAGAAAATACATTAATTGAGTGGAACACTTCCATCTTCAATTAGGTGATCAATTCTACCATCAAGATTTTCAAAAAAATTAGAAATATCAAGATGAGGGATATCTATATCTACTAAAACTAATGAATCATCTGATGGTTCTACTAAATTTGTTTCAATTTTTTTATTTTTTTATTTTATTGATGCTTGATATAAATCTACTAAGTGCCTGGCCGTATGATAGGTACGTACCCAATGTCAAGTCATACCACATCTATGGCACATATCTTCACCTCTTTTTGAAGAATTATTTTAGGGATTTTTACCCATTTCTGAGTTGTACCACTTCTGATAATACAGTATATTATTATTATCTCTTTTACTGTGGTCACTTCTGGGACCAATATTTCTATAATTTCTCCTATCACGTCCACGCCATTGATTTCTTTTAAAATATGCACCATTTGCTTCTGGGAATGATGCAAACCTATTACCATTCACTTCAGGGAATGATATTGAGCCAATAGGGCGTGACTGGTGGTTTTTTAATAAGAGCTCATTGTTCTGCTCAGCTACTAGAAGACATGATATAAGTTAAGAATATTTCTTGAACTTTCTCTCTCGATATTGCTGCTGCAGGAGCACATTCGATGCATGAAATGTAGTATAAGTCTTCTCTAGCATATCATCATCTGTGATTTTCTCACCGCATAATTTTAGTACTGAGCTTATTTTAAAAAGTGCGAAATTATACTCACTAACACTTTTAAAATTTTGTAACCTCAGGTGCAACCATTCAAAACGAGTTCTTGGAAAGATGATAGTCTTTTGATGTTCATACCTCTCCCTTAAATTATTCTACAAAATAAATGAATATTTTATTGTAAGATACCCAAACTTTAATTCTTCATGAAGATGGTGCCGAAGGAAAATCATTGATTTAGCACGGTCCTGCAAGGACGCTTGATTTCCTTCTTTAATTGTTTCTCACAGGTTCATAGCATCCAGATGGATTTCAGCATCAAGTATCCAGGATAAATAATTTTTCTTAGATATGTCAAGGGCAACAAATTTCAATTTTGTAAGGTTTGACATTTTCAACATATATAAATAATGAAATAAATATATGTATTTCAGAAATATATTTATAAAGTCACACAGATTTTAAATAATAATTATCAATAAAATATATCAAACACTGCAAATAATATATTGAAAAACTTACTGAGGAATAAGACCACTAACTTTAGAATTGGTAGAACCGTCGTGCTGAGAACGTGTTATAAAATTAGAATAAAAACTATTATTGCAAGAGAAAATTGTAGAACTCTTTATTTCTCAAGAACTAAATTTTCTCTATTCCTTTCTTTCTCTCCTTTTTATTTCTTTTCTTTTCTGATACTTTGTTCTGCTTTGTTGTATAAAAATTGAACGAAAACATTCGTATTTATAAATATAAATTACTGTGCAAGTTACTATACATGTACGAATTATTCAAGCAATCAGCCCCACCTAATTGAACAATGGTGAGCAAGGTGGGGGGAGGGGGTCATTCACTACCCCCTTCCATTATTTCTTCATAACAATGATGAATTTTAATAAAGAGAAATGATTTCTGTACACGCTGTTGTGTACACTTACGGACACGGTTAATAAAACGATACGTTTTCAACTCTCATAACTCCCATCACTTGGCTAGTCTTTCCATCTCGATTTTCATCTCCGATTTTCCCATCACTTGGCTAGTCTTCTCCAGCAGATTTTCATCTCGATTTTTGTGACGAACAGAGATTTTCATCTCATATTATTTTAACTAAGTAATTATTTTAGTTAATTAGAATAATATTGAGAGGAGAGGAGGAAGGCTTAGGCTTAAGATTCAAGTCTTGAAAGTCTAGAGTAAGTCATTGGGTCTGGAAAGGTATAACAAGCCCACCAGCCCATGAGGTTGACCCATGACCCACTAAGCCCACACATGAGACACTTGTCACCCCTAGACAAACTTTAGTAGGTCACCTAAGACTAGTAGGTGAAAATGAAAAATTACTAGTAGGTAGAAATTTGACTAGTGGATGGTTGGTAGGGTAGGTTGTGAAATCTCATGATAAGATTTTTCCATCATTGGGATATCTTGGAAAAATACTAAGATATTGTCTATTTTAGTCTATCTAGTATATGCCATATTTAGATGGTTGACACTTGTAGATGAAATAGGAAGTGGAAGAGAAGAGAATGAAGGAATTGGTGGAGGTTGTAGCCGAAACCCTTAGGGGTTTTTCCCATACAATCTTTCCCAATCTAAGCCAATGATCAAAGGTAGATCATGTAAGAGTGAGTTGACAAGATGATGGACAAGTGAGAGGAGGTGTCATGAGAATAAGGAAAAGAAAAAAGAAAGAAAAGAAAACCAAGGGATTCGGGTGAAGCATGCCGTGAGCTACAAGTGGAGATTGCTAGAACATTTTCAAATCTAGTTGAGGGGACACTGTGGACATGTGTAAGAGGATGAAGTACAAGGTGTAAGATGTGTAAAAATGTATGGTGATGTAAGGGAATGATTGAGGATTGCTTGTAAAAGAAGGAAACTAAGGGAGAGGGAGATGAGGTTTCGGATGAAACCAAGGGGAAGGCATGGTCGAACCGTGCATGCTCTTTTTCCCAAAAGCATGGCCTTGATATCTTGTGGAATGACATGAGGGTTTTTAGATGAGTGTATAAGAGGATTGAAATGATAAGAGAAGGAGACAAAAGGGATAGGAGTTTTAGTTGAGACAACTAGGAATGCATGGAACCGAATGCTTTAGGTCTTATTGTTCTTTAGGAATTTCATTCCAAAATGAGAAGATCTTCCAAAGGAATGGCCATGATATGATGCTAAATCTTAGGAATATCCTTGGGATGGGATGAAACTGCCATTTTAGTCCAACTCCCATGAGGAATTCGGCAACCCTATAAGAAAGCACAAACCGGTTGCTCACTTCCACACACTTCCACCATTTATTTTCTTTTCCCATGTAACCACCCTTGTCCAATCATGTGTCTTTTAACCATAGGCATGGTGGAGTGTCCTTGAGCCCTAGGAAAAGGGGCATGGCCGAATAACCTTGAGAATGCTCATACCTTCACTTGGTTATCTCACATTCTCACAAGCTCTCTCACTTTCTCTACCTCTTGGCCAACTCCATTTCTCTCTCAATCTTCTTTTGCTTTACTTTCTCCTAACCTTTAAACATCAAATTATCCTAAGTAGAGAAGAACTAGGACAAATATTCTTGAAGAAGGAGTTGCTCTTGAAGAGGTAAGTTTCTTTTAAGTTAAGATCAAGTCTAGAAACATAGAGAAGAGCACACACCACATTCATGTCCTTTGTGTAGAGTTTTTCTCAAAAAGTGTTATGTTCTTGAGTTAATCTAATGAAATGTTTAATAAATTTTCAGATTTCATCTAAGCTAGTTAGGAGTATTGTAAGTATATTCCTATTTTACCCTTAGCAATTTTAGTATACTCTTGAATGAATTTGGTTGGATTGTTTGAATATTTGCTTATGTATGCTAAAATAGAACTCTTTAGTGGAGAAAAATGCCATGCTTAGTTAGGAAGAAATTCATGTTTAAGTTGATGATTTGTTTGAGTTTAAGAGCATGAAATAATGTGTGGATTTAGTGACTTATTCAACTTGAGGTGAAATGGAGAAAATGCATGCTTATCTTTAAGTTAAATAGTAGAATATTGAATGATGATAGTGGTATTGTTTATTTGGTGGCAAAATCTATATTTAAAGTCCAAGTATCTTGTTAGAATAAATATTTTATCATGCTGTGGATTTGAATGTTTGATATAAAGGATGATTGTTGTATAGCCAACATGATGGGTGATAATGTTACATATGCTTATTAAAAATTTATTTTGAAGTGAAAAAGGTTGGATTGTGCATGTAGGTATTTCGGACTTAATTTTGGGTTGAGTTATTGGTTTAATTATTGTTTTATGATTTGGTTAAATATGTAAACATTTAGAGAAAATTAGAAGTATAAGAACTAAAGAATTATATTAAGCACGATTTGTGGTTTTCATCAAAGTAATTGAGTGAGCTATTATAATGAAAAGAGAAATAATGAAAATAATAATTTAAAGGACATAGGGATTTGGTCAAGATATGTTTTTGGGATTAGAAAAATATACTTAAATTATTGAAGTTAAATTGGGGAGTTTGGAGAGCAATAGAAGAAGAAAAGGCTAGGAATCACTAAGGGTGGGTCTCGGCCCAACCCTAGTAAAAAGGGGCTGAGTACCCCTAGGTGTGTGGGATGCCCAATAAGTGTTTTTGGGTAGGAAAGAAGTGAATTTAAGCGGTGCGTAAATTGTTAAAGAGCTTGACGTAAATTACGCGTTATGTTCATCTCACATTTCACATGTTCAGTGATATGAGTCTCATGTCTCATGCATGTAGCACGAAAATCATGTTTTAAACATGTTTTTTTTAAAAAAGAAAATAATTAAAGTTTTATAAGAACCCCAAAGGCTGGGACGGGGTAGTGCCCCAGTGGAACTCCCTGTTCACTTAGGAGTGTCTAAAGTTGAGTGAAAACCCCTGGGTCAACAAAGAACCGTCGGCAAACCATGTATGGCTCCAGAAGGTGTCCGGAGTGTGGTCGCACCTAAAGCTAGTGGGTGCATACAGGACGGTGTTAGCTTTTGCCTTCCCGCTATAGAAAAGTTTGTAGTCGCTTGGTGAGTGATCAATCGCCGAGTGATGAAGAGCGCAAAAGGGCGCGAAATGTAGCTACTTAGGTTTGATACGATCGCCAAATGCTACGGTAACTAGCAAGAACACACGGTGCATAGGGGAACCGTGAGGTGTCCAATAAGATGTCATGACGAAAAGATGGGCTTTCGGGCCATATATGATATGATAAGTGGCGCCTAAGATAAGAGAAAATGAAAAGCATTTTCGAAAAGATGAATTTGAAAAGAAGCTTAAATGTTTTGTTTTATGAGGATACGAGCAAACACATGAAGGAAATAAGGAAAAGAAATTGAAAAAGAAATGGCATGAGCATGAGCATGTGCATAGAGTAAAGTCATGAGTCTCATAATGCATAATATATATATGATTGTTTGCTATTTATTTAATTGTATGCCAGAAATGCTTTTGTTGAGATATAAATGTACTTACTGAGATTTTTCCTGAAATCTCACCCATTTTTATCTCTCCACTATTGCCCACTTTCGGGATGGTAGAAGTAGTTACAGGTGATGACAACTATGACGGGTACGAGTCTAGGGACGACTTCACGGACCCCCACGGGCCGGACTGAGTCCGTTACTTCTGAGTTAGTGACTCTCGACTATTTGGGTCGATGGGCGGCGGAGTCACTACCCTTAGCTGCTTATGTTTTGAGGGACTTTCGCCATATTGGGTGTTGCTTGGTCCTTGGCATAGACGATTCCCTCCATATGGGTCGCTTGTATGAGTCATCATTCGGGGTGAGTTGTGAGGTGGGGCCGATCTTGGACTTGGACCGTCTTTGTTATGGTACAAATACCAAGAGGATTAACAAGGAACTCCTGGATTAGGAGGAGATGGTAGGGGATCTACTATGCAGCTTTTGTATGTATTGCATATATTTTGGTCTTCCGTTGTTTTGGAAGAATGAACAATTATGGATGATCTCTATGTTTATGTTAATAGTAATACAATATTTTGGGATATTATTTTGTTAAGCCATGTGATGTACGCTTAGAAAGGTTTGACCTTCATCCACTGCGGAAAAAAAAAAACCATAGTACACGATAAGACGAGAGGTGAACTTCCCTGTGATGCTCATCCCCGACGTCACGGTCTACGTACGATCCCAAACGCAAGCTGGGACACCGACAATTTTCATCTCCGAATCCATTTCATTTTCAATTTCATTTTTTTGATTTCATTTTTCATTTTTGCGATCTTGATTTTGATTTTATGATTTCATCATTTTCGATTTCTATTTTTGCGATTTTCATTTTTCATTTTCGCGATTTCCATTCGTTGTTTCAATTTCGTTCAGGGGAGAGAGAAAATGCAAGAAAAATGAGTTTATTTTGTTATGTTTGGCCACTGGGAAAAGGCAAGAAAATCGAATTTTTTTTGGTTATGTTTGGTTGCTAGGAAAATGCGAGAAAATGATATTTTTCATTTGGCAACACATTTTTCTTCCTCCTCTTCTACTTGCAAATTTGCTTTGGAGTCTCTTCTTCCTCTTGTTATTCTGTTTGGGTGTTAAGAAACTCAAAATCGCGATGACGCATCGATTTCGGCTGATTGAAAACTCTAAGTCTGATGCAATAATAGAGCCATTTAGATTCTTGGCATTTTGCTGCATTTTTTTAATCTGACTAACATTTTCTTGGGAAAGTGATGAAAAAATAATTATAGGTTTTGGAACACGAAAGAGGAATAGGAAAGGAGATGGAAACACGATGTATGAAATTAATCCATTTCGTTTTATTTCTCTTCCCTCCTCTTCTTCTTGGAAACACAGTGTACGATATTTTCTTGGGAAAGTGATAGAACTTAATCTATTTCGTTTTCATTTTTGTGATTCATTTCATTTTGATAAGCAGGAATTTTTTTTAATAATATATCTGTTAGCATGTTCGCAGCGTGTACACAATGGCGTGTGTACCTATCACGACTCTTTAATAAATGTAAATAAGAAATAAGTTCATTGTCCAAATGTGCCTCAAAATTTTCAATATTATTCAAGGAGGCACGAAGATCAATGGGTATTAGATTTTTCAATCAATTTTGTACACAAATGAGTGCCTCAGATGTTCTTAGAGATAGTGAACTACGAAATGGGTAAAACACGACACCCTGCACTCCAAGGCTAGCTCAAATGAAATTGTAGAAACTACGTCAAATATATATCAAGCTGCCTTCCTCAGTGGGTATTCACTATGACTGTACAAAGTACAATGAAATAAAAATAGAAATCACCCAATAGATACGAAGAAGTGTGCGTTCATGTTGAATGTCTGCTTTATGCAGTTGGTCGTTATGGACGTCCAACTCCCTCTTTACAATCTACTGATCCTCTCTTCTTCGAAAGTCTTGCTCATTTCTTAACCGCATAATTTTTATCTCCATACGTTCCTTTTCTATTTCCTCACTGCTCTATGCTCATTTGAAAGAATTGCATGCAGTGTGGTAGTCTCTGAAAGAGCAAACCATTAAGTATGTAAAAGAAACAAATGTACGTAAAAGAAACAAACTTTCCAAAAGATTTTTCACCTGTTTATTGTACTTTGGACATCTAAAGAAAGATTGTCCTGGATTTGTTAGTGTATTTAATGTTCTAAGTGAAGCGGGTTGGCTATAGGTGCATATTGGGTTGTTCGCCAAAATACGATTGACAAGAGAAGATGAGGAGGTTGACGTTCACGTTGACATCCTAGGATAAGAGCTAGAAAGTTCTAAGATAAACATAATCAATTACAAATAAAAGACTTGCCAAACAAGTTGGTAACAGACTATTTCTTGCTTCATGAAAAACCAACCAAGGGAGAGTAGTCTTCTTGAAAAACAAACTGAAATCGTGTAACTAATTTGGACATTTCCTTATATTCATAACTTAGAATGGCAAACTGAAATCGTGTAACTAATTTGGACATTTCCTTATATTCATAACTTAGAATGGCAAACTGAATTCGTGTAACTAATACATGCAATTTATTGACATTAGCAACTTCGAGATTCATATTATCACGTAATGTCAATGCTGAGCAATCTTTGAATATGAATATGAATTCTAATTTTAAAATGCCCAGAATGCTATTCTTTTGCTTGATCTAATTTTCTCCAGTAATTGATTACAAGGAAATGATAACAGTTGAGAAGCTCCAATGATATGTGTTCAAAGAGATATTCAGACTCTTAAGATTTCAGGTCCCCTTGTTTCGGTCCCTGTTCTGGGATCAACAGCTCGAGCCCAGCGGCCTTCCTCTCTCATTGGAAAGAAGCTTTATAATTGTTGTCATACCGAAGATTATATGTCAAAATCCGCAACTCTGAATTGCCAGTGATCTCCAAAACCTCTGGCAACCCGTTAATGCACCCCTTTGACAAGGTTTGGTTTCTTTATAAATGAGAAGAAATTAAACATTACTTTTGTCACATCTTTGCTTTCACAGTAAATCCTAAACTGACTGCATTAGCATTGCATGGCTCTTTGTGCAACCTCACAAATGCCTGAGACAGATCTCTAATCTCACAGAGCATGGTGCATGCCAATAAACAGTGTATTGATCATTCCAACCACAATTGTCAAAGCTTTTAAGTTCTTATAAACATTACTAATTTGGGGAAGGAATTTCGAAGTAAAGCCTCTAGCAGCAAAACTCAATATACACATTCAATAACATCATTTCCTGAATACATGAATAGTGTGTGCAGAAATTACTGATAACAGCATCCATGTCCAAAGACAAATAACAAAATATCTACACGACAATTCTAAACGACTCCAAAAGGCCAACTCTAAGAAATATTTCAAATTTAATGAGCATAAAATCTTAAATATACCTTCCAAAAGATCACCACATTAGCTGCTTTATCATATTCCCCGCACCGACAAAAATCCTTTTCCATTTGAGTTAGGTTTTTTTTTAAGGGAATTTTGGGTAAGGGAAAGGGTGCAGGATATCCGGAAGAAGATGGAGAAGGATATGGGAGAAAAAGGGTTAGTGTTTCAAAAATTCGATATCCCGCCCATCACAATTTCATCTGCACCATTTTAGGGCACTCACGTTGAATTAGCCAAATTTTTTTTTCAAAAAGTACAACTTAATACAAATAATCAAAAATTTTGAAAAGTTTTAATATTTTACTATTTACTTTTTAAAGAAAAAAACAATTTTATTACATTTTTTCACATTTAAAAGTGTCATTTTTTATTAAAAATAATACTTTTCTTTTTAATATTTGTATAAAATTATACTCTTTAAGAAAATTTTTAACTAATCTAATACTAATTTCTCATTTCTGTATGCTGAATTTTTAACTGCCACGTCAGATGGATGTACAGTAGGTACGCCAATATCGCCTGCAACAAGAATTTTCAAAAGTTGAAACCCATGCCAGTACCGAATTTTTAAAGTAATCTGTTAAGACTTGGGGTTAAGCCCAACTTTTAAAGTAACACCACGCATGAAGCCGAACGAAGTGCAAAGCAAGTGGGTCATGTAAATCTATTTTTATTAGATTTTTTCTGTCTTTATAGATTAAACAATGTTTTGGGGGTAGCTTTCAGTCGTTTGCCTTCTCGCCGTTTTGATTAATAAAGTAACTACCCAGAGTTTTGCTACTCATGTATCATTTGCACGCACTAATCACTATACATTATATTTCTTTTTATTTATTTCATTTTATTCTTCCTAAACATTCAAATGGCGCCAAAGTGTGAGCTAAATGCGCCACTGATTCATGGATTTGGGCCCTCCAAACTTAGGTTTGCATGCCTTTTGACCGGAAGTTGTATCCCATTTTTGGGCCATTATTCGATCCACAGGTAATGTTGGGAAGAATGCTAGAAACTTCGCCCGTCAAAGTGCCAATCCAATCAACAACGAGATAAGGTACGAGAAAGCCCTAGAATGTCCTTCTAAAGTACTATAAATGTGGGAGCCTATCGTCTAGTCTTTCATCGTGGAGTTATCTGGAAAGCATCTTCTCTTTTAAAATACTAGCAACCAATCACTGTTTTAGAACCCTACAAGTACCACTCAGCACCAAAGCAAGCAAAGTAACCATGTCGCTTATTCCAAGCTTTTTTGGTGGCCGACGAGACTCTGATCCTTTCGCTCTCGACCTCTGGGACCCATTCAGGGACTTTCCTTTCCCTACTCCATTTTCCACCCCTTTCTCTGAGTTTTCTCGGGAAAATTCTGCGTTTGCCAACACCAGGATCGACTGGAAGTAGACCCCAGAAGCCCACGTGTTTAAGGCCGATCTCCCGGGACTTAAGAAGGAGGAAGTGAAGGTAGAGGTTGAAGACGACAGAGTTCTTCAGTTAAGCGGGGAGAGGAACGTGGAGAAGGAAGACAAGAACGACACCTGGCATAGGGTGGAACGTAGCAGCGGCAAGTTTCTGCGGAGGTTCAGGCTGCCGGAGAACGCGAAAATGGATCAGGTTAAGGCTTCCATGGAGAATGGGGTTTTGACTGTGACCGTCACGAAAGAGGAAGTCAAGAAGCCAGAAGTCAAGGCCATTAAAATTTCTGGCTAAATCTGATTGGCGAAAGTAAGATAGTGTCATCTCTCCCGATGCGACAGGTGGATCTGCACAGAAGCTAGCAGTATATATTGCGTTTTTGAAGTTCCTGTGTCCAGTTTGTGCGAGAACGGTCTCGAGTTTTTAAGAATGTGTTTTGAGTCCTTGGTTTGTGTTCGGAAGGTTCTTTTCGAGTGGTTCGCGGTATTGTATGTGGAGTTTGGAGTATTCGCTCAATACCTAATATTACAAGTTTTAAGCAGTCATGTGACGCTTGTTTTGTTTTTATAAAACTTTTCATCTCAATTAGTTATAATAATTTTTTAATTAGTTTATATATATAATAATATATTTGGTCAAAAGCAATGTGTAAAACACGTCGTTTAATTAAGTAAAATAAATTTTTTATAAAAATAATATAATAAAAAAAAATAAAATTAATAAGCATTTATAAATAATAATAATTTAAATGTAAAATTTGGTTTGCATTATCATCATTTAGTTTTTTTTTTTTTTGGAGAGTAGGTTAATTTAACATTTATGAATATTAAAATGAGGCAGGAGATTAACAGACAAATATTCGTATTTAAAAATTATATAACGATTTGTATAATATATACTAAAAATAATTTAAACATTAATTTACATGCTAATCTTAATAATTCTGTAAATATAATATTTTTTTGTACAGTTTTTTTCACATCGTTCAGTTGATATCGATCGTATTAAAATCCTTAAAATCCTTACCATAGATGCAGTTTTCGCCCTTAATAAAGTTACATATAATTAATCATGTAAAAAAATAAGATGAGGTAAATATATGTCAATAAAATCTAATGTCTATTCTTGTGATTTATTTATAGTCATTACAAAACCTGAGAGGAAATTAAGTTTGTTTGAATGGAAATTCACTATTTTCGTCAAACTTGGTAAGAATGAGATTCTTGGAATAAAAACTCTTTTTTCGCTATGTTGTCCAACTGCAATTTCTGCATCAATGACATTTCAATCAAAAGTTTGACAAATTAGACATGTTCCGTTGCATAGTTTTTCTGAAAGATTAATGTTTCTAAGCAGCATGATGTGATAATTTTTCTTCAGTAATAATTCATGAGGAGGAACTCCATTTTGAGTATTTAGAAAATCATATTGTTTCATTAAAACTATAATATCGCGTAAACTTACAGGAAACCTATCAATTAATAATACATTTATTTCATCAACATAACTATTCTTTGGTTTGGTGTTAATATAGCCCGATTCATCATAGCTGAAATATTTATTGAATATTTATAAATATCATGGAAAACATCATCTATTAAATAATCCAAAGAATTGTAGTCATCTTCATAGGGAACAAGCATGTCATCAGGAATTTTTATGGTTTCATCAACTGTGATTGGTGGCATTCTGTTGCTTAATTCTAACACATACTCTGAAAAAATTAGATCCAATCGTGCTCGCATATTTTTAGTCAAATGAAACTTGATCAATGTAGGCCACAAATAGGAAGATATCAAACTGGTATTAACCTATTCTTGCCTTGTTCCTTTATGAACAACAGGTAAAACTTGTCGAAAATCTCCACAGAAAACAACAATTTTTCTACCAAATGTTAACTCTAAATCATTTATGTCACGGAACATTTTATCTAATGCTTCGATATGTTGTTTTCTTGACATAGGGGTCTCATTCCATATAATTAACCTTGCTATACGCAGTAAATTTGCCAGAGCACTTTATTTGCTGACACAACATGTGCTATTTTGTTAAGTATCCACTTAAATCTTAAAGCGCGAGTGTGCTGTTCGACCCCCAGGAAGAATAGATGCAGCAACACCAGATGACGCAGTTGCAAGTGCTACTAATTTTCTTAATCATACTGCGGCGAGAAGTGCCTTGTACAGGAATGTCTTCCTTGTTCCACCAGGGCCATCAACAAAGAATGTAGCAGTTCCGTTTGTAAAAAAATTTTCCAACACTGAATTGTAGACATGTCGTTGTTCACTATTATGGGCTTCTGATGCATCAATATCTTCTTCTGGAATCCAATTCATCATCGATTTCCCTAGATTGAAATTCTTCTTTATCAAAATAAATGTCGTCATCAAGAAGATGGAAGGAATTAATGTCTTTCCCTATTGATTCAAGTGTAAAAGAGATTGTGCGCAGAACTTGCATTCTTACATTTGATATAGAATCTTCAGTTGACCTAAAATCAACTGACATATTTTGTTCAAAATGTTCCCAAAGTTCCCTTGGGTTTGTTGGATTACAATAAACCAACATAGTTGCAAATAGTCGTCTCAAACTGGAAGGCATTTGATATAGAGATGCTTCATATAAACAATCTTCTAAGCTACTGTCTCTTTGTAGCAAACCATGCATTGTTGCTGTCTCATGGAATGTTGGAGTTAGAACACCATCGACTGTCTTAAGATCTTCAAATGATAAAGGTCCTCTTACATGATTTAGTAATATTCGCAAATAATACCTCTCACCTTCAAATGGATTTGTTGGAACAATTCGATTTATAACCATTTTCTTTTTTTGAGGAGTCCACTCTTTGTATTGTTGGCTCCAGACATAAAATTCTGGAAATTCTTTATACAATAATGTCTTGGCATTTTCATCCACTCGGTTTAATGCAAAAAATCCTGTTAACATCGATTTTGTAGACCAATCAGAATTGAGAATACTAATTAAGTCTTCATTTGCTCGGAAAGTCACTTGGTGTTGATCCTCAAGATGTAAATATAAACTATACAGTGCTGGATACATTTCATTAACAATGAAACCATATATTCTTCACATGGTTTCAGGCGGAGCAATCCATTGGGCCGATTGGAATTGTTGGATTTCATCAACTTGTTGAATGTTTTGTTCAGAAACTAAATTGAAAGCAACACGATCATGCCCTTTGTAAATATACTTATAAAGACATTTGACTGCTTTTATTGTAGAACAAATCTCGACATTAATGTGGCAGTCAAATGTTGCAAGCAAATACGAATTATATAGAACAACCCAACGGTTATCTAAATTGTGGCCTCTCACTTTGACAATTTTTCTATTGTTAGAACGCCTATATATTGGGAAGCAATCATTCCCAACAGTTGTACATGATGCAAAATTTTTTGGATAATGACTTTTGCAACAACCATTTTTTTTCATGCAAACATTTGTTGGATTCGACACTCCACACGGTCCATGCATCATATGCTTGACAAAAACATTATGCAAGTGCATATTCGTATTTTTATCAGGTATCTCTGCTGATACAATCTCATCAAAGGACTCAGGTGTATAGAGTTTACAATCCTTCTGTAATATAATTAAAAAATGCGCATGTAGAAACCCTCTTTTTTGGTGCTCAATAACATAGACATTTACTGAGACTTTTTCAAAAATGTGCTGCTTAAATAATCGATCCTTTAATTCTTCTAATTTTGCACGAAAGACTCGAGCAATCAAATTAGGACGATTTTGACTCTCCTCATGCATGCGTAATTCATTTGAAATTTCTTGCCAATTTGGATTGCATATCATTGTTAACAAAATATATGGTTTGCCATAACGTTGAACTAAAGCTATTGCTTCCATATATTTTTTTCTCATATCTCTTGGACCTCCAATAAATGACGAAGACAGAATAATCCATTTTCCAACATTAGAAGCATTATTTTCTCCAAGAGTAATGGTATCAACAATGCCTTGATATAACTCAGATCGAATCTATTGTTATTTGCTTCGAAAATAATCTAATCTTGACGTCTCGATCTTAACATATATATCAACAACAAATTGTTGCAATAGACGACCAGATAGTAACAAAATTGATCTGACATTTTCTCTTATTTGCAATTTGTAGCAATAATATTCACGACATGAAACAATTGGATCCTTCATTCTTCTGTTTAATACTACAAAAGTTGAAGGGAATGAAATATTACTAAATTGAATGTCTACAAAGTAAATACAAACTGAAAAGATTAAGAGTACACTCTAACCTTGATGTTCTCTTACAAGTAATTCTTCTGCAGACAATGATCGGTGGGGATGTATTGATCGGGTTGTTTCATTACATATTGATATGCTTCCTCTACTAACCCTTTCAATGCCTTGATGCCAACCAATATTGCCAAAAGGAAATAACAACAGATACTGAAGTGGATCATAGCATGAACTATATGACTTCCACCAAAATTACTAAAGACAAAAATGTCCCAGCCTCTTAGCTGATCTGCATCGTCATTTTCTACCCATATTACTGAAACTTGTGAAGATGTTGGAGCATTGAACACACGTTGATCTAGGCCAACATCGGATCTTATATGGATTACTTGATTTTCCAAATTCGGAAAATCACCAAGAGAACGAAAGAACAAAGAATAGGGATTGATGCGAAGAACATCGATGAGCTTAGCTACAATTGATGGGTCCATTATGTTTGAATCAGAAATTCGATTTTCTAATTCATGCTTCGTATCATAGAAATACACTTGGAGATAAGAAGGACGACCATTTAAAGGAAGCAAATCTTTGATATAATGATAGATCTGTCCCTGAGTTTGGAAAGTATAAATTCCTCTATTTCTGCTACAAAGATCTCTACCAAAAGAGATTCCAAAAGATGTAAAAGCGAACTTGTTATTATAAGTCCGAATATGGTCTTGAAATGTGCACATTCATCTGTATTGGAGGTGAACAACTCACAAAGGTCATCAGGGACATCATTTGTGGTCAAAGAAATTGTACTATCAATACAGCAAAAACTAGTTGTTTCATGAAGAGATCGCTTTGCTTTACAATGTCTGCAACAAGGTACATATGGCAAAGAATATGCTTCAAATGCCACGACTTGCAATAATTGTCTAAGTCCAGTAGAGCAGTAGTGCCGCTGGCCTATTTTATTAAAAAATGAAGATAAGACAACATATGCAAACTTGTCAAATTCTTTAAATGATCTGACTAAGGATACTATTGAAAGAGTAGGAAGAGTTGATGATGGAATTAAAAGAACGAACTAATTTTATATTTGTTTCTTACCCCTAGAAGGTGTTGGTGTATTTGTTTCAAAACTTGACTCTTCTCGAACAACACATGGAGCCTATTTGTATAACATGTTTCAGAAATTTAGTGAAAAAGAATATAAGCCTGCTTGAATAAGAAATATGAAAAAAAATACCAGGAGGAACACATACTTCACAAGACGAAGGCAGTTTAATGATATCAATATGAACATGAGAATTTCGTTGTCTCTTTGACACTCTCTGAGCAAGACCAAAATCCTAAACATTGTCTATATGCTGGACATCATTGTTTGAAGGTTCATCAATTGACGTAGTCATTTGATCACCAACAGATGAAGCAAGTCATCACCACGAAATGAAGCGGAATCATTTAATTGAATCGATTTACTTTTAGATGCTTTTTTTCTAGCATATTTTTCTCTTTGTTTTTTACGGATTTCTTCCTTTTTCTTTTCTGGTAAATCTCTATGCATGACTCTTTTTGCAGGTTGTTTCCCATGATCTTCAAAAATCAGTTTCCAAACATTACTTTTACAAAATCTAATAATATCATTTAAAAAAAAATATCCATTAAAGCAATCTTACCACTTCTCATTATGTTAATGAAGGAAACAATTCTTTGAACTGGTGGGTATTGTTCTACACAAGCAAGATTAAATGAATAAATAATAACTATTTAGGTCCTGTTTGGATTCGGAAGTTGGTTGAACTCATCTCAACTCACTTCCATTTCATCATTATATTTTTATAATTTTTTATACAAAACACAAATTTCTATACACATTTTTCAAATCCCAATATACCTTTTTCAAATTCCAATACACATTTTTCAAATCCCAAAATAATAATAATATTAAAAAATAAACTAAACTTATCTCAATTCATCTCATCTCCGAATCCAAGCGGGGCCTTATAATGTGAGATCCGCACCTCTACAGTACATCTGAAATGCTATAAACAATTCCATTAATTCTTACATTGAATAAAATAAGAAATCAAATGTAATAAAAATATTGAACCTGATTTTTCTTCCTCACGAGATAGAGACTGTGCCTTGCAAAGAAAAAAACAAAAAATGTAAGCAATAAATTATCAGATCGATCAGAGTAACAACAATTAAATAAATCTTTACTGTTTCACATTTGATAATATATTTCAAATCATTTAAATTAATATAAAATGGAATAACTCCCCCTTATTACATATAATCATGTATATTAGCTTTAAATTATATATTATTTATAGTAGTATAATACGTTCAATACTTTAATTCTATCAATGCATGCATGCTACTCGATCAATATTAATGATCGATTTGTTTGTTATCAAGCAGTGACTTGATAGATTTTCTTATTTTTTGTTATTTTTTTTCTATTAAATTTAATTTCATCTGTCCATCCGTCTAAATTTTGAAATGATACGATTCTTAAAATTTAATCTCCTAATTTAAACTCTTAAATCAAATACTTCAAATTAAAATTTAAACAAGAATACCATTGACATCCAAGCCAAGTTCTTACACATATATATTAGCATACAAAAATATATATCAAGACTTAATCATTACCATATAATGTTGAATTAGCGTTACCGAATATTAATGCATGCCTATTTTGTCAAGGGATCTACTTCTCGTACGTGCAGCCGTGGAACGGACATATATGCGCATGCTTTCCAACGGGACTTACGTATACAATGGAATGGTTTTGTGCCCATAGAAATAAACTATTCTTTTAGTAATTATGGGCACTGATAATGGTTTTTTTTTTTAAGTTGTGATTTATTAGAGTTTGTGGAATGAATAAGAATAAAATTGTGAATAAAGATTGAGTTTTTGTTTTTATTGCGCGAGTGTATAGATAGACACTACAAGAATTTAAGCTTTTTGCCATGAATTTATTTTTCATGATGTAGCATCTTGGAAAAAGAAGGTTGTTTGGCACCACATTTAATGGTGAGAATTAAAATTGACTTACTGTAACTTAATGGCCATGGGGTGAAAACAGCGGGGTGGGAAAAAATAAATTTCCCACAAATGAAAATCTCAAATGCAACGGTTGAAGGTTGTGAGAAGTAAAAATGAATTGATTTTATGGGAATCTGTAAATTTAGGTTTTTTGCCACGAAAAAATCTGCTTTTAGCCACGAGTTGAAGTCGCCGCAAAAGATTACTTTTATTAGCCGCCGTCGTTTCGTGGCTTCCAGTTTATTACGGCGGAAATAAGTTGCTTTTAGGTCTACCCGTGCTCGTCGTAATAGCTCATGCTATAAATTAACTCACATAAACCTCCGCACTCCATTTTCGCACGATAGAGTCATCGCTCCCGAACCCTAACCCTCGTCCATATTCCTCCCCCCTCCCCGCACTGGCGACATTCCAATATTGAAGGAAAACTGCCGCAGTTGCCACAGTTTCCTCGCCTATATTCTCTCTCTCACCATTTCAAACCAGTCCCCACACCCTCACGTCCCCCTGCGCTCGGTATTCCGAGAAATACAAGTTTCCAGAACTTAGAGCTGACATCGCCAGTCCACTTGTGGATCCCTTTCTTCTGGAGATAACACGGTATGATTCCATGGCTTCCCCTATGTTATTGCTCTGTTTTATTCTCGATTTCTGGCTTTAATCCTCTGTAATTGGATCATGTGATTTTGTTGCATGAGATCATGAAAATTTCTAGTAGCCAGTATAGTTTCGTCCAGTGCCTTAATTAATAGATAATTGCAGTTGGGTAATTTGGGGCTTTCTCATATCTGGCTTTTTCATGTGATTCGCCCTAAAAAAATGTGATCAATAAAGCTGCATTTAGATCCTATGATGATTTCGGATGATGCTAAGAGTTGATAATTGCAATTAATGGTAGTGTTTTGCTAAACTCATTGAGAAGTACTGTTTGAACATAAATAGTTTGAAATCTGTCTGTGTAAATATATGAAATAAGTTGAGATGAATTTATTTATTTATTTATTTTTGAAAAGTTGAATGCCTCTCTGGTTTTTACACTTTAATTTTTTCAGTTTTTGTTTTGAACTTGGCTACATTAAAGTATGACTTGATTCGTTTTGCTTGGGTTTATGTGGGTTGAGGTTTCGAATTCAACTATAATTTCTGGGTAGTTTGCTCATGTTTTCCCGTAAATTCATAACTCCTAGAATCTGAAGTTGGTTTTTCTTATGTATTTGTTTCTATGAAAAGTTGGTAGGTGGGAGTTATATTTTTAATTTGCTCATTCTTGGCACCAATGACAGTGAAAGTGCTTATGGATTAGACATAGTTCCTATTTTGTATGATGTATTTTTGCATCCACAGTATTTCAATTAGAACTGTTTTCAACATGAGCCGCTTCATCTCCACAGTCTCTGCACATTCTCCAAGTAGTGTTTAGTTTTTTTATTTGTTTGTTATTAATTTCTGTGTGTTCCTATTACTTTAGTGTATTTGAACTGGATTTATTCCCATAACCTTGAACTGGATCACAGATGATAACCTTGAACTGGATTATTCCCATAACCTTCAATTGTTTTCTGTGTATTCTTAGAACTTTTTTTTCTCCATTAAGCTATTAATGTATGGCTGAACGTTTCACTGATTTTCATTATTCCCTTGGTTCCTATGTTGATCAATGATTTTCCTACATCAGTTTCTTACGGACTGCTTTGTAGTTTTGTGGACTGGATATTGTAATTGGAGGATAGGACATATGTAACCATTCTACAATTAGTGGCTGGATACTCTGCTTTTGGTTGCCTTGTTTGAGATGTCATTTATACAAAAGTAAGTTATCAGGCTATATTAAATCAGAAGTTGTTTGTTCTGTTTATACAATTATAGTGACTGTTTTGTAGTTTTTTGACTGGTTACATTTGTAATGGTTAATAGATCATATACTAGACGTTAACAACATTTGTGGAAGGTTACATTTGTAATGCTTAATAGATCATATACATGAAAAAATATTTTGGTGTATTGTATGATAGTGTTAATAACTGCTCAATGACTACGATGCATAATTTTGTCTTTTCTTTTTGAATGTATTATATACATTATTATATACAATATAAAAATTTTGCCAGTTCTTTTGACTCACTTGGATGATTTTTTTTTTCCTTTCTTTTTTGGATTGGGCCCCCTTCCTTTAATGAGTTTTTAATAGCAACAAGGATTGGAGAACTGGGCACATATATGCACTTACATAGACCGAATAACAGCTATTCATATATGTCTCTCTTCTCTATCTAAAGAATAGCAGCATAATGATATTTGTTTGATAAGCAAAAATGATATTCTTTTATTAATTTTAGACTGTTTTGGGGCAGTAGGCTGATGACTCTTTCTTTTACTATCATCATCATCACACTCTCTCTCTCTCTCTCTTTCTTTCTTTCTTTCTTTCTTTTCTTTTCTTTTCTTTCTCATATGGTGACTGAAGATGTGGGCTGCTATTGGTGAAATTCTGATGTCTATACCGACAATGACCCTATCTAGCTATGAGATCTGAGGGATTTTAACATGACATTTACATATATGTGATGCTATTTGAGCTTTAGATCTTCTCTTCTATATTACTTTGTCATCTACATTAGCTGGATGCTAGGTCTAGTGTTTTTTGGGTTGCTCTGTTTTTTGACTAGCTCATTAATTTTTTGTTCAGGGTCTTATCTCTCACAATTCTGGTACAAGCTCTTCACTTAGAATTTAAAAGCTTCTTGGTGAGTGAATTTTTCTTATTTCCTATATTATGAAATATGGCTAATTGTTTACCTGAAAACTTAATTATGAAATTGTTATGGAATAGGAACTTTTCCTATGTTAATTCCTGAAACTGTTTGCACTAGTTTCTTGGTGATTATAAATTCTGGTATTATTAATATTAAAACCTTTTGCACTGGATATGGTGATATATAATTCAGCGTGCCTGAAACTGTTTTAAGTATTCATGCATGGTTGAAACTGTTTCACTCAAGTGTGCATAGCTTGGACTTGATGAGATTAAAGGGTAACTTTCATGACTTATGCAAAGTTTATGATCTGGACAATATTGATTCTGAGTTATGTAAGATTTTATGGATTATTTTATGGATTGGACATGTAGTTTATGAAGACCGAAGACCAGGGTAAAAGTTTGTTTTGTTTCTCTAATGTTATTCTTTGTGACATGATTCAATTAAATCTGTGCAACTCATTAATTACTACAAAATGTGTATCAACATGTATTGCATGAGGCCAATTTCCTGAACTTATGATGAAAGATAGTTTAATTGGTTGTAAAGTTTCTTTTCTTCTTGTTTGTAGAAATTAATTTATAAGCTTATATAGAGTAGTGGTTAATTGTGGTTTGATCCACATGACGAGACACTGCCATTTAAACTTTCTTTAACTAACTCCATGCAGCTTAATTGTTTGTGGAAGTAGTTATAAGATCACATAGGCAACCACTTTCATCTTTCCAAACTTGAACACATTATAAATTAGGTAGGAGGGAATTGAATTGATGAATCTATGCTCTGGGGTGATCTTTATCATCTGATATTGTTGATATTTCTTTCACAGCCATCGTTGAGATTCATGCTGAAGAGATCGTTTCACATTCTGTGTCATGGCCAGTTTCAATTAGGGATAATTGATCTTCCTATTGAAACTTAATTGGATCTTGGGGTAATTAATTGACTCATAGATCATGGATTTCTCATCTAATTGTATAATTGGCCAAGGACTAACTTAATTTCTCCCAACATTAATTAATTACTAGCTAGCTAGCTAGCCTTTGTCTTATATAACCAGCAGTACTCTAAGTAGATTATTTCGGATTTAGATTATTTTTGGCCTAGTAATGAGTGCTGAGGTCGAAAAGTATAATGGTTTGATACTTTTATAGATTCTTATAAAGAAATGATCATCTCTCTAAAACTTTGCATTAAGGGGATGTTTGGAGAATGAGATGAAAAATCTGTAATTAGTAGTGAAATTAATAAGTACTAAGATGTTTTGTCGGGTTTTAGAGAAAGTTGAATAAAAGTATTATAAAATCATAATATTGTTATAATATAATTATTAAAATTATTTTTATTTTGGAATTTGAAAAGGTTGTAAGGTTTTTTGTGTTGTTTGAAATTTTGATAAAGTTGTAATAATTAGATAAAAAAGTTGAAGAGTTAGAATTGACAAGTGTTTGTGTTTGAGTAATGCTTGGGAAGGAAACTATGAGAATTTTTAAGATGAAATGAAATGAGATGAGATGGTTTCTATTTCCAAACAAGCCTAAAGACTAAGCTAGAAGGATCTAATTATTGCATAAAAAATACTAAAGCTAGTTTTTTCCTTAGCTAGTTTCATCTCTTAATTTAAGCTTTGCATTAAGTCTTCTCTAGTTCTTTCTCTTCTCAAAATGACCTTAATGGGTTATATAAGGAAGATCATTGAAGTCTTGATCAACTTGCTCCTTGATCCTCATCACTGGAACAATATTATTTTTGGCTAGATGCTAATTATTTTGAGTACAAAGTGTATAGGCAAAAGTGTTATGCCTACAAAAGTGCACATTGTGGAAATTTGGAACTAGTGTTTTCTTTTACAAAACAAATATAAAGTTTCCGATTTTGACTAATTTGTTTGGATTGTTAATTACGATGGTGATGTTACAATGGTACTATGTATGCTTAAAGATAAAGAAGATTAAAATATAGGATTAGTGCATTAATATTGTATATATTGCTGATCTTTTAGCCTATATAGAAGTCAATACCTACAATCACTTTCTTGTGCCTTTTGGGTTGTTTCCTTGATTTTTCAAACTTCACAAGTTTATTACATATTATTTTTGTAAAATTTTGGCTACATTTCATTCAGTTTTGTGGAAGTGCTTTGCACTTTGTGCCTAAGTTTTAACTAGGCTATTGCACTTCAGTATGCATGATGCTTTCACTAACATTAATGATTGCATCCTTCAGACCCAATTTTGGTGGTTTTATTGTGCAATTTTTTGCAATGTGGAATGGAAGGGTTCTGTCAGGAAAGCACCCAAGAAGTATTTTCCCATTACCTAAGTCTCTTGGCAGTATTTTCAGATAGGATACTGTACACAAATTTTGCGGTCAATTGTTAGCAAGCATATGTGTTAGTTATTTAGGCATGTTAGTATTGTCCATTGGGAGTATTTAGTCATTAATTTGGTCTAAAATTGGGTAGATCTACTATCAGATAATAGCTTGCTTTATCTCAAGAATATTTCAGCTATTCAATCGTTTGATCTAGCTTGTTTTCATTAATATTATCTTTTTTCGGTTGAGACCAGCTCAATCTGCCATGCTGAAACAACTATGTGATTTGCAACTGTTATATATGATTGGAGCTACAATTTCTCCTACGAAATTAAGTAAGGCTAATTAGTTGTATGTATTAATTTTCCAATCAACTTCAGTCTTCCTTTTCATAAAGTTATGGCCTTGTTTACACAAGTCAAATCTAAATCATATTTGAATAGGAGCTTTTATATGTGAACATGATTTTGTGATTCATGGATAACTATCTGATAATTAGCCTCAAGCCATGAGTACAAACCCCACAAATTATTAATTGTTTATACTAATAAAACAGTTTTTTCCGTTAATTTGGCGTGCATGTAACATTGTCTTTTCTTGCATATTCAAATGGAACTTTCCATATTATTATTTGAATATATAACAAACCCGCATGCATGATATTTTTTTTCCATCTTGTGTGCATAAGTACCGGTTACCCTCGCTGCCATTGTTATTTTTTGTTTATCTTTGATTGTACGAACTAATGTACACTTACATTATCTAAAAAAGCCCTTTTGGTTTTATCTTCTTGTTTTGTTCTACTCTTGATTGGGTAATCCCTATAATTAATTACTTTAACGTTTAATATCCAATTTCTTTCATTATGATGAGCAGCGTTTCCTCATGTGTATCATCATAAATACCGAATTTATCCCTGGGCTGAATTCCAAACCCTTGTATCATTTCTGGGATATTAACCACATTATTCTAGTGAAATGAACATTTGTCTTCATGTGACATTTGAGAGAATGTCACATTAAGAGAATGTTCATGTAAGATTCCAGAAGAAAATCCCCCCACTTAAACAATCAGTGGATTGATTAGTTAATTCCGATGTCTTGTCTGGTGTATGAAATAGCCGTGGTCATTTACTGAAACTCTGGACTTTGTAGTTCATTCTTTTTTGAGTGCCAATTCTCCTTCCAAGGTTATGGTGGACTAACTAATTCCTTGAATTTTGTTCTTGGAAGGTCATTGCACAACCAATTTCATCTATCTCAAGTTGTACCCTTTGCCACGAAATTACTTGCAAGTTGTATAAGATGGATAAGTCTTGGATGCATATTGATGACAGATTGCATTCCAACCAGTACAGTGAAGGTGTTCGACAGTTTTTAGCTATGGCTCAATCCCACGCACCGACAAGTGATGAGATTAGGTGTCCATGTAAGAGATGCCGAAATCAAGCTTTCCACCCCATTCATATTGTGGAGGATCATTTGTTTATCAAAGGGATTGACCCCACCTATACAGAATGGATTTTACATGGAGAAGCAGATCCTTTAGTAGGTGCTGCATTCTCCGACGAGGACGATGATGATGAATTGAGTTACGATGACTATATCGATGATGTCGATGAGATGTTAGATGACATCCGCCATGGGTCATTTTTGGATACTTTAGGTGCCCATGAACGCAATGCAAATCCAAGTGAACAACCTTCCACCTCTAATGCTCCAACCAACCTCAACTTCGAAGAGTTGTTAGCCGACGCACGACGTCCACTTTATCCTTCATGTTCCAAGTTCTCAAAGCTATCATTCCTCGTCAAGCTGCTACACATCAAGAGCATAGGTGGTTGGACCGAGAAGTCTTTTGACATGGTCATCAAGCTTTTGCAAGCTGCTTTCCCATATGCTCTTTTCCCAGATTCATATAACGATGCTCGTTGATTGGAGCGTGGCTTGGGATTTGGTTATGAAAAGATAGATGTGTGCCCAAATGATTGTGTTCTGTTTTGGAAGGAAAATGCATCATGCAATGAATGTCCTAAGTGCAAGGCAGCTAGGTGGGTCACAAGCACAAGTAAACAACGAATGATACCACATAAGGTTCTTCGATACTTCCCCTTAAAGGTGCGCTTGCAGAGGCTTTTTATGTCAAAGAAGACAGCCCAAGCCATGAGATGGCATGCTGAAGCACGTGTTGACGATTCAACATGCATGCGACATCCAACAGATTCAAGGGTGTGGAAAGACTTTAATAACAAGCATTCTAGGTTTTCAAGTGACCCGCGCAATGTCAGACTTGGTTTGGCAAGTGATGGGTTTAACCCATTCAATAATATGAGCAGGCCGTATAGTATTTGGCCAGTGTTGGTTGTGCCTTACAACTTGCCACCTTGGTCATGCATGAAAGACCCTTACACCATGTTGTCATTGCTAATACCTGGCCCTAAATCACCAGGGAACGATATTGATGTGTTTTTGCGTCCTCTTGTTGATGAGTTGAAGGAATTATGGGTAGATGGTATTTGTACCTATGATGCGCACTGTGGCCAAATGTTTATGTTGCATGCAGCGCTACTTTGGACTATCAATGATTTCCCTGCATATGCCAATCTTTCTGGGTGGAGCACAAAGGGGAAGATGTCATGTCCTTCATGTGGACCTGATACTGACTCACAATGGTTGGAATATGGGCGAAAACATTGCTATATGGGGCATCGACGGTGGTTGGCACCAGATCATAGTTGGAGGCGGAAAAAAAGTGCTTTCAATGGGTGTGAAGAACACCGACCCCAGCCAACAAGGGTCGAGGGAGAAGATTTGCAACAACAATTACGTGAGGTCTCACATTTTCAGCTTGGTAAATTTGGTTCTAAGAGGAAACGAACGCCTATGCAACTAAATTGGACAAAAAAGTCCATCTTTTTTTAGCTTCCCTACTGGTTAGACTTGGCCTTGAAACATAACCTAGATGTTATGCATATTGAGAAAAATATTTGCGATAACATTTTGGGAACATTGCTGAGTATTGATGGAAAAACTAAGGACTCTGTCAATGCGCGTCGGGATTTGGCTAATCTTGGAATACGGAAAGAATTGCATTTACAATATGATGGAGACCGCATCAGTATGTGTCTTGGTTGCTACACGTTAAACTTAAATGAGCGAAGGGTTTTTTGTGATTGGTTGTCAAAAGTAAAATTTCCTGATGGATTTGCATCGAACATTGCTCGTTGCGTGAATACCAAAGATGGAAAAATCAGTGGAATGAAAAGTCATGACTGTCATGTCTTTATGCAAGCACTGTTGCCGGTTGTCATTGGTGGGTTCTTACGAGTTGATGTGCGTCAGGCCTTAATAGATTTAAGTTCCTTCTTTAAAGAACTATGTTCCTAAACATTGAAATTAGAAGTGCTGCATCATCTTCAAGCTAACATTCCAATTATTCTTTGCGAACTAGAAATGATCTTCCCTCCAGCTTTTTTTGATATCATGGTGCACCTTGCTATTCACTTGCCAGAGGAGGCCATCCTTGCAGGACCCGTGCAATACAGGTGGATGTACCCTTTCGAGCGATATCTAGGAAAGTTCAAGCGGTATGTCCGCAATAGAGCGCGGCCAGAGGGATCAATTGCTGAGGCATATGTGCATCTCGAGTGCCTAACATTTTGCTCTATGTACCTTAACGATATTGAAACTAGATTCAATCGAGAAGAGCGCAATAGTGATGTTCGTATTGCAACAACTGATCCGGGAAATGAGGAAAGCTTATCTGTTTTCTCACAAAAGCTAAGACCGTTGGGAACTGCAAGTTCCCACAAATTACAAGACACACTCTTCGTCAACGCACGATGGTACATACTTAATAATTGCCCGGAAGTTGAGCAGTATATTGAGTACGTGCATCATCAATGAATCATACAATACAAGCTATTTGTCATATAATGTTATAAGTTCCCCTCGGTCATGTTATTTGTTCACATATATTGACAGGGAGCACTACCACAAGATTCAAGAAGAGGACCCTTGCAACATTGACCGCAGGCACCAAGGTCAATTCCCAACTTGGTTCAGATCACGTGTAAGATACTAAGTTATCTATACATATAACTACCCATTAGTCATTTGGCATGAATAACAAATTCCTTTTATTTGTTTCTGCAAGGTAGATTCGAGAGTTGCGTGCAGTTACTCCTACTGCGGTAAATGATGAGATATATGCCTTAGCATGTGGTCCAGATCCGTGGGTCGTAACTTATTCCGGTTGCATCGTGAATGGAGTTCGATTTCATACGAAAGATCGTGAAAGGCATCGACGAACTCAAAACAGCGGGGTCGTGGTCCATGGCGACCATCAGGGATCTCATGTAGACTTCTATGGGGTATTGCATGATATTATAGAGTTACGCTACATGGGTTGGCGTAAGGTATATCTCTTTCAATGCGCTTGGTTTGACATGGGTGACCCGAGAAGGGGGATACGTTCTAGAGGCAACTTGACGATAGTGAATACTGCTCGACAATGGTATAAAGATGAACCTTTTGTTCTTGCCTCCCAAGCAAGTCAAGTCTTCTATCTCGATGATCCAATATTGGGCGGAAGTTGGCAAGTCGTCCAAAAAGTCACAAGCAGGAATGTTTACAACACTCCTGCCGTAACTTCTATTGAGGATGGGATAGTCGACGATGAAACATCAGGGGATAGCGGAGAAGATGATGGGATGAATAACACTGACAACTATCCCCTCATTCTCGAGAGTGTGTCAGGCATGCCAGAACCATTGAATCGAGCTGATGAAGAGGATTTGTTGGTTGATCTAGCAGTCATATTGAACCCAGCCCCAATACAAGCAATTGAGGATGATGTCTTCATTGATGATGAAGAGCTTGACGATGCCGTGGGGATGGAGGATGTTAATGCTGACGATAAGTCTGGTAGTGATGATGATATTCAGCTGATTGATGAGGCTGATGATGATTTATAAATATTCAAAATTGTATTTGTATTTTAAACGATGTTTGTCAATTTCAAGCTGCAACACTATTTTATTTTGTCTATTTTATGTCATGTCCTTTATATATATCATTAACTGCTTTAGTTGGGACCTAATACTATATTTTTGTTTGGCACTCACTTATTTCCAAATTTGCTTATCGGTCTATACCATTCTCCAATGCAAGAATTACAAGTAGTGAACTGTATTACATATCATCCATTACCTAGCATTCCAATAATTCACATTTCTTTAATTGTGCTGTAGTTTTACACAAGTCGTGATTAATATTTCATTTTAGTGGCTATTTCAGTATGGTAGTTTGTTCCCATTTTATGGTATGCCTCTTACAAATTTTAACATATATCCAAGGGTGATTGGTGGTTTGCACTTACCTGCGTATGGGTTAATGATTTGGGCTGTAATGATGGTAACACCCTAACCTATTTGGCTAGTTCAACCATTGTAGTTCCTGTTATAATTGGGTCAATAAGTGACATTATAGTCACTGTTGCATGAATGTCTAGAATGGTTGGTATGGCAGTAATATTTATTTTTGATTCAATGGTACATATGCTATAAAAAATTATTATTTGTATCTCCTAAGTTAGTAATTCCATTAGCACTAAAATTGCATGCTTATAGATTTCCTGGGCTTGGAATGAGAAATTATCATTGCACTCAAAATGCAATGATAATTTCTATGAAGAACACTTAAGGTATATGGAATACTAACTAGGCAGAGGTGGACATCTTCACTTGTGCATTTTGGTGGACCATATGTGTGTAAAAGTGGACTTGATGACTTATTTTGTACAGTTTTTTTTACTGTATTGGTAACTTGTGTACTGTATTGTGGGTTTGTTAAATTGTGTTGATAAGGGTGAAATGCTTTTGCAGATATTTTGCATCCCTTAGGAGACAAAGTGCTGTGAGGTTGATTCCCCCTCGGCTGGAGTGTTGTCCACATGGATGCTAACAATTCAGTTATGGCGATAATAATGGGTCATTCTCAATCACTAATATTAATGCAAATTAATATTAACACAGCAATGGCACAAATATAAGCAGCCAGGCAGACAGAGGGACTGAATATGTAGACCAAATGATTGTGGCAGTTTAATAAGTAGCATTATAATTAACAACTTGAAAAGCACCAAACATTAATATATGCATGTTAAAAAACAATGGATTTCAAATTGTAGGTGCTAGCAAGTAGATGGTGAAATGGTGGCATATAACAAAAAAATAGAAATAAAAAATGAAAAGACCACCAGTGTTGGCTGTCATGCAAATTAAAATTTCTGGATGGCTGGTATTCCCATAACTGTTGACAAAAAAAAGTAACATTATTTAGGACTGTGGATGACAAAAAGAAAGCAATTTGTAGTTGTAACCTGGGCCTGAAAATTGCATTGTAATGAGGTTGAGGATAACATTTCACAAATAATGATATTTTCTAACCACATAATTCGTTATATATAAAAATAAAGTAGATTTTTCTTTTATTTTAAACACAAATTAAGGGGGCGGTATACACATAATCTTGGGCGGGAAATAAAATTTTACATTTGGAGGGAGAAATATTTCATCAAATGCTGGACAAGCCTAGCATTTGACAGGTGGCACTGACCAGAGGATTATGGGATTTTAACTCACATTGCACGAAACCAGGGGACCCTTAAAAGTCTTAAGCTGCTGAAAATCATATTTGCTTTAGTCATAGCACAAGTAAGCTTACAACAGGGCAATTCAAGGGCTTCAGCTCCTCACCTTTCTCCAACGAGGTCAGTAAACTTCTTGGTTCTCTTGCATCAGGTTTGGTCAAGCCTCCCTACTGCTTCTATTTTCTTTTCATCCACTTAATCTTCAAGTAAATTACTGTCTGCATGCACAAGTAAACTGCACACACACTTTGGTCCATAGTTTTTTTAACTTTCTCTCATTGTGATGTCTCTCTCTCTCTCTCTCTCTCTATACCTATCTCTCTCACTCTCACTCTGTCCATCGTTCTAAAGCTGGTTGCCAAGATACATAAATTTTTTATTTGAAATATTTGATATGGAGTGAGGTTGATGATGATGTCCTAAGTTGCTTGTATTTATAGCAGAAGGTTAAAGTATCTAGGATAATGTTAAAAGTTCAAGCTGGTTACATTTATGTTTCACTTGTTTTGTGCTAAGTACAGTAAGGCCTTGCATGTAAGCTAAATAGTCAGCTTCCAACTAAGGCTAATTATCCTGTGGATTCGTGTACTTCACTACTATTTTTCTAAAGTTCACATATATTTGGAGGGATCTTAGAATTATTGTGTTTGTTGAACAATGTATTAGCCTTAGTTGTGACAACTAAATATATCCATAAAGTGATTGTGTATGTATATATATATATATATGAAAGTATATTTTAGTTTTCCTGCATCATCTTCAAGCTAGTTATTACTTCTTCCCATTTTGGTGCATAACCATGGTTGTTAAGGTAGTTTTACATGGCACCATTGTATTGGTTCTGCTAGCCATGAAATTACCAAGAGTCCAAGAGTTTATGCTCATCAATTAGGGTCGTTAATTTGATTATTTATTTATTTATTTTATTACTCTTAATTAGAGGTCGTTGCTAAATAAACATTCTAGCAAGTATAGAACTAGTGGCCAAAATTTCAGTTCTCCCAAGGCTGTCTACTGATTCATTTTTTAAATAACCTGACTAACCTTAAATGATACCATACAGCTTTTTATGTCCATTGTTCACCCAGAAACTAAACATAAAAAACAGGGGAAGACAGAGAAGATACAATTAAAATTAGGTCCCATCAATTGACAGCTGAGTTTATTATTTTTATCTAGATGTTACATGTGTTTGTTGATATTAAAACAGCAATTTTGCAATTGATGATGCATTAATTCAGCTTCAGAATTTATGTTTGAGAAATTACCAAAGATGTTAATTTAGCATAGCAGTGTGCCACTGCTATTCATTACCAATGGATATCCCAAATGTTTATTCTCACAGCTTTTGTAAACTTTAAGGTGTGAGTCCAAAAAATGTCTCTTATTTCAATCTTTGAGTACAATATTTGTCTTATATCCAATCAAACTCATTTTAATTTCAATACTAGTCATGCCACAAACATTTCCAGGCTAGAGGTTGGAAGATCAGCACCACTAAAGCTTTATATGTTACATTTTGTATGCCATCTCTGAGTTTAAATGTATATGTTTGTTACATGCTAATGGTAGTCGCTTTGAATTCCAGAAAATATGCCACCAATGAAAACCAGGAAGTTTCGGAGGGGTCGAGTCCATTGTGGTAGACCTACTTTTAGGGACTCAACGGAAGAAGAAGTGTTGCCTCCGAGAAGCATTTTGCGGGACATGCCAGATCCAAATGAGGAAACTCAAGATGTAGGAGCTATGGCTGCACAAACAACCATGGGTGTCACAAATGTTGGGGTGGGGAACACTAGCCATGGTATGCAATAGATTGATGTTGCGGTCGTGCATATACTAGTTTCTTGTTTGATACATTGGTGGACTTATGGAATGCATAGTTGTGATACGGGCTAACTGATATTGATGTGTTTAATGCAAATCCACCTGTTAAAAAATGCGGTCGAGGGCCAGTTAAGGGCACGCTCTTTGAACGCCTTAGGAAGATGGGAAAGATACCTTTAGTGATACAAGACTCACATCGGGGGCCCTCATGTGAGAATGCATCCATATTCACTGGTCGATTGACTCACATAATTAAAGTATATGCCGACATAAGGCATGCTTCTTGGAGTCAAGTACCTGAAGAAGAAAAGCAAGAGCTTGTTGACCGTGTGAAGGTATGAATTATCCTAATGGTTGCTTACAAGAAATTTTTTTGTAATTGTCGATTGTGTTGCTTAGTCATTTGTGAAAATTTACACGTAAACGAGGATGCACCCTTGTGTGTCTATATTTGTTCTTGGTGGTTGCAGACAGACTTTGTTTTGGATTGGACGAGAGAAAACCATCGTGAGATGGTTTTAACACATTTGGCTGACAAGTATAATGCATACCACTATGCTCTTCACAAAGTCTACCGGAAATATGGATCGCATGAAGAGGCCTTGCGTGGCGGGACATCAATGGTAGAGAAACCTGTATGGCAGTTCTTATGTGAAAGGTGGGCAAGCCAGTCATTCAAGGTATGGCAGTTCATACAAATTAAATAAGTCTACTCACTAGTTCCTGGTGTCAAGTCATTCTTCTTTTTGTAGTCTCATGTCCCTAAAATAGAAACTACTAATACCTTATTTCTTTATTTATTGTTTTGCTAACCTCTTAAGCTCATATCATTAAAATTTGTAAAAAGGATTTGATGTCTTGCTTTGCAAATATTGCAGGAGAAGTCTAGAAGGAATAGTATGAATAGGCAAAAACTGAAGGTCAAGCACACTGGTGGGCGTAAATCCTTTATACGAATATTGACAGAGAGGGTATGTGACTGTAAAAGGTATAATGTAAGTATAAACTGGTTACAATATTTCAACTCATTGCTACTTCTGTTTTGCAGCGAGAGACAACAACAAATATGGTGGCTTTATATAAACAAACTCACTGGTCAACCAAGAAGGGCAAATTCATTAATGCCACTACTGAACACAATTATGTAAGTTTGAGTTTAATTCAATCCATGCTACATTATAGACTGCCACTTTTAATTCTAACTTCAGTAAGCATTTCATTAACCTTATATTTTTTAAATATTTCAGAATCTTGTGCTGGAGAGGATAGCAGAAAGGGAGACAGAAGAGGATATGGATCAAGTGGCTAATGATGCCTTTAAGGAAGTATTGGGTTTCAGATCTGGTTACACAATAGGAATGGGACACATGGTCATTCCAGAACCATCTCCTTCAATGAGGAAGAACAAAGATTTTATTCGTCTATCGGAGGAGAATCAGAGAAACAAGAGTGAGGTGGAGATTTACAAGAGCAAGGTAGACCAAATGATGCTCGATATTGAAATGCTGAGGAAGGGTTTTTCCATTCAAGAGAGAGTAACTTCTAGGAGTCAATTTGATTTAGGAGGAGTTAGTGAGTCTCAGACAGAGACTCAGCGAGATGCTTAGGCATTTCGCTTCTAAGATGTTTTTTGTGGAATCATTTTGAAGGGTTTTTTGGTGGATTGTTTTTTGGATATGCAACAATCCTTTGTTCTGCAGTGATGTGAGCCAAGTCTACCCATTTTGGTAGCTGTTAGTTAAACTAGTGTGGGGATATATGAACAAAACAGCAGGGTGCATGTACAAAGTCTAGTTGAAGTAAAGGGTTAGCTTGTTGGCGCTCTGTTTTGGTCTCCATAGGGGCATTGTGTTCCTATTATTTTGTGACTGATGTGTAGACAAATTTGGTGACCAGTTGATGTCAACATAATGGGGTAAGTTCTTAAATATCTTTTTAATGGTGTAATGCATGCTACTTTCTCATTTGCACATTGGAGATGATTTATAACTGATCTGGTAGCATGTAATGCAGTTCTGAATTTACTGGTTGAGGTTGCCACAAGATCATAGGGAAGTCAGGGATCTTGGAAATCAGAGAACAAATGCTTGTGGAGATGAGAATGGGGCCCAGATCACATAAATCCAATGTTGGCTGACTGGATTAGCATGGACAGTAGTAAGGTCTACTCTTTAAACTCACTCTATTTCAAATTATGTATTACCTTTGCTTAGATCTGTGATAAATTGACACTTCCTCACCTAGTAGCATATTCAGATGGTTATAAACCAATTAATTTGCTCAACAGTTTGGCTTGTGGTATGTAAATGTATTCCAAGAAGTTGGCTGGCCAGTTCCTCATGCAATGTAGAATATAAGGCATATGTTTGTGGGAATATATTTACATTTAGTGCATATCAATTTCTTTTAGGAACCACTGCATTAGCAACCTACTAGTCTTTGTCTTGTTCAAGTTCATTACCACCAATTATATGTTACATTGGCAAAATTAATGAAGCACTTACAGCTTGGTAAAGAAATGATTGCTGACAAATACTGAACATAACTCATAACGTCTGTACTTTACTAAACTCTGTACTGATTAAGGCGTCAATAAATGAGTAGAAAAGCTTAGAATATAGATATGTTATTGAAGTGTATGCTAAACTTTACGGGTTATGTCTGTTAGAGGAAATATGCATTTAAAAGTTAAGTATTTATTTGAAAAATATTGAAGACCTACTCAAGTTCAGGTTTTCAAAACTTAAATTGAGAAGCCATGGGTGGGGTATGGTTGAAACATGTGCTTAAACTCAGATGGGTTTTGGGCATATCAAATCTTAGACTAATTTCTACATTGCATGATATAATTTTATAGCATTATTTAACCTGGTACGAAGAAGATATGGGTAATAAAAATGTGGAAAAAATGCTACTAAACATTAGTTCAAGGTAAAAATAAAGCTTGTTATCAGGTTGGGTAGAATTAAGGAAAAAAGACAAGTATTGGGTAAAATTAACATGATAAGTGTACATTCAAATGAGTTCATATGGTGTATAGACTAGAGTTGGGCTTCTATTTGTTTTTACCTAGGGCTATGCGATGTTGAACCTAATAATGCATTATAAGAGTATAGCAACTCTAGTCTTATAATATGCAAGGTGGTGCTTGCATATTATAAGAAAATTAATGGATTGTAAATGTAGCCTGCATCCATTGTCTCACTAAGTGCATCCATTCTTAGCTATTAGACCAAAGATATTTTAAAATCATGCATTCATTTTGTTTTATATTTTTTTATGTGGCATTTGCTAATATTTGTATAAGCTATATATGACAAGGGTACATTAAACAAATATATGAGTGTGTTACACCCTTTAGATTAGAAGCACCCCAGCCCATAAAATAGTATATATTCATCCTAAATAAATTGACTGGTTGACAAATATCCCATTTGCTAAATTTCAGGTAACAACGAATGAGATCAAGTGGAACAATTCCCATTTTTCTTCCTGGCAGTCAGTCTAGAGAAAAATGAAGGATCAAATAACTCAAGTTGACGCAGCTGTACAAAGGGATAATTCCTGGGTTGAATTTGCTGCAATCCATTCCTGGGCTGAATTTGCTGCAATCATTTCCTGGGCTGAATTTGTTGGCAGTACAAAGTCTAGAGAAAAATTTTCTGGTAGTCTATTTTCTGTACAAATTCCTTGGCTGAATCTATTAAGATTGCTGTGAGAATGCCAGCTGGTAAAAATGGTTCTAAAGTTCCATTGGTTAACTTATCGTTTTCAAACATATATGTAAACAGCAGGGTAGTTAACTTGGATTCACAAAAATGTAGACAAATTTGTGGAAATATGAATTATCATGTATGCCAGCAGATTCCAGAAATTTATTCATTGGTCGCATGCTTATTAATCTGCATGCAGATCATCATATTATTAGCCAGATAAAACAGTAGTTATATTTTAGGAGATATGCTTGACTAAATTGTCCCATTTAAGTTTGGACAAATGCAAGGTTTTTCCACGAGAAAGATCAGCTAATAGTTTTATACATGTGTGGAAAACAAAGTTTTCTCACCAAAAGACAATTTAAGCTATTCTTGAATTTTGGTAATTTGCCACCAGTGAATTTAATTCTTGTCACAACTTGTAATGGTGGCATATAATCCTCTTATTTGAATATGTTATCTTATTATCACAACTTAAATTGGTGGGAAAAATAAGTTTTTTACCAAGTACCTGGTCATTAAAATATATTTTTGGCAAATTCCTTTGGTGGAAATAAATATATTTCTAGAAAAAGTACACATGTGATGCATAATTTTCATGATTATAAATCATGCCTACAAACCTTTACCCACCTTATAATTTGTGGGTACAAAACATATGCCACAAAAGTTGCCATGACCAATTTTGTGGAAATAAATCTTTACCGATCAATTACATTCATAGATAATGGTATATAAATTACGATAGTGGAATTGCTGGATAACCCATTTTCCACGAGTTTGTAGGTTATTGTCACAACTTGAAGTGGTGGCAAAAGACTAGTATTTTCCACCAAAAAAAAAACTTGCCACATAAAAGTTTTGTTCATGAAGTATATGCCACCAACATCTCACCACTCAAATTGGTGGAAAAAATTTTTTTGCAACATAACACATAGTATTTGGCACCAAATACCTCTGTGGGAAAAAGCCAAAAATCTTGTAGTGAGAGGGTTTAGTGGGGTTTTTATAGACAGGAAAAAGAGATTAACGTGTTTGATGAGGAGACTTAAAGCTAGAGATTGGATAATGTTGGAATTAGGAATTGGTTTCGTAACAAAGAGGTTTTTATAAAATTTGGATTAGAGATGGTTCTGATTAGGTAATCGAACATAGAGATAAATGAGAGCGCAGAATTAGATTTTAGGAACTAATCACTATAAGGATTCAAACACTGAGAAAATAAAGATTTTGAAGTGTTTGAGTTGAGATTCAGTAGGCATTCCAATAAAATATTTTGACCATATGATAATTTTAAAAAAATGATCAATAAATCTGAGCAACGTGCAAAGCAACCAAATTAATAAGCTCATTTATCGTGCATTATAAAAGTGATATACATGATTATATGTAATAAGGGGGTAATATTTCGTTTTATATTAATTTAAATGATTTCAAATATATTATCAAATGTGAAACAATAAAGATTTATTTAATTGGTATTGCTCTGATCGATCTGATACATGATGTATTTGCTCTTAAAGAAAATAATTAATTTCAGTTGCGAGTTGGAGATTATAAATAAAAGAAATTAGGATGCTATATTAGAGGAGATCACGTCATTAATTTGGGTGGCCCGAAAATCAGTTGGTTATATACTAATATTTAGATGGTTGAATTCAAATAGATAAGAAATAATTTGGGTGGCCCGAAATAGTTATATTGTTTATTATATTTTATATAAAAATTTATTGTGATAACCTAAATTTTTAAATATCTGTTTAATTTTCATATGTGGCATGATCATTGAAGATTGATCAAATAAGGAGTAAGTATAATAAAGAAAAGACTTATAATGTAAGTTAGAAGGTTAGGAGTAGGATTGGGTACAATGGTAACTTGTTTTATGTGGAAAAAGTGCCTAACCCGATATCTCGCTCGATTCTCGCTTGACGTTTGGCTCGAGCGAGATTTAGGTTGAGACTTGGCGAGACTCTTGCTTGACGTCGGGCTCGAGCGAGATACATGGAGAGATTTGACGTAGTTTGATAGAATGACCATAAATTGCTCATTTGATATCGGATTTGAGTGATTCAAGAGGTTATGGAAAGCTAAGAAGAATCTATACAAATTTCATGTTTTGAGTTTTAAGTGATATGGACTTAAGAAAATACAAAATTGAGATTGAAGTGGAAGATCTTAATTGGAGATAGATAGGCATTGACTTTAAAGTTGACTAAAGACTTTAGATAAGATTAATTCTTTGGATTATTTTCTCAATTATCCTAAGATCTTGACAATTTTGTAGAAATATGTCAAATGAGAAGATCTTATTTAGTAAATTTCATGAGAAATAAGAAGGATCATCTATCAAACACTTGGTGTGCCCGAATTGGTGTTCTCGGACTAACTTGTCAACTTTTCATGGAAAAATCATAAATTGATCATATAAGCTCCAAATAAAGTGATTCTAGTTCCTATAGAACCTTAAGAAGTAGATCTAGAACTTTAATATTTTTGGGTTTTTGAAGATAGGGAACTTATCAAGGACGAAATCTGGTATGAAGTGGACAGCCCTGGGTTGAGTTCAACTGGTAACCGACTTAGATGAATTGTCCTATATTCGGCCATGTGAAGAAAGATGTGATTGGCTATCAATTTTCCTGAGGTCTTGACATGTGTAGGAGTATGTGTCATGAGGAAATGAAGTGATCTAGAAGCTCTAGTTGGCCTAAAGACATAAAGCAAACATGAAAGGCAGAAATCTGCCTGAATTTGTCCAAGTCTAACTAAGTGAGTTACAAACCAAAGTTATCCCAACCAAATCTCGAAATGGCCTTCTAGAACATGTCAAGTGATGTCTTAGAAAGTGTAACAAGTGGCCAAATGGATAAGAAAGGGGCTAGGAGGCGTTGGACACCAAGAAAAGGCTGGAATGGCTTGATACATGCATGGTTAGGTGAGTGCCACCTCATGCCTTAAGTAAGCTGATGCCTTCTCAACCATTGATTATTTTGGCTGCCAAAATATCTTAAATATTAGCCATTGGATGGTAATATCTACTGCAAAGCCTAAGATCTTGGGAGATTAGATCTAATCATTTGATTTGGAGGCAAGACACCTCATCCTCCAAAGCCCTTGGGTAACCGATAGCTTTTAGCTACCTCTTCTTCTCCTTTTCTTCTAAAGGGTAGACCACCCTCAAATATATATATATATATATATATATATATATATATGTTGGTGAGCCTTATAACCCTTTTTGGAAAGTAGAACACACGCCCAATTGGAGAGAAAATCAAAGAAGAATTCTCTCTAAACCATTGAACCTCCAAATATCACCTAAGTGAGCTAAAGTGAGGACCATGAGGGAAATATTGCAAGAGCTTGGTTTTATCATCAATTCAAGTTTTGGAGAAACTTGTAAGTATACAATTTAATCTAATCTTGGCATAGGATGAGTAAATTGCTGATTAAATCATGTTTGTTGTTGGTTGGAGCATAAACCTTGCTTATATGATGTAGTTGAAATCCATTGTGTTTTAGATGGGATTCTGTTATGATAAAATGCTAAGAAAATTATAAGAACATAGATTTATGTTTTAATAAGTAAAAATAAGGTTTATGTGAAAAGATTGCATGTTTTAGATTGAAAAACCCTATAAGCCATGATCTCGCTCGACCCTCACTCGACCTATGGATCGAGCGAAGAATAACTAGAACTCTTCGCTAGAAGGTTGCTCGATGTTTGGCTCAAGCGAAATGCAACTCGAGACTTCACTCGACTCTCGCTCGATATCTTGCTTGAGCGAGAGACAACCTGAGATCTCGCTTGATGCTCACTTGATTACTTGCTCGAGCGAGATACCCTATTTTCGTAAATTCAAAGCTTTTCCTTGGATAAAGGTGGATTATTCAAGTACGAAGAATTATTTGTGAAAAATAAGTATAGTCTATATGATATATGTTATATTGGATGTGCATACAGCATAAAGTTTAAAGGTACATGCATGTCCCAGTATGTGATGGGTTTTAAGAAAGAGTGGCATGGCATGTATTTGTGAAATGCTCATAAGAATAAGAAAGGAACAACTAAGAATAAGAACTATGGATAAGTTAGTCACGTCATGATGGGGGCCGCGATATGTAACACTCGTATGACTGACGTGCGGACAGGGTCGCAATACGTAACGCTTGTCGTAAAAGTAAGAGTATACCACGATGGAGACGACGATAAATAACGCCCATCGAGGATAAGTAAGAATTTTGTCACGACGGGGACGACGATACGTAACGCCTGGAAGATTGACATGAGACTCATCACAACGGGGACAGCGAGATGTAACGCCCGGATGATTGATGAGTTATATGCGATGAGGACGGCGATACGTAATGCTTATCAAAGATAAGAGATAAGTAAGACCCAACGGGGACGGTGATACGTAACGCCTATCAAGGATATGCAATAAGTAAGATCCCGATGGGGACGGCGATACGTAACGCCCATCGAGGATAAGAAATAAGTAAGACTCACAAGATTAAGAAATAATATGAAAGTATAAGTTTTAAGTATATGAGGGTGGGTCCAAGTAAGATCTAAGTTGGTATGGGAAGAATGGTGATTGACATGCATAAATCTCATAAAGCGTTGTCATAAATTATATGTCTGTGATCATTGCTATGTATGATGATTGTTGATGTTATCTATGCCTTATTTCGTTAACTATATACTTACTGAGATTTCTTATAAATCTCACTCTTTTAAGTTTTATCTATCATTCCTTATGGAATGATAGATGTTGTGCGAGATTAAATAAATTGCAATGAGACTCAGATAGCACAGGAGATTCTAAGGTATCCTGGGGGTTCTACAGAATACTCCTCTCCAGTTGAGATAATCTCATGTAAGTGATCAAATGGAATAGTAAGATTTCTGGATGAACGTGGGATGTGATATTATGTTTTAAGAAACTAACTGGATTATGTAAGTCATAGATACAATATATTTTTGTAAATATGAAGTTATGAAGGTTAAAGTTTTATTATGTCATGTGATCTATTTATGCAAGAGTTAGATCTCTTTGCATATATTAGAAATTTATCTCTTTTCGCTGTGTTTTGCATTGCATTTAATAATAAGTTTAGATGCATGCATGCTATTTCTTACGTTTATGAAGGGTAGGTAGCCCTGTGTTACTTATTCGGACACTTTGATTTACGTGTTAGCCAATGCGAAAAATCAGGGCGTTACATTTATAATAATAGCTAAGATAAATTTTAAATCCAAACTGAGGCTGAGAATGATATTGTTTTATCCTTTTGAATGAAGTTTTATAGGACAAAGAATAAAAAAAACTATACTTTCCATGTTAAAGTTTTTATTGGCTTTTTTGACATTTTTCAATAGAAATTGTTATACCAAATTTTTGTTTTAAAATTGCATTAAACTAACAAAAGCATAATTAAACAAAAGGGAAATTTTGGGTCCAACAATTAACCATCCAAAACAATCATTATTTTAATATAGATCAAAATGATCAAAACCAAATCGGTTAATGAAAAAGATAATCACGTAAACTTGTTCTATTCTTTAACAAAATATGTTGTAGAAAGATAATTACCACATCATTAACACAAGGAGTAATATGTATAAAATAGATTAAGATCTAATGGCAGAGGATAGTAAAAAATGAAAACACAATATATGCAAACAGATACTATACCTTATGATCAATTAATGTTAAATTTTGGTATTTCTTTGGTGAGTGTTGACTTGTTCGCTTGGGTGAATTGTCTGCAACGATTATCTTAATTTTCCAATTTGTTGTACTTGGAATGATATCTTTTATTGATGTATAGACGGTCCACATTTTTTGACCTGTTTAGATACAAACGTATTAAATGCATAAGTATAACAAATCTAATATTAAATTTATGAACTGCAAAAATAAATAAAGAATAAAATAAATTAGCTGCTCACTTTTATAATATATTATTCACAAGCTAATTTATTTTTTCTTTATATCATTTAAATATTATATTTTTAATATATATTTATTCACTTTAAATAATTTCTCTAACTATTAATAATATTCTCATAGATTTCAATATTTACAATATCTCTCCATATACAATATCATATATTATATAATAAAAAAAAAGCATTAAAAAAATGTGGATATAAATTAAAATATAAATAAATAAAATATATATAAATTAAAAAATGCGGATAGTTGAGAAGAGTTAAAATATAAATTATAAAATAAATAAAAAAACAGATATTATATAATAAAAATATTCTTAAGACTTAAATTAAGTCAATGGAAAGTTGATAATCGATGTGCGAACCAAGTCTACTGGGATTACGAGGTATTTTAGCTCCTCGTTGGAGAAGAAGATAAAACCTTGATCCTGGGTTCTAAGAGGAAGGAATGTTGAGTGTAGCCGAGTATTTGGAGGCCGGTAGCATGCAGCCTGTCCCCCCCTTCCCCTGCTCATCAATAAAAGTGAGGCCCAAAACCAAAGTGCAAACAGAGTGTAATATCCCGAGAATTTTAAGATAAAGTTTTATTTTGATTTCTTTAAAGGATTATATTGGGCATATTTTCTAGGAAAATAGAGTTGGAGACTTAAATGAGAATATTGGGTATAGAATAAGTGAGATCATGTATATAAAAAAAAAAATTATATTGTGGAGGAATTTTTGAGATTTGGAACAAGGTATCAACTAGAGAAATTCATTTTAAGTTTAGAAAGAGTTGAATTCTCAAAAATTAGGGTGTAAATGCAAGAGGAAGTGATAGAACCAAATATCAAACACTTGGTGCTCATTCTCGGATTAAACTGTCGAGTTTTAGTGAAATGAGCATAAGTTATTCATATGAGGTCCAAATGAAGTTATTCTGATTTGTATAGAATTATAAGAGATAGGTCTAAAACTTTTATGTTATAATTTTTTGAATATTTGGACATTATCAATGACTTATTTAGGGAGCAAGTGGATAATTCTTGACTGAGTTTAAACAGAACTCGAGTTAAAGAATATGGATCCAAATGGGATTCTATCCTAACTAAATTAGGAATGAGCCTTCTAGAACTTGTTAAGTAGAGTCTTAAGGGGGTTATCATGTAACTAAATGGGTTAGGGGAAGGCTAAGGGGCGTGGCTAACCAAATGAAGGCTGGAAAGGGGCATGCATGGTTAGGTGAGATGCCACCTCATCCCTTATCCCATAAGCTTCTACCCCAACTATTGATCAAATGGTTTGTAAAAATATCTCAAATATTGACCATTGTATGATCATTTCAGCTGCAAAGCCTAAGATTTTTGGGGATTTAGTTTAATCATGAAATAGGGTTATGAGGGACACCTCATCCCATACAAACCAGAAACCTATTGTCTTTACCAAGTTGCCCCTCTTATTTCCTTCATATGGGTTGACCATCACCCCTATAAATAGACATTTGGGAGTCTTCTAACTCTCTTTGAGAAGCCTAGCATGTAATCCTTTGAAGAAAACTAAAGAAAACCCTTCTCTAGTCCCTTAACATCCATATACATCCTCAGTGAGCTTAGTAAGTGTTTTGAGGAGAAAGCTTGCAAAGATTTGGTTTGATCATCTTCAACCAAATTTAGAGAGTGTGTAAGTTCATATTCTAGCTTAACTTTAGTATAGAGATGGTTTATTTAAGTGGTTGGACTATACATGTTAGTATTGAACCCTTATATTCTTGTTAAAGTGTTATAATTAATCTAAGTGTTGTTTGAAGTGATTTTGTTAATGGGAATGTGTTAAATAAAGTTAGAAGAACCTAAAACTATGTTATAATAAGTAAAAATCAAGTTTATGTGAAAATATTGCAAGTTTTGTATTGAAAAACCCTATACTCTGTAACTTCGCTCACCCGAAGGATCGAGCGAAGAACATTTGTAAACTCTCGCTTGATTCTCGCTAGATGTTTGACTCGAGCGAAGTGCAACCCGAGACTTCGCTCGACACTCGCTCGATGTTCTGCTCGAGCAAGTTCTAACCCAAGAACTTGCTTGAATCTCACTCGAAATCTTGCCCGAGTGAGATACCCAGTTCGCTTGAATTTTGCTCGATACCCTGCTCGAGCGAGTTCTAACCCGAGACTTTGCTCGATTCGCGCTCGATGCTTCGCTCGAGCGAGATACCATGTTTTGCTGAAATTCAAGGCTTTTGTTGGAATAAAAGTAAACATTGAAATAAGAAGAAATTATACGTGCTATCTAAGTATTTAGCTAGTGTAAAACACTTTGCAGAATTTAAGATACATGCATATGTGAGCATGTGATAATTTAAGAGTACATGCATGTTCTAGTATGTGGTGAGATTTAAGAAAAGTGGGACATCATGTACTTGAGAAACATTCCTAAGAATAAGAAACGAACAACTAAGAATAAGAGGTATGGATAAGTTAGTCACATCATGATAGGGACGACAAGACATAACACCTGGATGATTGACGTACCGACATGGACGGCGATACGTAACGTCTGTCGTATGATAAGAGTGTTATGTATTATCAAGGAGACGATGATATGTAACGTCCGTGGAAGTGATATGATTAGTGGGGACGGTGAGACATAACGCCCGCTATGCTACGTATGTTCCGTGTCGTGACGGGGACGGCGAGACATAACATCTGGAAGATTGACACGAGACTCACCATAACGGGGATGACGATACGTAACACCTGAATGATTGATGAGTTATATGCGATGGGGACGGCGATACGTAATGCCCATCAGGGATAAGAAATAAATAAGCTTTAAAAGAGTATATGCGATGGAGACGGCAATACGTAACGCCCATCGAGAATAAGGAATTAAGTATTGAAAGGTGCAGATTGGTTAAGAAAAAGGAACATAAGATATCATAAGAGTTCAAACCTATGTAGGTTATTGATAAATCACATGAAACATGTTTTTGATCATGTTTTGTTAGTTTCTTTTCCTAAAAAGATTAATGATGGCCGTGTCTATGCTTTATTAAGCTAATTATGTACTTATTGAGATTTATAAGAAAATCTCATTCTTTTGTGATTTTATGTTTCTTTCTTGTATGTATAAATTATACACAGGATGTGATGGCCAACAGGGGGAAAGCCCCGATGACACAAAAGACACCGAGGAGTCCTGAAGGACTCTTTAAACATAGTCCTTATGTAGATTTCACTTTTGCGTCCCTCGGACTTTCTATGTATGATCAACTAGTGGAGTTGTGGTATCACAGTGCCCTCACTTTTGCTAAGGAAGAGCGGCATATAGGTTGTTGTTTGACTTTGGAATTGGATGGTTCTCTGTCTATATGTGGGGTTTATTCGACACCACATGGACAATATCTCAAGCAAGTCTGTTGTCTTAGCTTGGATATGTTTTGTTATGGGAGGAAATTTTCCGAAGTTAAGAAGGAAACTAATTGACCATAGAGATGGTCTTTTGATATGTAATAGTCTTTTGTTAACGTTGATAACTATTCTGGGGCATGTATATATAACAGTACAATGTTAGATGAATGAATGGAGAATGTGAAAGTTGAAAGATAAAATTTTCCATCTGTGATCTTTGGAAATTTATATACTTGAGACCTTATTCGCTATGTATATTATAATTCTTATAATTTATCCATTAAGATCTTGATACATATGAGGGTGAGTAGCCTAGTGTTACTTATCCTGACCCCTTGACTTATGTTAAATCCCAGACGTGAGTTGGGGGCGTCACAGAGTGGTATCAGAGCTATTACGTCTCTGGGTGAAATTCACATTGTCCTAGGAAAAAAAAAAGGATCACATGGCACAAGAATAAGTTTAAATCTTTATAAGATTAGAATTGGAGTGATATGGATGAATAAATTGTACTTTAGAAATATGGAGGTTTCTAAAGTAAATATAGCTCATGATGGAGTTTGGTATGTTTCAGGAAGATAAAAGTGACAAGAGGTCGTCCTGCTTCAAAACAAGTAGAAACAGTAGCACCAAATCCTCCCCTAGTTACGCCTCCAAGGATGGAGGAGCAGATGGCACCAAACCCATCTTTGGAAGGGGGACCGATAGCTCAGAACCCACATTTGGAAGGAAGACAAGAGGCGTAAAACCCTCCATTAGAAGGAGGCCAGGCTATAGCCGAAGCTATTCAGCAGATGACTGAAGTGGTGAGAAACCAGATAGAACATAGTCGTTATCGTCAGCAGGATGAGAATAGAGGAGAAATCCAAGGATATCCGTATGAAAAATTTCTAATTTATCGATATCTGCATTTTATGGGAACAGAAGGAGCATTAAAGGCTAATAGATGGATTATTGATCTGGGACGTATTTTCAAAGTTAGTGGTTGTATTGAAATTCAAAAAGTGTAGTATGGTGGGACATTTGCGGCAAGGAGAAGCAGGATTATGGTGGGACACGAAACGGAGGCTGCTGAAGATAGAGTTAGGAGAAAATGTAGTGCTCTCGTGGGAATGGTTCAAGAAAGAATTTGATGATCGATTCTTTTCAGAATCTGTGAAGCGGCAGAAAGCTCTAGAGTTTGCCACGTTGGTACAAGGCAACATGACAGTGGAGCAGTATGCAGCTCGATTTATGGAACTGGCAAGATTTGCCCCACACTTAGTGGCTACTGAGAAGATGAGAGCGCAGAAGTTTCAAGAAGGATTACAGCCACGGATTCGTATGCAGGTGGCGTGCCTACGAATGATGAATTTTCAGGAACTGGTGAACATAGCATAGCAGAAGCTGAACAGAGGAGCATAATGGCGCAAACTCAAGTAACTGGAAAAATGAGATTTCCTTATTCTGGGGGAAAAGATGTAGGAAGGAAACGAAATTTTAGACCCATGGATGGGGGAAAAGGAATAGCAAGCAATTCAAATGTACCGATTCTGTTACCACTATGTACCAAATGTGGGCGTCGACACAAGGAAAATTGTAGAATGGATTCTAGGGCTTGTTTCAGGTGTGGCCGACCAGGACATTTGATCAAGGATTGTCCTCAGAATGTTCCTCAAGGCATAGCTATCCCAGGAGGAAAAACCAAGGCGCCCATGAAAGCAAAAATTTATGCAATCACGCCATGTGAAGTGGACATGGAGGTTGATGAGACCATAGACGCTAATGTTATTACTGGTAACTTTCTAATTTTTTTTTTTAGTTAATGAATGGATTCTTTGGATTAGTAATAATAACAGTAGGATAACTTTCTTAGGTAAGATTAAATTGAAGCAATGCATGGTCTATGCTCTGTTTGATTTGGGAGCAACAAGATCTTTTATTTCATATAAGTGTGTCCAAAGATGTGAATTAGAAGTGGAACCCTTGGGCTAAAAAGTTATAGTAGTCATGCCTGATGGGAAGATAGCAGGATGTCACCGAAGTGTAAGAAATTGTTTCTTGGAAGTTGAGGGTTTTCAGCTAGTTACTAATTTGATATTATTCTATTTAATGGAATTTGACTTAATTTTGGGAATGGACTGGCTAGCCACGTATAATGCTAAACTTGATTGCCATAAAAAGGAGATAGTTTTTTATTTACCGATGAAGAAGAAGTTTTGTTACAATGGGGAAATAATTGATTTAGTTTCCTCCATAGTAACTGCCAAGCGAATGAAGAAAAGTATTGAGGAAGAGGCAAAGGTGTACGTGATAATAGTGTTAAATTCGTTAGAAGTTGTTAAGAGTATCAAAGGAATTCCAGTTGTGGAAGACTTTCCCTAAGTCTTTTTTGATGATCTGCCAGGATTACCTCCTGACCGAGAAATAGAGTTCACTATCGAATTAGAACCAGCTACGACTCCAGTTCATAAGGCACCTTATAGGATGGCACCGATGGAATTAGAAGAGTTAAAAGCTCAGATTGAGGAACATTTATAGAAGGGATTTATCAGACCAAGTTCGTCCATATGGGGAGCACCAGTATTATTTGTGAAAAAGAAAGATGGAACAATGCGAATATGTATAGATTACTGAGATTTCAATAAGGTCACAATCAAGAATAAGTATTCGTTGCCACGGATAGATGATCTATTGGATCAACTAAGAGGAGTTTCAGTATTCTCTAAAATAGACCTTCGATCTGGATATCATCAGTTGAAGATCAGAGAGCAAGATGTACCTAAGACAGCCTTTCGAACGAGATATGGGCATTTTGAATTTTTGGTTATGCCATTCGGATTGACAAATGCACCAGCTGTATTCATGGATCTGATGAACCAAATATTTAGACCTTATTTGGATAATTTTGTGGTAGTTTTTATTGACGATATTTTTAGTTTACTCTCAGACTGATGAGGATCATAAAGAGCATTTGAGAATTGTAATGGAGATTTTGTAGAAATATCAATTTTATGCCAAACTTAGTAAATGCGAGTTTTGGCTACGAGAAGTAAAATTTTTGGGTCATGTAATCTCGAGTGAAAGAGTTTCCGTGGATCTAGCAAAAATAGAAATAGTAATGGATTGGCAGCAACCAACCAATGCACACGAAGTACGTTTCTGGGTTTAGCCGGATATTACAGAAGATTTGTGTAAGGATTTTCCAAACTATCTGCGCCTTTGACAGCACTGACCAGGAAGAATGCTAAGTACGTTTGGAGTGATCAATGTGAGAAGAGTTTCCAAGAGCTAAAAAGGAGATTAACTACAGCACCAATTTTAGCTCTACCAAAATCTCACAAACCCTATGTGATATATAGTGATGTCTCAAAAATGAGACTGAGATATGTATTAATGCAAGAAGGAAGAGTAGTTGCGTACGCATCCCGACAGCTGAAGGTTCATAAACAGAATTATCCCAATCACGATTTAGAATTGGCAACTATGGTATTTGCACTAAAAATTTGGAGGCACTACTTATATGGAGAGAAATGTGAAATATTTACGGACCATAAAAGTTTCAAGTATCTTTTTAGTTAGAAAACTTTGAATATGAGGCAAAGAAGATGGATAGAGACTATAAGTGACTTTCAATGTTAAATAAAATATCATCCTGGAAAAGCTAATGTGGTAGTAGATGCTTTAAGCAGGAAAACTCAGACTGAAGAATTATCGGTGCTAGTAGCAATGCGAGAAATTCTTGTAGACAGGTTATCACAAGAACTCAAGTTAATGGTGATTCAAGAAATTGTTCCTTTAACAAATGGGGAGATTAAGGAAGGACAATTAAAGGATGCTAAGGTGGAAAAGATGAAACAACAAATGCTGGAAGGAAAAGGGTCCTCACACTACATGATTTCAGGTGATGGGATGTTATATTTTGGGAAAAGAAAAATAGTTCCCGATAATTCAGATTTGAAAGAAAGATTGATGAAAGAAGCTCATGGTACACCATATACTGCCCATCCTGGAAGTACTAAGATGTATCAGGATTTAAAAGAAAAATTTTGGTAAGAAGGAATTAAGAAAGATATTGCAACCTTTGTAGCCAAATGCCCAGTGTGTCAATTAGTGAAAGCTGAACACCAAAGACCAGCCGGTAAATTACAACCCTTACCATTTCCTGAATGGAAATGAGAGGATATATCTATGGATTTTGTGGTAGGATTACCAAGAACATTGGCAGCGAAAAATGCAATTTGGGTAATAGTTGATTGGTTGACAAAGAATGCTCACTTTTTGCCTATTTCAAACACGGATTCTATGGAAAGATTGGCAAAAATCTACGTAAAAGAAGTAGTTCGTCTGCATGGAGTGCCCAAGACCATAGTGTCATAGAGATCCAAGATTTACATCTCTATTTTGGCAAAGTTTACAAAAGATGATGGGTACCAATTTAAATTTTAGTAGTGTATATCATCCTCAAACAAACGGACAAACAGAAAGAACCATTCAGACTTTAGAAGATATGTTGAGAGCTTGTGTATTGGATTTTGGTAAAGATTGGGAGAGTCTATTACCATTAATCGAGTTTGCTTATAATAACTGTTTTCAAACTACTATACAAATGGCGCTTTATGAAGCACTTTATGGAAGGAAATGCATATCTCCTATATATTGGGACGAAGTTGGAGAAAGCAGTATTTTGAGACCTGAGTATTTACAAGAAATTAAGGAGCAGATTACAAGGATAAGAAATCAGATAAAAATGGCGCAATGTAGGCAAAAGAGTTATACAGATAATCACAGAAGAACTTTAGATTTTATGGTGGGAGATTGGCTGTATTTGAAGATTTTGCCTATGAATGGAGTTATGCGATTCGGTAAGAAAGGAAAGTTGAGTCCTCGTTATATTGGACCTTATGAAATTCTGGAAAAAGTAGGTTCGGTGGCTTATCGCCTAACATTACCTGGTAATCTGCAAGGAGTCCATAACGTTTTTCATGTATCTTCCCTGAAGAAGAGTCTAAGCAACGAATCAGTGGCAGTGATAGATCCAAGTCCTGTTAATTTACATCCCAATTTAACCTTTGAAGAGTGGCCAGTGAGGATTGAAGATCAGAAAGAACAGACCCTTCGGAATCGCACAATTCTATTAGTGAAAGTGCTCTAGAACAATCCTATTTTTTAGGAAGCTACCTGGGAACGTGAGGATGTGATGAGAGCTAGTTATCCTTATTTGTTTGAAACTTAGTTGTATTCATTTGTGTTTTATGTTTGAACTCTGATATATGTATATAAGGCTATTTGTATGATGTTTGTGTTCTTTTGGTATCTATAGTTTTTAACGATTGGTTTTACTCAGGATTATGGCTCCAAAAAGAAACGCACGAATGTCAGTCACTCCTGTAGATCAGTTAAAGAAAAGATCGGAAAGGATTAGAGAGAGGTTTCGTAGGGAAAAACTAAAACAATGGAAAACAGATAGATTACGTTGGTTGAATAAGAGTGAAAAACATAGAACACATATCATGGACATAGATGAAAAAGGTAACCCAGTATGTAGACGAGCTTTGCTAGGTGAGGAAAGGCAACCCACTCAAAAATGGTTACAAGCAGAAAGGGAATTGTTGAAAAGAGAAGATAAAGGAAAATCCATCATAATGGAGTTATCTGATAGGTCTGAAGATAGAAAACGTCGATGTGAGTAGGGACTAGCCATAGAAGAAATAGAATCTGAAATACTGCGTAAATTACAGGAGATTAGTGTGAATATGTATTTTGATCAGGATGTCGAGATGATCTTTTTCTATTCTCAAGATTTACTGTCAAATGAGGAAAAAGTCTCTACCTCTTCAGAAGAATCTACTGCTACAAGCAATCGAGGTATTAATTCATTGAACCCTTAATTCATGATTTAGAGATTTCGGGGACGAAATCATTTTAAGGGGGAGAGGATGGATGTAATATCCCGAAAATTCTAAGATAAAGTTTTATTTGGATTTCTTTAAATGAATATATTGGTCATATTTTCTAGGAAAATGGAGTTTGAGACTTAAATGAGAGTATTGGATATAGAATAAGTGAGATCATGTATAAAAAAAAAAATTATATTGTGGAGGAATCTTTGAGATTTGGAACAAGGTATCAACTAGAGAAATTCATTTTAAGCTTAGAAGGAGTTGAATTCTCAAAAATTAGGGTATAAATGTAAGAGGAAGTGATAGAATCAAATATCAAACACTTGGTGCTCATTCTCGGATTAAATTATCGAGTTTTAGTTAAATGAGCATAAGTTATTCATATGAGGTCCAAATGAGGAGATTCTAATTTGTATAGAATACTAAGAGATAGATATAAAACTTTCATGTTATGAGTTTTTGAATATTTGGACAGTGTCAATGACTTATTTTGAGAGCAAGTGGATAACTCTGGACTGAGCTTAAATAAAATTCGAGTTGGAGAATATGGATCCAAATGGGATTCTATCTTAACTAAATTAGGAAGGGGTCTTCTAGAACTTGTTAAGTAGAGTCTTAAGGGGCATATATGGCATATATATTTCTCTTAATCAGTCCCAACCCAATACTCTATTTCCCCTATATAAATTCAAGATACATGAGCTTGATTCTATATTTTAGTTAATTAATATATATCAGACTAATTTTTATCTATGACTGAATGTTAAATACTAATTTTTATCAATGGCTGATTCAATGTACCAGTCCTTCGCCTAGGTGGCAAATGGATCGAGTATTTCGAGATTGTTCAACATGACTCAGTCCCCAACCTTATTCGATCTAGCTCGCTGGTTTGTAACGATTTCAATGCTTGACTCATCTTTTCTGAGGGAGTCTTAGTCCCCAACCTCAAGGTGGCAAGGGGCTATGGAGAGGCCAAACACTCAGGCATGTGCGATCTTGTAAAGGTGGCGGGAGTTAGAGGATGAGCATTTGCTGAATAAGAGGTTGAGGCAGTAAAGAGGTGTTGAGTCAAACACCAATGTGTCAAGTACAAACATGTCTGATAGTCAGGAGAGTGAGAACCAAGGGAGTTTAGGGGATACAATTGAAAGTGAAAATGAGTTTGGGAGCTGGGCTCATGATCAGTTGGGTTTGCAGAATGAATGTGGGGATAATTATAGGTCTAGTAGGGAGCAATCAAAACCAATAAGTTCTTTAGAAGAATGTGTACATATAAAAAATGCTTCTCGCAGTCCTTACTGAATGCTTACCAAGTGATCAACTCCTGACTATTTATTTAGGCATTGCATTCTCGAATTTTCATGAAGGTTTTGGTTTTAAATTACATATAGGGTATTTAAAATTTTGAATATATACCTGACTCATGATAATCATGGTTTTAGTTTTAAATTAATATTGAATATTTTAAATTTTGAAATAATATTTTAGATATAATAAGTGGCTATTAAATTTAACGGTCAGTTAACGGAAAATCGAAAAAATCCGTTAAGTGGCCGTTAGATAGCCACTTATTATAATAGAATAGAAATAATTTAATTTTTTAAATTATAAAATAAAAATAATATTAAAAAATATTTTAATAATATTTTAATTTTAATTTTTTATCTCAAATTATTTTATTTTAATTGTGAAAATAATAAAATTTAACTTTTTTTTTTTATTTAAATTACTGTTTAGTATTGTAATTGGACATTACAGGTTAAGAAGCAGGCATCAGATCCTGCTAATCCCATAATGATGTTCGAGTTAAACTTAAAAAAAATGAGAATGTAAAACTTAATTTCCAAACTCGAGCTTTAGAACACTGATATTGGTTTTATCAATTTTTTTTTAAAATTTAATAGAAAATATAAATTTGAAGAAAATGAAATATTTTAAAAAAATAATATGAAATTCATTAAAAAATTGTCATATTTGAATGGGAAGAAAAAAAATAATATTTTTAGTTTGATTTTTGAATACTAATTTTTTAAATATGATTTTTATTATTTAAAAGTTAAATTAAAAATATTTTTATTTTCTTTTTTCTCTTTTTTTGACAAAAATATTTTGATAAATTTAATATAAAAATTTTTAAGTAATCTTTTTCAGCAAATTTATATATTCTATTAAATTTTAAAAGAAAATTTTGATGAAACAATATTAGTATTTTTATTTGCTTACAATATAATTTTAATCATTCTTTTAGTTGGGACCACTCATGATAATGGAACCCGTTACCCACTTCTCGAGCAATTCTCCTTTTTCTTTTTCATCTACTTGAAATTTTAAAATTATGACTTTTAATTAAGCAGATACAATTAGTATGTAAGACTTAAATTCTAGGATAAGTAGGCACAAATATTATAAAAAAAATTTTAAATATAAGTCTCGTATTCTTTATATTATATGTGATTTTACATTTTTTATTTTTATTTTTATTTTTATTTCATGCTTCTTAAATTTTAAATTTGTCCATTTGTGTCCACCTATCTCTCTGATTTCTTCTTCCTCACTAATTCCTTCTTTCTCACTAATTTCTGCATTCTAGATTCCTCTTTATTTGAAATGTTTTTTCCTCCAAGGACTCCCATTTCTCTGTGCATCGGACTTCGGTCATTTTGCATCTTCCATTTTTTTTTGAGCAAGTTAAAATTCACAAGATAAAATTAAAAGATTATAAGACACAAGTTTAAATAGGATGAAAATTTCTTATAATCGTTTCAAAAAGCTAACACACAATGATGTATGAAAATGGAAGTCAACTGAATGGCTCTCGAAAATAGGGCATTAGAGTCAATTAATGGCTCCTGCCCAGCTCCCAAACAAGGGAGAGATTGCTTGGAGACATTTCTAGGCTGCAACTAAAAGTTGTAACGGTGAGGTGTGTGCAGTACCGTATTAGTCTAAGCCCACTTTGGTTTGGTCTTTGGCAAGGGAAAGCGGTAAGATGGCAGAAACAACTAACATAGAGCTAGTTTGCCGGCGTAGGACCGATCACCGCGGGGGTGGCATATGTAGAACACGCGCCACAAGAACTGAGGAACAAGCTGCCAGATCCGATGGATCTCAGGTCGCCATAGCACTTGTAGCCTCCAAAAAAGTACTAGGGAGCGGTTGTGTGTGGGCCATGCGCTAGGCCAAGGCCGCGCGTGAAGCTCACACAGCCATCAGAATGACGAAGACACCCACTGGGTTTGAAGATCGGAACCTGTAGAAGAGGAACATACGACATATGATGATCGGGGAAGCTCGGCAAACAGCAGACCGGCGAAGAAAGGTTCGGCTCCTCTGTTGGTCGGAAAACGTCCAAAGAAGCAGCTATAAACAAGAGGAAAAAGGCTGGAAAAGGAAGAAAGTAAAGAAGGAGGTGGTCGGAGCCAAAACTTGTAATTGCGGTCCTTCGTATTTTAGTATATGTACTAAAATTTAAAAGTTTTAATTCCTGCTTATGGTCTTGGAGAAATTCTCTATCATAATGTTTTTCTCCTTTCTCTAAAGGTTGAGGGTTGTTGCAATTTTAAATTTGCTAGTGGATTTTCTTGTTCAGAATTGTGAGGGGAGAATTGTAAGGGGAGGTCCATCTGAGTAACAAGGGCTCAAGCTCGAGATGGGATGAAACTCAGACTCGACACAAGGAAGAGACACTTGTGGAACGAACATCCGACCTAGTGGAAACATACTCGGGCCTCGATCATAGAAACTAGACCAACCAAGTGATAGTTACCCGATCTGGAAAAGGATGGGACCCATAGAGAGAAACACCACAGAAGTGAAAGGATGGGGACAGCGCCTGCCATCGTATTAAATAAGAGATCAGGCGAACACCATGCTGCATTAAATGTTAAGCAGGTCAGAACCACGCCGCATTAAATGCAAGTTGAAAATCTCGATCACACAGCGGCAGCAAGTGAGGGATCAGTGCGGCTCAGACAAGACGTCCACCCCCTGACCCTTCCCAGTGACATTGCCTGAGGCAAATCTTACACTCTGACACCACCAACAGAATGATGACCAAGCAAGCAGACAAGACATCCTCTTCATTCTTCGCCAGCAAACAGGACTCTGGCGATCCTATAGATAGTGCCACACTCTTCAGAATCGAGGTTACGTTTTTAATCTCTCCAATATTGTCTGTTTCTCTCTACCATCTTCAACCTCGACTAACTTTATCATTAGAGTGGTCCTCGACTCCCGATCTTCCCACTTTCGTCTTTTTTTTAAGGCTGGATTGTTTGGGTCATTGCCAAGTGGTTAGGGCTGAGAAACACAACATCAACAGTGACATCGTATGTGGAATTTTGATTCCATAGTAGCGTGTACTCATATGCCGGCAACAACGCGATCCAAAACAATTTGAAGAGAAGAACATTAGAACAACACAATGGAAGCAAGATTAGCAGCAATAGAGGAAACCATCAAGAAACTGACGAAGGAGAATGCGGCCCTCAAATGGACCAATGAGGACCCAACTCTAGTGAACATGTAGCCTCGCGAGAAAACCCGAGCACACCATGATGGAAGAATAACAACACAAGATGAACCTTGAGGTTTGAGAGTTAGAAGATAAGTACGCGGAGATGGCTAGATTGATTTAGACGCCATCTATAGCAGATCAATTACGTAATAGCTCGGGAATGCCGTACAGCGCCAAGGTCATGGTGGTTCCCCTTCCACCTAAGTTCAAGGTTCCTCAAATAGAATTCTATGACAGCTCCAAGGATTCATTTGAGCACTTAGAGACAATCAGAGCTCATATGAGCTTGCATGACTTCCCAAGCGAAGTTACCTGCCGAGCCTACCCACTAACCCTAAAGGGAGTGGCTCGGATGCGATTTGGCATCATCCCTCAAGGACTATCGACATCTTCGAAGGGCCAGCTGAAAGAGGAGATGCCCAGCCGCATACTTCATTTCGATTAAGCAGCGGGACACAGAAGCCTAAAAGAATACCTTTCCCGATTCAACTGGGAACGCATGACCACCAACGACCAAGATGAGAAGATCACCTTTGTAGCTTTCTTGGGCAGCATCTTGCCCAAGAGCCCGTTCATGTTCGAGATCGCATGGAAGACACCGACCACACTGAGTGAGTTCATAGATCGGGCCGATGGGTTTATCAACGTCAAAAATACCTTGGAAGCCCTGAAGGCTCCACAAAAGGGTGAAATCAAGCAAAAGGATGGGAGAGCGGCTGAGAAGAAAGAAAGACCAAGCTGAGACAATAAGAGAAGGTGGTCTCGGACAAGAAGAGAAGGCGAGAACCATACCCCAAAGCCTGTGGCCAACCCCACATCCGTGCAAGTCTGGTAGTAAAAAAAAACTGCAAGCTGAGCCCAAAAAATGTACAAGCACAGAATGGGCGGAGAAACTTAAATATGGATATCATCGAACCAACGGCTACGATACCAAAGATTGCTATGTCTTGAAAAGACGATGGGAAGACGACCAACGGTGAGCAAGATATAGGTCGCTAAAACAAGAAAACTAGCAAGAAAAAGGTTAGTCCAGTCCTCGATGGAGCTTGAGCCCAGGCGCAACGACAAGAGAACTCCACTAGGAGCAAACAGACCACTTGAAGAAATCCAAACTATAATTGGTTGGTTCTCAAAGGGGGGAAGGACCTCCTCCTTTCATAGAGTGTACGCTTTAAAAGCTTGCTATGAAGAGGTCTTCACTATAAGGAGCACCCAGGCGGGGGTTCGTTGAACTCTGAAGAACCCCCTAATCATCTTCAACAAACGAGACGAAGAATGAATCCTTCATTCCCACGATGATTCCCTGGTGATAATCATGCAGGTCGCAAACTTTACAACCTAGAGCACCTTAGTGGACATTGATAGTTCAGTGGACATTCTGTTCTGGGAGGCCTTCAGTCGGATGAGGATCCATCCTGGCCGATTGCGACTATTCCCAGTTCCACTCAAAGGCTTCACAAGCAATGTTGTTCAACCAGTAGGGATCATCACACTACCAATACTAGCAAGAACGGCCTCCAAGACTGCTTCGACCATGACCAGCTTCTAGGTGGTCAAGGCTCTCTCCTCGTATAATGCGATCCTCGAACGACCGACTTAGAACAATCCGAAGGCTGTTACCTCAATTTACCACCTTAAGATAAAAGTTTTCAACTAATCAGGGGATAGGCAAAATCCATGGCGAGCAAGTGTTGGCCCAAGAATGCTATGCCCGAGAATTGCAACAAGAGTCCAGAATGGTTGCAAGAATAGGGAAAAGTTGACTAGGACCAAGAAGTTCGAGACGAGCAGGCACTATGGCAAGCTGAACCCAATGATTCGTTGATACTGGTTCTGAACGATCACCAGAACCCATAATGGACGGTATAGATAGGCATTAGGATGGACCCAAAGTTAAAGATGAACTTGAAGCAGCTTTTCATCGAGCACAAAGATGTCTTTGCTTGGACCCATGAAGACACACCTGGCATCGACCACTCCATCATCGAGCATCACTTTTATGTCGACCCTGACATTTGAAAAGTTAAGCAGAAGACGAAGCTTCTGTGCAGAGAAGTACACAACTATAGCTGAAGAAGTCGATTGATTATTGACTACAAAGTTCATCCAAGAGTCCACTACCCATAATGGCCATCCAACGCGGTCCTCATGGAGAATGCAAACAATAAATGGTTAATGTGCATCGAATTCACTAACCTAAACAAGGCCTGTCCGAAAGATAACCTTTCCCTACTGCAGATTGACCTAATCATTGACTCCACAACTGGGCATCCACTCCTCAATTCCACGGATGCTTACTCCGAATACAACCAAATCAGTGTGAGCTTAGATGAAGAGAAGAAAACAATGTTTGCGACTAATCAGGGGCTCTACTGCTACAGAGCCATGCTTTTCGACCTCAAAAACACTAGAGCCACCTATCAATGATTAGTAAATCGGATGTTCAAGCATCAAATCGGCCAAAACATAGAAATTTAAGTAAACGACCTCCTAGTCAAAAGCAAGGAATCCAAGTAGCATATGGCTGACCTCTAGGAAGCTTTTTCTGTACTACTACAATACAAGATGAAACTCAATTATGTGAATTGTACCTTCGGAGTTGAATCGGGTAAATTCTTGAGATACATGGTCTCCAAAAGGGAAATCGCCGAAAGGAGAATCAAGGCTAACCACAAGAAGGTATAGGTAATCATAGGGATGGTTTCGCCGTGTAAATTCCAAGAGGTCCAGTGTTTGGCAGGGTAAGTCGCTGCTCTTAATCGTTTTATTTCCTGCTTAGCCAATTGATGCTTACCTTTCTTCTGATCTGAAAAACTATTTGACCCATCCCCTTTGCTCAGTCATATAGTCCTAGGTGAGATGCTAACTATCTACTTGGTAGTCTCCCTACACGTCGTTTCAACTGTTCTCATCTACGAGGCAGAACACGAACAACAACCATTTACTGTATCAGTCGAGAATTTAGTGGTGCTAAAGCTTGATACCCAAGGTTCGAGATGCTGGTGTTCGCCTTAGTAATGGCTGCCCGACGCCTGCGACCTTAGCTCTAAGCCCAATTCATCGAAGTCCTCATGGACCATCCATTCAAGACGGTCCTCCAAAAACCCGACGTCTCTAGGCAACTTGCTAAATGGGCAATTGAACTGAGCAAGTTCAATTTGGTGTACTTGTCTTGGATAACAATTGTAATAGCCCTAAAATCTTCATCCTAATTTAATTATTTAATTAAATGCTAATATAAAAGATTAGTGGTAATTTGTAAAAACAAGCTCTAAAGAGATAGGCTTGGGAATGAAGTTTTGGAGATATGGATTAAGTGAATGGGCCAAGAGAGTAGTGGTGAGCTCGTAAGCCCATAGAGTGAACTCATGACCCATCAAACCCATAGTAGAGACACATGTCACTTGAAGAGAAACCCTAGAAAGTCATCCAAGGCTTGTAGGAAATTTTTAGTTGGTAAGGATTGACTAGTAGGTAGCCATGTGCCATGTAGGATTGAGGGTGGAATCTTATGGAAGGATTTTCCTATCATGGAATCTTGGAAGTACAAGGCACCATTCTTTGACTTTCCAATAGAAGTCATAGTGTATAGGAATGTGACAAGTGGCATGAAGAGAATGATGGAAGGAAGGAGCAAGGGTTTCGGTGGGATGCAATCCGTGAGCCACTTGGAGGATTCCATGGAGTATGGCCACCAAAAAGTTGATGAGACAAGGGAGGAGTGTGTAAGTGAATAAGGTACAATGTGTAAGAAAGTATGGTGATGTGAAGAAAGGTATGGTGTGGGTGTAGGTGATGGAAATGACAAAAGTAAGGAGATGAAGCAAATGGGGTTTCGGTGGAAGCAAGGGCTTGGCCGGATCATGCATTGCTCAATTCCCAAAAAGCATGGCCTTGAGATCACTTGGATGGACTAATGAGATGATGGAGGGATGATGATTGAGTGAAAAGCAAGAAAATGAGGACTAAGCACTCAAGGGAGGCGCCGGCCATAGCAAGTGAGGGAGAAAGAAAACCAAATCTTCCAAGGCATGGCCAAGATTTGATCTTGGAATGACCTAGTGTTGTCAATCTTTCAATCTATCATTGGCCATACCTAAGAACGGTAAAAAGTGTACCAAAGACCCTAGAGGAAAGGGCTTGGCCGTGTGACTCCATACTCATTCCCTTAGCTTGTTTCATTTGGACACATGCAAACATATTCCTACCTCACTCTCTCCTTACCTCTCGGCCAAAACCATCAAAATTACCTCCACCTTTGTTTCTTCTTCTTTCATCACACAATTTGAAGAATCCTAAATTAGTGGAGCTAAGATCAAGAGTATTGAAGTGGATAATACCTTGGAGAAGGTTAGTGCCTAGATTCATGCAAGCTTAGGAAGAACACACACACACATGTAGCACCATTGTTTTAGCTAAAAGGAAATAAAGTTTCTTCTGAATCTTTATATTTATAATTAGTCTAATAAGAGATTCTATGTGTGTATTTTCAAATTTTAATCAAAAATCTAATAGGAATATTGTAAGTATACTTTCACATTTTCTTTAACATTTCTTGTATATAGTTAGGTGATCATGCTTGTTGGATTAATGATTGTATTGCCATGTTTGGATTAAATTGATTGTGTTAATACTTGTCTTTGATATGAATATTCATGTGTAAATCTCTATGATAAAAATAAGGTTAGAAAATGAGTATAGATGATGGATCAAGTATTAGTAGCAAAAAGAAATGAAAAGCATGAGTATCATATGAAATGATGAAGTTGGTGCATGGTGAATCTTATATAAAATTTGGTGTTGCTAAGATAAAATTTATTTAAGGAAATTAGTAGTATGATTGATTTATTTAAGGAGGATATTGTCTTGAGGAAATGAAAAATGGACATGGAAATAAAACTTATGATTAATAGGAATTGTAATGGTGTATACATGTATGTGGAAAGAAGTAATCACTTATATATGATGACTAGTAGTGTTTAATTGGAATCTTATGATGTTTAAGGTTAAGACTAGAGGATTGAATTATATTGCTTTGTTGTGGAATTATTTAGTTTAAGCTTATAGAAGAAACTTGTTGAAAAGGAAACTTTGAATGAATTAAAAGGAAATTTCCCCAAGTTAAAAAGGTGAAGGAAGGAAGTTGGAATGAATTAAGTTTGGATGTACAAATGTTTGCTTAATGGATAATAGGGTTTCAGTCACCCCTTTCTAAGGATGGTATATGTTTTAATTAGACACCTTTAATTCTTGGAGGATAATTAGAGTGAAGTGATGAAGAAAAGTCCTAGGAATTACCCTAGGAGGTTTCGGCCTTGATGGGTTGGAGATGGGGCCGAGTACCCCACTTCAATCCTAGGCCTAAATTTGGATGTTGGAGCATGATGGTTAAGTAGGAAATTGTAAGGTTTATCCCAATGAGAAAGAAAAGAAAATGAACTATGAATGCACTTGAGCTCGCCTCGGGTTTTGCATGAAAATAAGTAAGTGTTGCATGTCACATGCATAAATCACGAAAAGCATGTTTTTAAAGTCCAATATGTTTTTAAGAAAAGGAAAAGGAAAGATTAAGTTTTTGAAAGAAAAGAAAAGAAGTAAAGTTTTATAAGAACCCCAAAGGCTGGGACGGGGTAGTGCCCTAGTGGAACTCCCTGTCCACTCAGGAGTGTTTAAAGTCGAGTGGAAGCCCCTGGGTCGACGAAGAACAGTCGGCGGGCCGTGTATGGCTCTAGAAGGTGTCTGGAGCGCGGTCGCACCTAACACTGGTGGGTGCCAAAGACGGGTAAGGTGTAAGGACCTGCCGTACTATAAGCTACGTGACGCACTCATTTTAAGGTGATGCAGTAACCAGTAGGGAACACGCGGTGCTTAGGGGAACCGTGTTGTGTCTCATATATGCTACGCGATAAGTCATGACAAGATGGGCTTTCGAGCTATAAGAAAAGATCTGTATATGATAAGTGGCGCCTAAGAAAGAATAAAAGATGTGAAATGTTTTAAAGAAATGATTTGAAAAGCACTGATATGAAAAGAAGTCTGAAAGAAGCAAGTCTGTATGAAAGTTTACATGAGCATGTGCATGAGTTCAGTCATTCATTTGCATATGCTTAGCTACGAATGTTTGGTTCACTTATCTGTATATTTGAAATGCTTTGGTTAAAGTGCTAGTATACTTGCTGAGATTTCTCTCGAAATCTCACCCCCTTTTTATTATCTCTACTGTCGCTCCCTTGGGAACGATAGAAGTTATTGCAGGAAAGGATGGATCCACGGATTACGACTCCCGAGAAGATGGGTCGGACCCTCAAGGGCCCGACTAAGATAGATTCTGCTGGGCCAGTGACCCTAGACCTGTTGGGTCAGTGGGCACCAGAGTCGCTTCCTATGGCGACTTACTTTTTTGATGACTTACGCCCTACGGGGTATTGTCTGGTGTTAGGAGTGGACGGGCTACTCCATATGGGACGCCTGTTTACCTCATCCTCTGGGATGATGTGTGATGTAGGCGCAGGTTTAAGTTTGGACAGTCTTCGTTACGGTCCTGACTTTAAGAAGATAAAGGAAGAACCCACCTATTAGTATGTTTGGCGGAAAATGAGGGCATCGCTGATGTATTTATTTTGTATCACCTTTGTATTTTGAGGAAAATCTTCCCGTTGTTTTGGGAAGTGCTTTTGTATAAACTGTTTACATCGGTGACCTTGACTTTTGATGCATATGTATATAATGTTTAATTTGGGTTTTATTTCGCTAACCATGTGATGTGTGACAAGCGTAAACGTCTTGTCGAAGTTATTGGCTTGACCTTTTTCCGCTGCGAGATAATATGAAAAAAAAAAAAAAGATATTAAATAATGCTCTCACACATAAAGATGAGGGATGACTTCCTTGAGACGTTCGTCCCCGGCGTCGCAATTTGCGTACGAACCCAAGCGCAAGCTGGGGCGCCGACAACAATCAAAGGGTAAGCACTGGCAGATTTCATAGCCATTTTCACTGGCTTTCTTGAGGAAGTTCCCTGTGCACCTCGAGGACAGTCTTGGCAAGTATATATCGAGGGCTCATCATGTTGGACTAGTGGGAGTGTAGGGGTGCACATTATAACCAACTAAGGAACCAAACATAACTATGCAGTGAAGCTCGCCTTCAAAGTCACCAATAATGAAGTCGAGTACAAAGCACTCTTAATCGGGATAATAATAGCCCCATTGCTATGGTGGGGGTAGTTAAGCCAAGGCCAATTTACAAATAATCGTTAGCGAAGTACTGAAACAATTCATTACTAAAGAGAAAAAAACAATGAAGAACTACCGACAGCTCATGTGCAACGAGTTAGATAACTTCTGTTACTTTCGCACCCAACAAATCCCGATGGGAGAAAACAGGAAGGCTGACCAACTAGCAAAGGCTGAGTCCGGACAAGATGAACACCCTCTCCTAGAACAACCGAGATTAGGATGGTTGACACCACATCTATCGGAGGTGAGGTATCCAATGTGGTGATGGCATCCCCCGAGTGGGCAGCAGACATCAGGGAATTCTCACAAGAAGGCAACCTACTGACTAACTCGAAAGAAGTTTGCAAAGTTAGAAATAAAGAAGCTTGATTCACCTTGCTGGAAGGAGAGCTGTACAAAAGTGGTTTCTCTGAGTCCTTCCTTAGATGCCCATCCTTGAATGGAGCCCAGTATGTATTGACAGAAATTCACGAAGGTATATATGAAAGTCATGTAGAGGGAAGAATGCTGGTTGCAAAGGTAACCAGAGCCGGGTACTATTGGTCGTGTTTCCTTAAGGATGCAGAAGACTTTGTAAAAAAGTGTCTAAAATGTCAAGAGCATGGACCAGTGCTGCATAGTCCTCTTGAGGAACTAATATTGATGACAGCTCCATGACCTTTTGCACAGTGGGGTCTGGATCTAATCGGGGAGGACCCAAATTTGTAATTATGGTGGTTGACTACTTTGCAAAGTGGGTGGAAGCTAAAACCCTCACAAGCATCACCTCCCGAACCATCACCAAGTTCTTATAGACGTCTGTAGTCTACCGATTTAGAATACCCTAAAGCTTTGTGTAAGACAATGTGAAGCAGTTTGACTGTGCCCATTACTGAGAATGGTGTGCTAAGCTGAAGATCAAAGTTAAGTACTTGTCTCTTAGGAAACCGCGAGCCAATGGCCAGGCAGAAGCAACCAATAAGACCTTTCAGTCAGCACTTAAAAGGTGGCTTAAAATGCACAAATAGGTATAGGCTAACAAACTCCTTGGTGTACTATAGGCCTACCGAACGACTGTCTAGACACCTACTAGGAAAACGTCATTTGCTCTTACTTATAGGAGCGAGGTAGTAATTCCTATGGAGGTAAGGATGCTTACCCTGCGTATCGAACACTTCAAAACAGATACCAACGATGGGAAGATAGCTGAACAATTAGATCTTTTGGAAGAAATAAGATAGGAAGCGGCAGTATGAACTACAAACAACAAATGAAAAAAAGAGTGGTACTTCAACATAAGGGTCAAGCCTCGCAACTTCAAGAAAGGTGATTTAGTGTTGAGGCAAATGGGGTCCACTATCTCGGAAGAAGAAAAACTGGGATCACGATAGGAGGGCACGTAGGTGGTAACCACAAACAACCAACTAAGCTTGTATCGACTCAAAGATAGCCAGGGGGTCGAACTCCCCTACCCTTGGAACACCGAGTACTAGAAAAGGTACTATGTATAAGGGTTGATGAAAACACCTATGTATAATTTCTCTTGTACCATCTTTTGTATTGTCTTTCGAATGATCAATAAAACTAGATGTTGAATTCCTAAGCCAACTCTTTATTTGTAAATCAACAAAGCCAAACTCCTGTCCTCCCGTGGGGTCAAGACCGGGCCTTAATACCGAGCCCTCAATAAACTCTAGAGATGAAAACTCTCGCAGGGTCAAACCTGAGCCCTCGGTAAATCATGACGATGACAACTCCTGCGGGGTCAAGGCCAGGCATTAGCCATGAGCCCTAAGTAAACCTTGGCAATGGCAACTCCCGCAAGGTCGAGGCCATACATCAGCCACGAGCCCTCGGTAAACCCTGGCGATGACAACTCCCATGGTGTTGAGGTCGAGCATCAGCCCCGAGCCCTCGATAAACCTTAGAGATGACAAATCCCATGGGGTTAAGGCTGGGCATTAGCTCCGAGCTCTCGATAAACCTTGGCAACGATAACTCCAGCAGGGTTGAGGCCGGACATCAACCCTAAGCACTCAACAAACTCTGGCAATGACAATTCCCATTGGGTCGAGGTCGGGTATTAGTCCTAAGCCCTCAGTAGATTGTGGTGATGATAATCTCTCGAGAGATCAAGGTCGGGTGCTGCTCTCGAGCCGTCAGTAGAGCCTCACGATGCCAAGTCTTGCGGGGTCTAGGCTGGACTTCCTAAACCCTCGCAATGCAAGGTCTCGTGGGGTCTAGGCCAGATCTCAGTTTGAGCCCTCAGTAAACCCTCGCAATTTCAAGTCTGGAAGGGTCTAGGCTAGACCTTAGTCTAAGTACTTAGCAAACCTTCATGACATCGAGTCCTCAGGAGACTCAACTCCGAAAGGGTCAGGTCCAAACACCGGTCCCGATCTAGGGACAAAGACTGGCCAATTTGTCACAAAGGTCCAACGAAACAATTCAAAACAAAAGACGAGGAACAACACACACGGAGGATAAGGAAGTACTCTCATGATAACAATTTATTTGTACACGGTAGGAATTTATTTGTACAGGAGTTTGTTACGAATGCCAGGAGTTTACAAAAATGGGAGGAAAGGGAAAACGGCATCATTGAGGAAGCGGACAAGGGCCCCAGAAAAGGGGATACCCCAGCTTTCCTAGATTCTTAACAAACTACTTTGCCGTCAGATCAGGAAGAAGAGAGATCAGATCAAATGCTTGCAAGTCCAACTCGGAATTGGCCAAGAGGTGCTCTTTTAGCCTCTTCAGAACTTTTTGATAACCTTAATGGCCTGAGTATGCCTCACTTAGGGTTAGGACTCCTCCAAAAAGTTTGAATACTGGAAAATTCTAGCTCCCAAGTTGCTAGATCGAGAGTCCTTTAAGTAAAGTCCCGATCCAACTCGATATTGCATTCCTGCATCCTCTAGACTCTCTTCTTCAAGACTTTATTACACCAGACAAGCCCAAAGCGTTGGGCCAGCATTAATGCACGGAGGTGATCGAGGGCCACCCAGTCCAATCGGGTAGCTTTTTGAGTGGCTTCCAATTCCATTTCTGAAGTCGCCAATTTCAGCTCAGATTCAACATTGACTTGCCTAAAGCACTCGCATTGCTTCAGCATAGCCTCGCACTGCAAAAGCTCATTCTCCGTGTTTAACTCATCCATGGCTTGAACCAACCCCTTGCATTCCTCCTTAGTAGTCCTAAGCTGCTCATCCAACTACCTCAGCTTAAAGAAGCTATAACGGCACGCCTAACCATTCCAATTAGATTTATGAAGTTCTACAAATTTGGGGTTGACTAAGGGCTGTTTTGTTTTGGGCGATGAAACAAAAAATTTCAAAATCATTTCAAACTCATTATTATAATTTTTTAAATTTTCATATAAAATATAATAAAAAATTATACTTTTTCAAATTCCAAAACCACTTTTTCAAATTTCTATACAAAACTAAGATTAAAAAAATATATTACAATAATAGTTTATTATTTTTTTAACTTTTATCTCATCTCATCTTTGAAAACAAATAGGACCTAACCCTACCAGCTGGTTTGCCACCTAAATGCAAAAGGTAATCAGAAACGCAACTATTACAATAAATAATAATGAAATCCTGGGAAGAAAACACTTATTTGAGCAACAAAAGATTGCAGCTTCTGCGCTATACACTCGGTAGTTGTAGCCCGAGTCTACTCAAACCTTAAAGATGGACCCGGTGTTGGGCCCAGTAACGTACCCTGGCTACTCCCAACCCCATGGTCGGCCTCAAAGAGTCGGTCCATAATCGCCATCCTAGTGTGATGCCGAATGGGTGATGGGCCTCAAGGGGGCGATTCAGCATGGGTACAAGAATTCAGCCCCACCTCAAAAGTTGAGGAATCTTCATCGCTAATGATCACGACTTCTTCAGTTTGGCCTTTGAGCTCCCCAACTCTTCATTCACCAGGGCTTCAGCCTCATTGGTCACAACCGCTTCCACCTCCCAATTGCTGGTTCTTCTAGTCTCAACTTGTCTAGTCCCTGGCCTCTTCCTCTTTATGGTGACAGACCCTTTTTGCTTCAACTTCGACCCATGTGTCCCTCACAGTCGTGTGCTCTGCCTCGACCCTTCTGGGGAACTGGAACTAGAATTAGAACTAGAAGGGGAAGAAGAGGAGGAGTGATCTGAATCTTCCTCCTTTGTTCGGGCAATGCCCTGATCCTAGCCTCTTGCTCTTCCATCTCCCTCATAGTTTCCTCAAAGGACATGAAGTGTACAGTAACATCGGATGCCCAAGGGGCAAGTGTATGACTAAGTCTACAAAAGCAGCGTTAAAGTCCTCATCCTCCTCACTGCCTAGAACAAAGATCGAGATGGCCATTGAAGTTGAAGCCCTAGCGACAAAAGGGGCAGAGGTTGGGACGGCTGAGGAAGTTGAGGCTCCAGCCACCTGTTGGGGAAGAAACTCGGTGCAAGCGGACTTTTATCAGCACAAGCTTCCATCCGAGCTCAATGCATGTCTGATAGTGGCAGAGAGGGGGCTTTTCTACACCTTCGGATGTGCTGTGACCCTTCCGGGGTTGAAGGGTTCTGAAGGGGATCATAGCACACCTTCGTCCTCCTATACGAAAATAAACCAACATATCTTTAGGAATCTTCAGGATGTTTTGGTCTTCGGCATATGACCGATCTAGTTAGATCAAATACTTCAAGATGTGGTGGTTGGAAAGGGTGATGTCCATCCACAACTCGTCGAGATGAGCATCAGCCCAGGCCAATACAACCTAAACCCGATTCATCTCGTTAGTACTCAGTACGAGACTAAGGCTCCCTATAGTCGGGAGTTAACTCCAGTCCATCTAGATCAGGAACTTCCCCTTGTCTCATCCTCAAAATTCCCAATTGGTTCTTGAGACAAAGAAGAACTTTCGATAGTAGCCCTTTATATTGGAGTACCTCTCGTCAATCCTTGCATACTTTTGACCAAGGATCCTAGTTTGGAAGCTGGTGAAATTCCCTAGATGCCGATTCAGACGATAAATTAACAAGAATTTCCAAGTGGTCAGTTCAGGGTAAATGTTGTTCATCCCTGAAAGAACTTTCTAGAAAACAACACAAATGGCCATCAACAAACACCAACCTTTATGAAAAAGCTGCGCAGGAGCCAGCTCGAGATAATAAAGAACCTCATGAATCGAGCATATGGAGGGGAGCCGGAAACCACAGGCAAACATTGCCAGGTAGAAAACTACCTTTTGTGACTTCTCGTGAGAGTCGCAGGCGTGCTCTGTCCCTTGGGGCCATTCCAAGGTGATACAGTGGGAGACCCTGTAACAATCCTACACGTACTGGAGTTCGGGAGGAGGGAGTGCAGATACCCAGCCATGCCCCACGAAGGCAGGAGACACATTAGTTGGAACCTGCACATAAGGGTTAGAACTTTCAGCAGCCATTGATGCAAGGAGAAGGGTTAAAAGTTTGCATCGAACAAAAGCAGGAGAGTAAGAAGAAACGGGTGCTTTGCATACAAGAAATGAAAGCATAGGAAGAAGGAGGAAGGGAGAAGGCTTTTATAGCCAAAGAGAAAATAATTGTGCTTAGAAAATAAAGCAGTGTGCCAGTGTAACACTCCTTACTCGTAGGCTTAGAGTGTCAAGTATTTTTTCTAAAACTTTTAATCCGGCACAAGACTTTTTATTTTAATAATAAGATAAATAAAATTTATTCCAAAAAATGAAATTCTAATAAAATGTCTTTAAAAAAAATAACTGAAATAACTGAAAGTAAACTTGTGTCCTAAAAACACTTATTTCTAGAAATGCTGGAAATTCAAATAACTGCTCAATCTACTCCTGGCATGCCTGCTAGCATTAGTCATCTTTCTCACCTGGATGGTTTTAAAAATAGAAAATAAACTAAAATGAGTCGATGACTCAGTAAAGAATTCATCACAAGATAAGATAATACTATAAGAAATTTTCATAAAATTTATGATAAAAATTTAAAAACATAATTGTACATGCTAATGCTAATGCTAATGCTCATGTCATGTTATGCATGATTAAACTATCTCATTTAACTGACTGACTGACTTAAACTGACTGATATGACTTACTAACTGATTTAACTAAACTAATTTAGATGAATTGATTTAACTCTGTATGCAAGATTGTGCATCGGCCCCACGTCCCATTGCAGCAAGGGAAGCCGCTGATAATATTCTAGCGTACTATGGTGGACCACACTTAGGTCTGTGGCTTGTATATCTACCTTGATCTGATATGCATTGGTACTATGCGTCTAAATAGTCATTTGAATTAACTGATTTACTGAACTGATTAGCTGAATAACTGATATATTGACCTCTAATCTAAACTAATTTTATATTTGAACTTAACCTAACTTATGTAACTTATGCGACATGAGATGCATAATTTACATACTAATATAGCTCGCTGAATTTAAATATGATGCTGAATGATATAACCGTGTGCTGTGCTGAATGACTTGCTTGCATGACATGAGAGATATATGAAAATGGCTATCAAAGAATTGGCTCTACTAATATATAAGCTAACTATGAGGATCCTAATTTTGTGATCGAATTCACTTACATTGTTGTGCTGCTTCTTAGATTCTCTTTCATAACCCGACGTTACCTATATGAAGTATGAACCGTCACTAACGTTTCTAGAATAACATATTGTAACAATATACTAAAGTAATACATATCGTGAAAGATAATTTAATAAATATTATGCATCATACAAAAGACATTAAATATTAGTATTACAAAACTAATAAATATTAATAATATATCTCACTTTTAAAAAATATATTTTAGTAAAATAATCAAAACTATATTCAATTATATTAAAATAAGTCATGAAAACCTAAATTCTTCAAATATTTTAACATTCTTATACTTAACATAACTATTAACTTTTACAAAACTTCATAAATACTGATATTATTTTAATGTTCCTCAACATATTACTCTATTTTAAATATAAGACTTTAATAGCATAAATGTATCGAAATTTATTGTAATAACTAGAAAAAAACTTCTTTTCATACGATAGACATTGAACTTAACAGCGTTTAAAACAAAGATTAAACACTTACTATTTATTATTAAAACCTGATCATAAAATTAACAATAAATGACACAATTTAAATCCTTAGAAATTTCTATGATAAAATAAGATTCTGGAAATAGAATTTATAGCCGAAACCAAGGTAAACCAAGCCCAAAACTTAATAAGATTTCCATAATAATTAAGTTGGATCCCACTAAGTATAAGCCCGTTGTAAAAACACAAGAACTTAAGATTTGCCCAACTTGCAAGCCAGCGAATATTACAGTCCATTAAAATCTGCTAAGTTCACAAATAATAAAGGTAAATAGGTAAGTGAGCTCTCCATACAGAGGTTGTAAATTTAAATCGGGAAATTAAAAAATTGGCCTAAATCGAACTAGACTGAATTGAAAATTCCAATTTTGGATCGTTCCAGTTCGGTATCGGTTTTATAAATTGAAAAATCGGATAATATCGGTCTGGTTCTGGTTCCGTTCATTTTAAGATCGGACCGAATCGGATTGGTTCTATTTATTTTTTTTATTACTTTATTATTATTATTATTATTATTATTATTATATAATATGTTCTATACTATATATAATAATATAAATTATAAATAGATATGAGATAATGTAAATTTTTTATAGAACATTTTTTTTTTATTTTATAGTAATTTTTATAATGCAGATTTTTTTTATAACAAATTTTGCTAGAATAGATTTTCTTTATAGAATAGGTTGTTTTATAAAATAATTTTATTTTATAGCAATTTTTTTAATATAGTTTTTTTTAATATAACAGATTTTTTTACTAAAATAGATTTTTGTAATGGACTAAATTTTTTTTTATTAAAACAGAATTTTAAAACATTAAAAAAAAATAGATTGGTTTTTATAAATTTATATTTTATTAAAATCAAAAAATTAGATCAAAATTGGACCGAAACCGGCAAGACCGGTATTATTGGTTTTGGAAAAAAATGGGAGCGTAATCAGTCTTAAAAAATTGCAAAATCAATAATACTAATTTAATTATTAATTTTATTCAAAGTGAGATCGAACCGAATCGGTTATAGCCCTACCCACGTACAAAACTAGAGTTACGGAAAAAAGGCTCCCCATTTTCTAGAGCAAAACGCACTAGAGATATAACTGATGCGTGCGACAGAGGCATACCTAGCAGAACGGAGGCACCGCGCAAGACATGCGACGGGGCTGTGGGCTGAGGGTGGCGGCGTTTTTTGTCGAGTTGGCTGGTTCATGGCAACCGTAGGCTTGGGTAATCATCCCTACCACATTACACGAACACGAGGCTCACGGTGGTGTGCATGGGCTTCCTCTGTTTTGCTGAACAAGAACAGAGACTCATCTTCACGATGATTCCTTTCCGATGGAGATTTCTGGGCTGTCCGTAGGTACTTTGGCGTGGTGGGTAGCCGCCGGTTCCTCTTGAATGCAGCGGCGCTCTGTTTTGACGAAGAGAAAACAGAGGTTGCCGTGGTGGACTTCGGGCGTGATGCATGGCGACAACATGCAACATGAGAGCGACAGTCCGACCATGAAGTCTTGTTTTCTGACATCTTCCGTTGCCGACGATGATGCCTGAGGGTCATGGGTGGTCATGCGGCCCAAGGAGAAAGTGGGCTGTGGATACTCTGTTTGTGGAGGGAGAACAGGGGCTGTTTTCCAGTTGATCTCCTGCTATCCATTGATTGGGTTTTCGAGTTACCGTGTCCTTCGATTGGTGGATTCCATGTGTGTGTTGGTGGCTTACGTGAGATGGATTGTGGTTTGCGTGCAGGGGCGGACCTACCCCTGGTCTAGGGGGCTACCGCCCCCCAAATCTTTTAAAAAATTATATATAACATATAAATATATATAATTTTTTTTGTATATAATTAAAATTTCTATATCAATTTATCAAAAAATAAAAATTTGCCCCCCTAATTCTTAGACCTCTAAAAATTTTATTAAAATTATTTTTTCAAATTTTAATACTTACCTAATCTCTCTCCCACTTTAGCTTGATGTGCTGATACAATTAAATTTTTAAGATATGTTTAAATTATCTAAACTATGTAGATAATTAGAAATATGAATTTTTTACATATCATTTACTAATTTATATTGAGAAAAAATTGTCAATAATTTCACTTTAGAAATGATAATAGATAAATTTTATTTTAAGAAAGATCATTATCGAGCTTAATTTGTAGGAGAAATCTTAAGGTCATTTTTTTTTTTTTTTGTAATGGGCTCTAATAAATTGCAAAAATTAAAAAAAAAAGATGATTTATAAACATGTATTTTTATATATAATTTTATAACATATGATTATTATTTTTATATATAATCACGCGTAAATAAAAAATTTATATTCACATATACTACATATTTTATCAACCGCCCCCCCAAATATCAAATCCTAGTTCCGCCCCTGTTTGCGTGGTTGTGCAGCGTTTGAACGTGGGGAAAAAGCCCTGGTTTGGCTTCGCCTGATCTCGGACTGGTGCAGGTGAGGGGTTTGTTGGCTTTTAGTTCACCGTTTGGACGAGGTTACGTGCAAGCATATATATATATATATATATGTGTGTGTAGAGAGAGAGAGAGAGAGAATCCGAAGATGGCTAAGGGAAATTCTCCAAGTGTAGTCGGTTACAAGAAAATCGTATAAACTAACTGCATATCGACGAAGATTGCCTAAGCAGCTGTTGCCGTGGAAAAAGGAAAAGATAAGTGATGGATACATGCATGGCGTTGGGTTTGAATTGACGGTGAGTTTCTCATTTGAGTTTGAAGTGGGATCAGACTTCCAACTAGGATAAAAAAAATTTAAAGTCTTTTGAGTTGTGAATTGATCAACAACGGAGAGGATTGAGTTTAAAAAAAAAAAAAAAAAAATAGTAGTTTAAATAGGAGAGGAACATAATCCTATAAAAATACTAAAATTGTAACAATAGTAATAGTAATAATAATTGTAATAGTAACAGTAGGACTAAACAAATATAAAGATTTAACTCCAAGTTTTGCGCCAGGATGTTATAGCCAAATTGACGGTTCGGCTAGTACGAGTGAAGGTCAGCATGCCAGGCACATAAGGGACACGGCCAAATATGAACCAGGAGGTAATCATGGCAGGCATGTCAGAAGTATGGGCCAATCAGGGCCCCAAGGCATGGAGGCACAATATTAACTACTGTCCTTTCAAGCCGTTTATTACAGAAACCGAGATGACATAAGCGTGCAGTTGGTGCAACATTAACTGCTCCCACAAATGGATTCAGCATGCTATGGCTTGGAAGACGAACATAAAGATTCAGCATACTAGGGCTCTGAAGATGAACATACAGATTCAACATGCCAGAGCACGGAAGACGAACATACGGACTTAGTACGCCAAGGCTCGAAAGAAGAACAAACAGGTTTAGGATGACAAGAATCGAGAAAATGGGACGAATCAACAATGTTCGCCATCCGAGAATTTCCACCACGTTACACATGGTAAGAACTCGCAGGGTAAAAATGAGAGAAAAGAACGAACCAACAAAGAAGGATACAATATAAGAAATTTTCATAGAAGTTCTTTTACAAAGAATTTATGGGATACTATGACTAGAGGCTCATTCAAGTAAGAACGGCTGAGGCCCAAGATGGGTTGAAACTCATACCAAATGCAAGGGAGAAATGCCTATGGAACGGGCATCCGACTCGGTGGAAACATACCCAGGCCTCAGTCATAGAAATTGGGCTAACCAAGTGACAGTTATCCAATCCGGGAAATGAAGGGACCCACAAAAGAAAGCACCACATAAATGAGGGGATGGAAATTATGCTTGCCATAGCATTAAACGAGAGATTAGGCGAATACCATGCCACATCAAATATTAAGCAGGTCAAAATCAGGCCGCATTAGATGCAAATCGAAGATCTCGGTCACACAACGACAATGAGAAATCAGTGTAGCTTAAACAAGACGTCTACTCCTTGACCGATCTTAGCGACACTGCTCGAGGCAAACTTGCCACTCTATCACCACCAACTGAATGGTGACAGAGTAGACAGACAAGCATCCTCATTATTCTTCACTAGCAAACAGAACCCGGACAATCTTATAAATAGTACTATACTCTTCAGAATTGAGGTTATATTTTCTAATCTCTCAATTGTTATCTGTTTCTCTCTACCATCTTCAGTCTTAACAGACTTTCTCATCAGAGGGTTCTCGACCCCCATTATCCCCATTTTCGTCTCTTTTGTAGGACTGGATTGTTTGGGCCATTACCAAGTAGCTTGGATCGTGAAACATAACATTAACAAAAATGATGAGCAATATGCGATTGGGTTTGCAATTGGGTTTGGGTTTTACGAGGAGAAGGGAATGTTATTGAAGTAGAAGTTGGAGGGAGGAGAGCGTGAACTTAAAAGTATGAGAGAAGTATGGGCGGAACCACATTGGCTTTTGGGGAGGCTACAAGAATTTTTAAACAAATTGTATATTATATAAATATATATTTTATATATAATTAAAATTTACCTCAAATTAAAAAAATATTACTAAAATTATCCTCATAAATCTTAATATTTATTTTGTTTTATTCTAATTTTTAATTTCACTAACACCCACAAATGATCGTCATTGTGGTTAATTTTCAAGAAAAATTCTAAGTTCATATATATATATATATAGTGTAATGGTTTCTAGTAAATTACGAAAATATTAAAGAAAATCATCTTATAAGATGATTTATATACATATTTTTTTATACAATTTTAACGTATGATTATTATTTTTATATATAGTCACGTGAAAAAAAATACATAATTTATTCTTATACATATTACACATTTTATTAGTCATCCATTCAAACATTAAGTCCTAATTCTATCCTTGAAAAAAAAAAGCAAACATTGGAGGAATGGGAGAACAAAGCATTAGCTTCATATACATTTAAAAAATAAATAAAAAATCCCACATCACCGGGTGCGTCGGATGTGTAAAATACTTGGCTTTTGTATAGCATACCTCATATGATAATATCTCTAAAAATCTTTCAAGTAAGCCTGTTTCTCTCCAAGTGGGTGGGTAGCCGGTAACTACTTCCAAGCACCCGCCTCGACCCCTAGCATCCGCATGGACAGACTGTCATATTTGATTCTTGAGCCCTAATTTTGTCTTGTATGGGTGGATGATTTAGTTTGAATGTCGGTGGATTGGCTTAAAGAATGTTTTCCATTGCGAGCTATGGCATGGGCATGAGAAGAACAAAGTCCAAGAGTCAAAATCAAGACGGCAAGAGAACGAGGAGAAGAATAATGTTACTATACTACTCCATTTGACAGCTTATATATTCTTTTAAAATTTTTTATTTTCCTTATTGATTAAGGAATTAATTATTAGTATATTGGCAATTTTCTTAATTTTTAAAAAATAATTAAAACATTAAAAAAAGTTAATAAACGTAATTGTGAATGAGAATTTGGCCTGGAAGCATGCTCAACTGTCATTATTAGGCGACACCCTTATACCATCATGAAGTGAAATATAGAAAAGAAAGAGAAATAAAAGAAATAATTGGACGATAGGTAAATGAAGGTTTATTTCGAAATTTAACCTAAAACAAAACCAAGCTTTTATTTTATTTTTTATTTTTAAATTTTCTTAATTAATTATATATATACTAGTAATGCTATATACATTCACTAGAATACGTAAACGCTGTATAATTATTTTAAAAACTAGTAAAATTTACTATTAAAAATTAATTTTTTAATATGAATTTCATATTTTGCTATTTTTTTTAAAATGGTTACGCGATAGTTACACAATTCATAATAATAAATATCTTCTCTCTCTCGCTTACATACACACGAATAGGTGGGTAAAGCTTGGACGAGGTCATTCTCCCGGCCCCCCAAAAAAATATTTTCTCGATTTATTAGCGGGCAAATTACCCTGTCCACCTCAAGCGGAATTCAAGTAGATTGGGTGTAAGTGCCTAGTTCTTATCCTAGTTATAGCTATCACCTTTTAGCTATCTCATTGTCATGCATTAAAAATGTAATTGACCCAAGTCGAGCAAGTCTTTATCTTGTCAAGTTCAACTCAATTTAAAATATCCAAGCTCAAATATGAAATTTTTATTTATTTTTTGTTTGAGCTCGATTCAGTAATCTAAACTCTTGAGTTTAAGTTCGTCTCACAACTGAATTCGAATCGAGCTCAAATTATTATTTTTTAAATTTTTTGAATAATATTTAATATTTAATAAATTAGATAAATAAAAAGATAAAAAAATCTAATATTGAATTTTTATAACTACAAGTAAAATCTCTACTGAATTATGAGAGTTAAGATTTTATAAATAATTAATATTTAATCAATTGATATTTATTTATAATAATAATTTATTATATGCCTAAATATATTATTAATATATATACATAATATGATAATATATATATGAAATTATTAAATCTTATCTATTAATTATTATACAAATTATAAATATAACTATTAAGTATGTTCAATATATAAAAGTAAGTAATTATGTTATATATTATATATTCAATTATAAAAATATTATGCTTATATTATTGTATGTAGATAATTATTGATATAGGAATGACTTTTTAGCGAATTGAAACAACGAGTCTACTTAAGTATAAACAAGAGAGTTTTAATGAGCATTAGTCGAGTTAATTTGAGTTTTATCGAATATGTGTCATTTATTAATTGAGCATGTATCTATTTCACGTGTGATTTTTCTTTTATTATAAAATTGAATTCAATTTGAGTTTAACTAGATGAGGACTGAGTGGACTATCGAACAAATTGATTCATTTACAGTTCTACTCGACATTCATCTCGTAGAAAATAGAATAATTACATCATATAGTGTTAGCATGACATAATTTGATTTGAAAAAGAAATTTTAAAGTTTGAATATTACAAATTAAATTATATTATGTAGTGTAAAGACTTTAGAATATTATTTCTCTTTTTTTCAGTAATTATATTTGTTAGTATGACTGCCTAGGAATTCGTATTTATTTTTATTCGTAAATAGGAGACGTGTCAAGAAAAATATCTAATGTAAGTTATAAATTATAATATGATTCAAACCAAATTAAAAAAAGATAATACACTTCTTTTTTTTTATAACAAGAAAGATAAATACAGTTTTAAATTATATAATAATATCTATTCCCATAGTTATATCTAGTTTTTTCCTTATCATATTAGGCACTTTTAATTAAAAAAAAAAAGAAAAAAGAAAAAAGAAGATTCCAAGCCTGCCCATTGTGTCGTTGGGCGGGTTTTTCCTCGTCCTCCACCGAAACTTCCCGATAGCTCTAGAAGGCAGAGAAAGTTTTTACTTTCACCTTCGGTTTCTCCGTTTATATTTTCCGCTTTCCCTTCAACCAAGCTCTGGAACCTCCTAAAAAAAAAAAAATCGAATTCTCGAATGTCTGGCTAGCTAAGCTGAAATGTCGATCGTTCCCTTTACCGGCCAAGAGAGCAATGTCTCCAACTCCAACTCCTCCTCTAGAGACCTGTGGAACCCATTCGAAAACTTCTTTGAGAACGGCCTTTGGGACCCATTCAGCGATTTTCCTTCCTCACTCCTAGGGTTCCGCCCTATTTCCCCTTTCGGAACGTCCGTGAACACTAGTCTCGACTGGAGGGAAACTCAGACTGCCCACGTTTTGAAGGCTTCTCTTCCGGGATTCATGGACGAGGACGTGCTAGTTGAGCTCCAAGATGACCGAGTGCTCCAGGTGAGCGTGGAGAGCGGCAGGTTCATGAGCAGATTCAAGATCCCAGACGACGCGAAGCTCGAGCAGCTCAAGGCCTCCATGCACAATGGGTGTCTTACTGTGATTGTTCCGAAAGTGGAGGCCAGGAGGACTGACGTCAGGACCATCGATATCTCCGGGTCCGGTTAAATCTATGGACTTCCTTTGTCCCTCACTATGTTAATAGGGTGTGTGGTTTGTTGAAGGTCACTGTGAGCTCCGAGTTGCACTGAATGTGTTTGATATAATGCGTCGTTTAAGTGTGCAATGTTTCTGTTCTTTTAAGGGTAAGCTGAGCTTGTGTTTATCTATAGATAAATAAGTTTATGTTCTTAACGGTTATTGCTATCTGGGATAGAAAAGAAGTTGTAGTGATTCCCAAGTCCTAATCTATTTTCTCGAGCACGTTACTTTTATGGACAAATTCAGAAGCATGAGCTGGAGGACTGTTTGATTTCATATGTTTACTTTCATATGGAGTATCGCATTAGTTTTCATCTGACATCTAATGCTATTACCTCAGCGGAGAAAGCTAGGAAATTAAGGTGCTTTCTGATTTAAAAACAGCAATTTTGAGCCACAGGATATACCCTACCAACTCATATAATGAGTTGTAAGAACCACCACCTTCCGACATGCAAATATCAATCCTCTTTCAAATGCATTGCCCTCTGCCTCATCTCCTTCCCTTTAGCCACCATCAACCTTCTTATACAGCTCGCTCTATCTCCCCTTTCCATATTGTCTCCCCATTCCTGTCCGATTCTCCTTACTTGGGTCAAGTGCCTTGCTTGCACCCTCTGATCTCCAAAATACGGCTGCCATGTTATTGGAAAGCCTTCACGCGCAGAGACCTTCGAATGTCGAATTCCAACCACAATGGCTCCAAAATCCTCCCACCGCAATGTTTGCCAACACTTCCTTCTGGTGTGCCCATTTCACAATATTGTAACCCCTTTCTCCAATGGCTTCTCTGAAACCTTCAGAAAGTGAATCTTTCCATTCTGAACAAGCAGTTGTCGGATCCGGTCGATCCACCCACAGGAAAGGTTGCTGGCTGTTAGCCAGCCCCCATGCTATTTCGGCTAGCTCTTCCAGTCTTTCTTGTCCCTGGATACCATACTCAAAACTTATATAGAAGTTTCAAGTTAAATATTTTAACAAGAATATTAATAATTGCGTCTTTGATTTTTTATCATTCATAATAATAAAATAATAACAAGTTTCGTTTGTATTTGTAGATGAGATAAGATTAAATAAGATGAATTGATATAAAAGGTTAAAAGTTGAATAAAAAATTGTTTGAACATATTTTTTTAATATTATTTTTATTTTGGGATGTAAAAAGTTAAATTATGTGTAAAAATTTGAAAAAATTATAATGATTAAATAAAATAAGATGAGACGAATTTTTTTATGAAAGTGAACGAGGTCTAAAAGACATACTTTTCTCCATCATAGTTTGATTAAGAATTTAATTGATTATGAGAGAGTGATAACGCTCGCAATTTGGTCTCTAAGTGTCTCTCAATAGCTTGAGGTATATGGTGTGTTGTTGCAGGCAACCAAAAATAAAATATATATTCTTAAAAAAAAAAATATGTAGTACTGCGGGTAATGATTGTTCCCACAGAAAGTATCTAGCCTAGTTTTATGCTATGTGAGCAAGGATGGGGGGTTTGAATATAGCGAAAATAATTTCAAGAAAAATAAAAACAATTAAAAAACAATTCAATTTAAAATATTGAAATCGATCAAAAGAATAAACCTTGGTCTAAGTCAATATTTACCATCGAAATTTTATAACTGATTATCGATGTAAATATATATTAATTAATATTGTGAATATTCACCGTTAAAATTATTTTTCTATTTCTCCTTAGTCGAAGTTAATTAGAAAATAAACGATCTACTTAATCTAACTACTAAACAACCCAAGACAAGTGCTAAGAGTTTAATCTAGTAGCAGCCTTAAGAATTAGAGTAATAGATGAAACTAAACAATACAAGCACAAGCGGTTATAATTAATTTAATCGAATATTCTTCTTAAGATCTAATAATTTTTTACACAGCAAATCATTAAATCTTAATTGTTTCACAAATTAGACGGATCAAACAATTATGGATTTGATATCTAACCTAGTAGTAGATTGTAACGAATAATAAACTAGTAGGCCTCCTAGTAATTAAAGGAGATAATTATGAAAATAGGCATAGAAGAACATACGATATTTAAAACATAAATTGAATAATAAAAACAAATTAGATCTCACATCTTTATTGATTTCGAGATTTTCATTTCCTTAGACCAATTATGAAAGTTTAGTCACACAGGGACTTGATGAAAATTTAAAGGAGAAGATGCAAAGACGAAAAAGAGGGAAGAGATATGCCTCCCACGTTTGATAGGCTGGCCTTCTTTAAAAAAATTCAATCTCCTCGCTTGCATGTAATTCTCTAGATAGAATTTGAATGAGATAAAGTTCTTTTAAATTTTGATTTATCCTTCATGTATTTTTATACACCTGTATACTAGAAGATAGGAGTCTTACGTCTTTAAATATCTTTTATTTTCTTCTAATCAGATCTTGAAAACTTAAAAAAAAAAAAAAAAACTCGCGTACGATCGCATATTCGAATTGCAGACTAATGCACGTTTCGGAACGTCAGCAGTGTAGGTGCGGCAACTTTGGGCCAAATTTAGACATTGATGCAGCTAATATCTCTTAAAACTTAAAACATGAAAGTTGTAGAGTTTTGTCTTGGCGTTCCATAGCAATTAGGGCCATCTCAATCGGAGCTCGGATGAGAGAGTTAGGCTCAGATTACGAAGTAATGTCAAAATTGTCCAAAATCGCCCAATTAGCTTCATTTTGCATTTAATGCTTTCATTTGCATCCTAAATCAAAATATAAAAATAATGAGTATATTTAGGCTTCAAATGAGTAAAAAATATTAAATATTTAGGGAGAAAAATATGATATTTTTCTTTCTCATAAAATTTCCCAACACTTAACTTTTGTTCGTCCTTGGACAAAATTCAAATTCATTTTTCCCAAAACACCAAGGTTGCAATGCCATTAACAAAGAAAAACCAAACTCTTTAAAACTCATAACATATCATGAATAAACAGCTTACAATTACTTAGTAAGCATTTTCACTCGAAGATGGAGTGAACTAAATACGTAGATCCTCACGGAAATAAGTACTCGACTCTCATGTATTAAAAGGGTATGTATTTCACCCAAATTCATTTTAATGGAAATGATCTACCATAACCTTGCATATTTTCTCATTCTCTACTACTAGGATCACATGCATAACACGAATCATAAGGACTTTTTAAGGGTTGTAATGGGGTTTAGGATCAAGGTGGAAAATATTTGGGAGTGTAGCTCAAAAGTCATAGAAACTAGTGGAGCAAAAATGAATCAACTCAAGTTTGAATATATAAGACATGTAAAACGAGTCATCCATTCAGCAACTTCTTCAATTTGACTGTAAAGAATTTAAACCATGTAAAACTCCCGTGTTGAAAAAGAGATCGTTCAAAATGAACACTTTTCGTTTGTAACAGAGAATGATCCTTCACAACAACTTACACCATATATATATATCACATGTAAATAGATCCCTTTATTAAAATTTTAGAAAAAATTATGAACATGGATATTTTGTACTATCAAAAGCAGTTTCCTCAATCACTCCCTTTTCATTTTTTTTTTATATTCACCAAAACTACATCAACAAAGGAACTCACGAATTGAGAATGAAAATATATTTCCTTTCACCAGTTATAGTCATACCAAAAATTCAGACACCCCCACACTTATTTCTTACACACCCATACATATCATAACGATAAACAATATTTTACTAGCTCTACGGCTTGGATAAAGGTATTGTTTTTCGGGTTTAAAACTTGTAATGTGGGTTCACAACAACGAAAATAAACCAATAAAGCTCAAAGGGGTTCAACGAAGGGAAAAATTAATTACAAGACAATCTAATAAAGAGGGTCTTAATCATGTTCATGCATTCATGTATCAATGTGAGCTCGAAGAGAATCAAGGCAAGTTCTAGAGAAATAGATCCATGGAAAAATATCTCACATGAAAGAAAATAGTGAGACTGATATGAATGTGTCAATCTAAAGGCTCAAAATCTCACGAACTTTTGTCTACCAAATTTAGTCACTACCATTCTTGAAGGAAAATAATTAGACTAATTAATTTGGAATATCACTTATTTAATCATGTTATGAATTCTTTCAAGCTTAATTAGCTTGATTGAATATTTCTCGTGACAAATACAACAAAAAATCATTGAAAACCTCAAAAACAAAAAGGAAAACTTTTTTTTTCAAAAAATTCTTGAAAAACCATGCATTTTTTTTTTCAAAATAAAAATAAAAAATAAAAACATAACCTAAATCCCTTCCCCCACACTTAAAACTTCATTGTCCCCAATGTAAGGTTAAATATAAATAATATGCAAAAAAAAAAGGGAACTCCCCTTGGGTTGCCTTCCAAGCAGCGTCTTTGTTTATTGTTGTTGACTCAACTTAAGGCTTTCTTCTTCAATCAGTATAAATCATATCCTCAAGGTCCAATTTTGTCGTATTCTCTACTTGAAAACCTTCATAGAAAGGTTTAAGTCTATGGTCATTCACCTTGAACACTTTGAAAGTTGCTAAATTTTGAATCAAAGTTTTAAATACCTTACCGGTGAGCGTACCGGTCAAGGCACTGAAACGAAATATTTTGGTACCGGTATCATTTCGTGTACCATTTCGGAATAGTCTATATATAAAAAAATTTATATATATAAATTTATATATATAAATACATTTATAAATTATATTTCAAAATAATAGTCAATATATGAATAAATTATACATATAAATACATATATATATAAATAGTTTAGTCTGTATTAGGATAAAAAAATAGTAAGAAATGGAAAAATAAAAAATAAAAATCCGGTACGACTGAAATATCGGTTGGTATAGCCGAAACAAGTCGAAATGGCCGAAATTTGCAGCGAAATGAAACAACATATTTTTTGTACCGGTCAACTGGCCGATACGGCATATTTCGGTCGTATCGGCCAGTACGATACGAAATTTAAAACTTTACTTTGAATTTCAATTGCATCATGAAGAAAAACATTAGTAACAACAAAATGTCCAATCCAACGAAACGTAACTTATCCGAAAACAAATAAAGCCGTGAATGGTATAGAAGAATTTTTCGGCCAACTTTAAACTCCTTCCTAGAGATCATATTGTCCTGAAAAGCCTTCGTATTTTCCTTGTAAATCCTTACACTCTCAATGCATCATTGCGAATTTCCTCTAACTCTTGTAATTACAACTTCTTGTGGTCTCCACTTTCATCCATCTTCAAATCTGGAATAGGGGTCTGCAAAACAGAGGGTAAAGGCCTCTCGTTAGAAATTGGTAATGCAATATAAGTAACGTTACTTGACTGCTTTAACTTTGGAAAATCATTCAACGCTGCAACAATTTCCTGCAAATCAGTACTCAAGGTTAGCTCCTAATTCTCTTTCTTAAGATGCTTACTAATGACAACTTCCAATCCTTCTTTTCCATCAAGTTCAAAAATTTTCTTTGCTAAAGAATTAATTACATCAATAGAATAAACAGGATTATCATCATCATGATATTTTATGGCATCATAAATATTAAACTTAACAATTTCACCATCAAATTTCATGGTAAGTGTGCCACTATGAACATCTATCTTAGTTTTGGATGTCTCTAAAAAAGGTCTACCTAATAAAATAAGAACGTTTTTATTACCATTCTCCATATCAAGCACATAGAAATCAGTAGGAAAAACTAAATAATTAATTTGCATAAGAACATCCTCAACTACACCCTTAGGATAGACAATAGATCTATCAGCCAATTGAATCATAACACTAGTTTTATTCAAAGGTCCAAGTTTCAAAGAAGCATATATAGAATGAGGCATGGCATTGGTAGAAGCTCCTAAATCTATCATGACCTTCTCAAATCTAGTGTTATCTATCATACAAGGGATAATAAACATAACTGGATCTTTGCAATTCGCATGGAGTTTTCTTTGAATAACTACAGAAACATTCTCTCATACTCTCACATCCTTTAAATTTATGTTTCCTCTTAATTGTACACAGTTTTTTCAAGAATTTAGCATATCGAGATACTTGTTTAATAGCATCTGAAAGTGAAATATTTACTTCGCATCTACAAAAAGTCTCATATAAATCTTTATTTTGCTCAATTTTTCTAGACTCTGCTGAAGCTTGAGGAAAAGAAGGAACTAGTTTATAATCAAAAAGAGGCAGAAACTTACGCTTAGGTTCGTTATCGTCATTGGGAATGTTCTTGTCTACAACGAAATTTTTCTCATTTTCTTACTCTAATGATGCAGGGGCTGCCTTTACTGGAATCTCAACTTCTTTACCACTTCTCAAAACGATTGTACTTGCATTTTTTCTTGGATTTACTACCGATTGAGAGGGTAACTTCTCCAAACTTTGCGCCTTAAGTTGGCTAATTGAGGTTGTCATTTGGCCTATCTGATTGTCCAAACTTCGAATATTGGCCTTCGCCTAATGTTGAATTGTTTCGTCTCCTGTTGAAATTGCAAAGTGTTAGTGACAAGAGACTTAACAATATCTTTTAAAGATATACCAGAATAAGAAGTTTGGCCCTGTTGTTGTCTAGGGGGGTATGGCTGCTTATATTGTTGAAAATTTGGGCAATTTTGAGTAGCGGACTGATTTACTTGTGGATTCTCATAGTTAAGATTGGGGTGATCCCTCTATCTCGGGTTATATGTACTAAAATAGGGATCATAATTCCTTTACAATTGTTTAGGAAAATCACCAGCCACATGGGTTCCTCATGAAGAGTTGGGCACATATTGGTTGGATGTCCTATTACCGAACAAATCCTATAAGCCTTCGCATTTTGCATATTACCTATAGCCATTTGACGAAAAAGAGAAGTTAGTCTTGCAATTTGTTATTCAAGGGAGGAAATTTTTACCTCATTAACTTGCTTAGATGGAAGGTCAAGCCTAGTGCAAAATTGTTGAGAATTGGCCGCTATGTTTGTAATCAAGTTTCTTGCAGCATCGGGAGTTTTATCCACCAAAGCTCTTCCACTAGCAGCATCAATCATACTTCTATCAGTGGGTAGAAGGTGTTGATGTGTGTTCTGCATCCCTGAGTTAGATCGTGACTTCCAGTCCTAATCTGCAACAACAAAAGTAGAGGGTTGGGTTCCTCGACCCTGAAAACTCTTCGAAGGTTTAGTTAGAGATGGAAGTGAGAAAAGATAAAACAGACAATAATTCAAATGAGCCTTAGAAAAATGTTCATACCTGTTTCCAGTGATCTATTCTTTCTTTTATATGGGTTGAAATACTGATTAGGTACACGTGTAACTATCCGGGAATGTCGGAGAACATTTTACTCCTCTTCCCATCCTAGATTTCTTGAGATTATTTATTAGTTTTGTTTCTTCTAAATAATATCTCTTATAACATGATTACCTCCGATCAATCAATAGATCTCTTGGGATATCCTCATCATCCCGCATTAAATACGACATGCCACCCTGTCAGGCATTAAATGTTTATAGGACCTCCAATTATCACACTATCAATATGTCAGAAGTAACTATAATAGGCTAACTAGATTTATCGTCTTCGCATAACAAGGGTCCATGTCGGAGGAGTTTAGTTTGAGTAGGAAACACTCAGGACCCAACTTAAGGAATTTTACCGACTGCCATTCCTCCTAAGTCTCTGGAAGAAAGGCGATTGGCGGGCGCCACTTCGAAGGGCGCCCGCTACTTTATCCCCTTTCGCAATTACCCCCCTCACAGAAGGCTCTCATAGAAATATTGGATAATTAATTATTCACTAATTTGATCATGGGGGCAGCTTGCACATAATTTCTTTAAACATTCCTAGTATTCGTGTATGGCTCTCCATTGTGCTGCCTTACACCACAAATTTATTTTCAAATGTTGGCCCTTGAAGCCGGAAATATTTCTCTAAAAACAACCTCTTCATCTCACTCCATGTGGTAATACCCCTGGAGGGTAAATAATAGAGCCAATCCTTAGTCGAATCTTTGAAAGAAAACGGAAAGGCTCTCAATTGAATTTGATCTTCAGTCACCCTCGTGGGTTTGATACTTGTGCATACCACATGAAGCTGCTTTAAATGTTTGTGAGGATCTTCACTTGCAAGGCCATGAAAAGTGGACAAGAGATGTATTAGTCCAGACTTTAATTCAAAAGTAATAGTAGCATCCAAAGTAGGGAATGTTATGCATAAAGGTTGTTGATTCAAATCAGGAGCGGCAAGCTCCTTCCAAGTTCGATTTACAGCCATGACTTCTTCCTCTTCTAAATTAGAATTATTAGCAAATAAGGAATCAAGAGTTAGATCGTTCTCTTTAGAATCTTTCCGAGCTTCCCTAGTTCTCTCTAGTTCTAGATCACATTGAAAATCACATTGATTAGAAGATCGAGTTACAATCATGAACAATTAAGGAAACTCTAATAAACCATGAAAAAAACCTATTGAAAACTAATGTTTTTGATTTTTTTTTTAAAATTTAAAGAACGAAATAAGGATCACAAGAAGCACAAAAAAAAAAAAAAAAACTAGAATCACCCCTTGGCAACAGCTCCAAAATTTGGTGTGCTGTAGAAGGTAATCAAAAATAAATATGTACTCTTAAAAAAAAAACATGTAGTAGTGCGAATAAGGATCATTCCCATAGAGAGTATCTAGCCTAGTTTTATGCTATGTGAATAAGGATTGGGGGTTTGAGTATAACGAAAATAATTTAAAAAAAAAATAAAAAAAACTAAGAAACAATTCCATTTAAAATATAGAAATTGATCAAAAAAACAAACATTGGTCTAAGTCAACATCCACCATTGGAATTTTACAACTGATCATCGATGCAAATATATATCTATTAATACTTTGAATATTCATCGTTTGAACTATTTTCCTATCTCTTCTTAGTCGTAATTAATTAGAAAATAATCGACCTAATTAACCCTAACTACTAAACAACTCAAGACAAGCACTAAGAGTTTAATCCAGTAACAGCATTAATAATTAGAAAGATCAATGAAACAAAATAATACAAGTACAAGTGGTCACATTTAATTTAATCGAGTTTTTCATAAGATCTAATAATTTCTGACATAGCAAATCATTAAATCGTAATTGCTTCACAGATTAAAGGGATAAAAAAAGCACGGATTTAATATCTAACCTAGCAGTAGATTGCCACAAATAATAAACTAGTAGGTCTCCTAGTAATTAAATGAGATAATCATGAAAATAAAAACAGAAGAACATTTGATACTCAAAGCATAAATTGAACAACAAAAATAAATTAGATCTCATAGCTTTATTGATTTTGAAATTTCTATTTCCTTAGACCAATTATGAAAGTTTAGCCACGCAAGATCATGATTAAAACTCAAAGGAAAAGATGAAAAGATGAAAAATAGGGAAGAGATATGCGTCCCACATGTGGTAGGCTGGCCTCCTTTAAAAAAATCCAGTCTCCTCCCTTGCATGTAATTCTCTACATAGGATTTGGATGAGATAGAGTTCTTTCAAATTTTGAATTATCCTTCATGTATTTTCATACACTTGTATGCTAGAAGGTAGGAGTCTTATGTCTTTAACTCTGCTTCATTATCTTCTAATCATATCTTGAAAACTTCAAAAAAAGAACCCACATAAGATCGTATATTCGAATTACAAACTAGTGCCATTTTGGAACATCAGCAGTGTAGGTGTGGCAACTTCGGGCCTGATTTAGACCTTGATTCAGATAGTATCTCCAAAACTCAAAACATGAAAATTGTAGAACCTTGTCTTGGCGTTCCATATCATTTTTAATCATCTCAATCGGAGCTCTAATGAGAGAGTTAGGCTCAGATTACGAAACAATGTTAAAACTGTCTAAAATCACCTAATTAGCTTCGTTTTGCATTTAACGCTTCCATTTGTATCCTAAATCAGAATATAAGAATAATGAGTACATTTAGGTATCAAATGATTAAAAAATATTAAATATTAAGGGAGAAAAATATGATATTTTGCATTCTCATTAATATACTGGCGTTGTAAGTGAGAATCCTTAATTCCTCAGTATTATTTATGGACATTTGACCATAAAGAAGTCTAGAGAATTCGTATCCCACTGTGATTAGATATAAAGTTACTCTTATCCCACTGTGATTAGATAATAATTGAGCTATTCTAAACTTGTTAGGATATAGATGTGTGGAACATAGAGTTTAAACAAGATTTTCACATTCTTCCATTTGGCTCATGCACTTATAAATAATATTTTTTGTTCATGAGTTTATTATAGAAAATTAACCATATTGCACAAGTTCATTTTCAAACACTTTCATAACTCAAAATACATTAGATGGGTTTCGTAATATCAATATCAAACTGGCTACCAATGTGAGACATGTCTGTCCTTTATTATATAACTAATAAATTCTCTTCCATGTACCCTAGTACTAGTAACTTAATTTAACATGATCTTTAATTGTGACAATTAAGGCTAATACTGCAATATCTTGGATTCTAATTCATGTATAATGTAGACATTATCTTGTTATATTCATCCGCACTATTCAGTGTACATATAAAATGGAATGACAAGAAAATAGAACAAAACAACTATAATAGATATCATTAAGTGTTCGAATAAAAATTCAAGGACATCTATGATCTCATTAACATGCATGGTCACATCATATGACCCATTCTATTAACATATTTTTTAGATTGCTTTGCTACTAAACCCTTCATTAATGGGTTTGCTATCACAAGCATAGTACTAATATATTCTATGGACCATGTACTTAGTACCTTTAGAATACCTATCATTTTTGGAGAAAAATATTGTAGAGGAATTATCATAATAAACTCTCAACGGCTTGAAACCAGAATCAACAACTCCAGGTCTTGAGATAAAGTTCCTCAACTATAAAGCATGTATTGTGACCTTAAAGCACGCCACAAACCCAGTTTCCATTGTTGATGAGGTAGTAATTGTTTGCATCATGCTTATTCTTGCGATTGCTCCATCAACCAACATGTTATGTTTTCTTAGTACCAGAGCAATTAGCAAAATCAAAATCTGAGTATCCTATTATTTCAAACTGTCAGTTCTTCTAAAAGTAAGCTGGTAATCTTTAACTTCTTCCAAATATTGCAATACCCTCTTCGCTGCTCTCTAATGTGACATCCTTAGGTTACTTTGATAGCACCCAAGTATGCCAACTGCAAAATTAAAGTTTGGCATCGTGTAGATCTATGCATATATCAAACTTCAAACAATTGAAGCACAGGAAAATATTTTTGTCATCTCTTTACGCTCCCACTCAATTTTGGGATATTGTGATAAGCTAAATTTATCACATTTCGATATCAGAGTATCCAGTAATGAATAACTTTTTATTCCTAATCTCTTAAGAACTATTTCTATGTAACTTTTTTAAGACAAACTCAATCGTTATTATTTTTTATCTCAAAAAATTGATTTTGATCACAAAAGATGTCTCACCTATATCTTCCTTTCATTTCAAAGTTCTTGGAGAGAAACTCCTTGATTTCATAAAGTAGGCCAAAATCACTACTAGCCAACAAGATATCATCAACATACATAATTACAATTATAAACTTACTCTCATTGACATTTAGATATATACATTGATTAACAATGTTTTCATTAAATCTAAAAGCAATAATAGTATCAATAAACTTTAAGTACCATTGTCAAGAGGCTTGTTTAAGCTCGTAGACCGATTTCTTGAGTTTACATATTAGATGACCTTTGCCATTTTCTGAGTAGCCTTCTGGCTATTTTATGTAGATCTCTTCATCCAAATATCCATTAAAAATGTCGTTTTCACATCCATCTGATGTAACTTTAAATCATAATGAGCCAATAATGTCATGATGATCCTAAAAGAGTCATTTTTAGATATTGGAGAAAAAGTCTCATTATAATCAATACCTTCTTTCTAAGTGAAACTATTAGCAAAAAGTCTGGTCTTATATCATTCAACGTTGCCTTTTGAGTTGCGTTTGATCTTAAAGACCCATTTACATTCCTCTTTTACTTCCTTCAAACAATTTAATGAGATCCAAGACTTGATTCTGATCCATGAATTTCAACTCTTTTTTATAGCATCAATTCATTTTTTAGAATCACTTATCTCTATAGTTTGTGAAAACATTAGTGGATCTTCCCTTGTCCCAATGTCAAAATTAGATTTATGGAAATATACCACATATTTTTTTGAAAAAGAAAGTCTCTAATCTCTTTGAGATTTTCGTGTTCTAATAACTCCAAACTTGGTTTATCAGTAGAATTATCATTCTTAGATGGGTAATCATTTAATTATTCTAGTGCATCATTTTGATGATTAATTAGATGAACCATTATATTTTTTGAGGATATAGGTATAAGGACATCTACTCATACTTTGTCAATGATTATATCTCTAGGTTCCATTCTCCCACTAATCTCGTGAAGTTCAATAAATTTGGTATTTCCTGTTTCTACCATTCTTAGATTATGATTAGGGCAGTAGAACATATATCCTTTAGATATTTAGGTAGCCAATAAAATATCTGCTTACTGTTCTAGGATCTAATTTTCTTTCATATGGGTTGTAAAGTCTTGTTTCCGCTGGGCAAACCCAAACATATATGTGCCTTAAAACTTCATATTCTACCAGTCCATATATTGAAAGGAGTTTTTGGAGCTGATTTACTAGGAACTCGATTTAAGATATACATTGTTATCTTAATGGCTTCACCCCAAAATGATTTGGGTAAGGTACTTACCATACTTTTGACTGTATCCAATAAGGTTCGATTATGCCTTTCAACAACACAGTTCTGCTGTGGCATCCCTGTTATTGTTTACTGTGCAACAATGTCATGCTTTCCAAGAAGTTTGGCAAATGGGCAAGGGTTACAACTCGATTCGTCATACTTTTCATAATATTCTCCACCTCGATCTAATCTAATAATTTTTACCTTTTTGTCTAATTGCATTTCCACCTCCATGAGAAATATCTCAAGTATTAATACAGTTTGAGATTTTTCATGTAGCAGATAGATATATCCAAACCATGAAAATCATCTATAAAGGTAATAAAATATGTTTCACCACCAAAACGTTCAATTGAGAATGATCTATACATACCAATGTGAATTATTTAAAGAATTTCCTTACTTTTTGTGATGTTTTTCTTAATATGTTTGGTTTGCTATTTTTAATGCAATTTACAAACTTAAAGATTAGTAAAATCTAAATGCAGAAGTATCTTTTCTCTTAATAATCATTGTAGTCTTTTTTTGAGATGTGACCCAATCTTTTATACCACAAGTTATAAGAATTTTCATTCTTTATGTATTTTAGTTCCAATACATGCTTCACGGTGTTGGGAATAGGTATTTTTGACAAATGTAGCATTGAGGCGAAGGTTGGTAAAAGTCATTGAAAAGAAATCCAGAATCGATAGATACAATGTCTTTATACAAATTAAAACGATCAATACAGAAAGAAAATGAATAACCATCAATGTCTGGTATGGATAGGAAAATTAAATTACACCTCACAGAAAGACAAATACTATATTTGTAATAGCCCATTTTTCCCATAGACTAAAATATTTATTTTTATAATTTATAATTATATTTTAAGGAGCTTTTGGAGTATAATCTCCCATAGGAATAAAACTTGAGAATTTGATAATAATTTTGAGCCAAGAAAGGGATTTAATTATGCATTCTAGGATAAATTATGGTTAAATCTTTGAGAATTTTAATAAGGTATCAACTAGAGAAATTATATTTGGGATTAGGAAGAGGCAAATTTCTGAAATTTGAGGGGAAAATTCAAAGGGAAGTGATAGAACAAAACATCAAATACTTGGTGTGCAAAAAAGAGTTCTCGGGCTAATCCGTCGAGTTTTGGTGTAAGGAACATAACTTTCTCATATAATGTCCAAATGAGGTGATTTTAATTTGTATAGTTTTCGAATCTATGACTAGACCAATGACTTATTTGGACTGCAAGTGGACTAATCTAGATTGGACGAAAACTAGAACCCGAAAACAAAGTGTGCCACCACCTCACTCTAGGTGCTTAAATTTAATTGGTTCCTTCCATTTCTCTGATCTGGAAACATGTGGGGAGGCATGTAAAAAATGGAGATAAGTCATCTAGAAGCCTTGGTTGGCAAGAAAACTAAAGGAAACAAATGGTGAACTCGGATTGGGTGTTCTCGGATAAGTTTCAATGTGTTTTGGTAATTTAATTATATCTCTCTCATATGATCTCGGAATAATGTGATTCAAACTCCTATAGAATCTTAAGAGGATTATATAAAACTTTCATGTTTTGAGTTTTTGAATTATTGAATTGGATCAATGACTTATTTGGGATGGAAGTGGCCAAATATACACCCCATTGGAAGATACCATCATGCTATCTTGTCTTTATCTTACATGTGTTGGAATTACTTGAGCCATTGATCAAGGAGATTTTTAGGTAGCTCAAGAATTGACCTTTGGATGGAAATATTACTCACCAAGCCTAAGGTTTATGGGTGATCATGAAACCACAAATCTATGGTATACATCACCCTAATAGGCTAAGGGAGGCTGCAGCAGACGGGTTCAACAATTTCCCCCCAAACCCCTTGCCTCCAATGCCCCTCATGCCTATAAATAGATGCATGAGCTCCTCTTCTTTCCCTTTAAGACATACCAGTCAGCCATGGTGAGAAAAAGCCAAGAAAAATACACAAAAAATCCCCTTACATCACCTAAGTACCAAAAGAGAGCTAATTGAGGGCATTTGAGGATAAGTGGTGCAAAACCTATCCTAAGCATCACTTCAAGCTTGGAGAAAATTTTTAGGTGCATATATTAACTTAATATTAGCATAGAATAAGTGGCTTGGTAATTGGATTATATTTGATATTTATTTGAGCTTAATCTTTATTTAGTTAATATATTGGATTTTGGAGCATAGAATAAGTGTTAAGTTGAAATATATTGGATTTTGGAGTGGTTTTTGCTATGAAAAAATGCTAAGAAAATTATGAGATCTTTGAAATATATTTTATGATGTTATATGAGGAGAATTATGTGAAACACAAGGTCTTAATTTGGAAAAAATTGAAGAAACAACTCTAGTGAATTTCGGTCTTAATAGGATTATTATTGGCAGATTTGACACCTTTTGATAAATCAGGCATAACTTGTTCATTTGATGTCGGACTTAAATGATTCAAGAGGCTATGGAAAACTAAGAGAAATATATACAACTTTTATGTTATGATATTTAAGATATAAGAATTCAATCAAGAAAGATACTTGGATTGAAGTAGCAGATCTAAGCTTATCATAGTAGGCATTGATTTTATTGGTGAATTTCTTCTAAAATTCTTAGTGACTTGATTTCTAATTATTTGAATGATATTTTAATAATTATGTTAAGTTTAAAAAATTTAGTTTATTTTGAAAATTTCAAAAATCATCATACAAAAAATTATTGGAGAATTAACCAAGAAAACAATATAGTTTAAACTTGAGTTTATTTATGAAAGTTAAGGAAAATTTGACAAGTTGTATATGTGAATTTTAGCTTGATTTGAATAAGAAGAAAATGAGGTTTGATTATCCATAGGGTTCGGTTAGCCTTGACGTGTGAATATTTTAATAATTTATTTAATTGTTAAGTATTATTCGTTATGTTTTGACGTTATGAATTAATATGATGTAAATGTATGTACATGTGATGTATGCTATTATGAAATATTCTCATATGTTATAAGGTTTATAAGGATTTGAAATATGCATGTCATAATTTAAAGTTATGTTACGTTACATTTCGTCACATATAAGTGTCATCATGAGTCATGACGTCTATTATAAGAAAATACGTTAAAAAAACTTGACAAGTGAAAAGATTAAGAAGTTAGTCATGCCATAACTAGGATGGCGATATGTAACGCCCGTATGACTAACGTGTCGATAGGAACGCCGATACGTAATACCTGTTGTAAAATAAGAATCATGTCACGACGGGGACGACGAATGTAACGCCCGGACGACTGACGAGTTATATGTATGGATAAGCTGACGTGTCATGCTAAGAAATTCGGCAGGGATGACGATACGTAATGCCTGTTGAGATTAAGATAAGAAGGGCTCCTATAAGTAAGACTTATAAGAATAAGAATTATAAGGAAAGAATAAGAAGTCCATGCATGGTATAATATTGTCTAGAAAGAGGGACATTAGTATACGTCTACATAAGGAATAAGTCTAATTCATGCATAAGTCACATAAAACATACCATAAATGCATACTTTGGTTGTTTAGATTGTATGTGATTATTTTATAATGCCTATGCTTTTATTAAGTTACGTATGTACTTACTGAGATTTCCAAGGAAATCTCATTTTTATATGTTTCTTTCCTTTTTGGATTTTAAATTTTGCTATAGGGTGTGGTGATGGCCATGGGCTAGGTCCCAGTTGCTTGAGAGACCTGAAAAAACCCTGAGGGGATCCCCAGAGTACTCTAGCTCCATAGAAGTTTTGACTCAGTTAATAGTAGTAGGGACCGGCGTTGGCATGACAGCGAGTTTTCTGAAGTGAAGAAAGAGCCTAGGCGGCCCTAAGGTGATATTTTGATAAGTATATATATAATTTGAGGATTGAGAAAACTAACTGGGTTATGCATGTAAGGATATAATATGATTTTATGAATGGACGACATAGATATTAAGGCTTTGTGTCACCATGTGATCTCTAGAATTTAATTTTATACAGAACTTTTCCCCTGCAATTTGCATTGCTTGTGCTAGTAAGTTTAGGTACATGTATTGATTTATGATAAGTACGAGGTTGAGTAGCCTAGTATTACTTACCTTGACACTTCAATTTGCGTTAAATTATGAACGAAAATTGAGGATGTCACAATATTATGAAGGTCTAAATAATGTCAAGTACTCAAAACTAAATGAGAAATTTTATTGCTATAACTTTTGTCTTGTTCTCATTTTCCATAACAATAAATCACTCACTAGAGTTTGGTATTTGGCTTGTAAGGTATACTTGCATGGTATTATGAAACATGAACATTACCATCCGAATCTAGCTATCAAGAGTTAGTAGGAACATTTATAAGCTTTTATTCAAAATATACAAAGGTAAAAGGCTTACCTTTCTTCTCAAACCAAGCCTTACATTTTGGACACTCTGCTTATTATGTATCCATGTTTTTCACAAAAGTGGCATTTGCTAGTGTTACTTTAAACCTAATTGACTTTCATAGGATCTCTTGTGACGCCTCCAAATTTCACTGGGGATTGGATGGATATTTGAAACGTCAAGATATGCAACATAAGATTACCTGCCCCCGTTCATGATATATATATGTTGCAATGTTCCTAACATTCAGCTAGCATTATGCAATATTCGCAGGGGATAATTTTTTTCTTTGACAATACTATGCACAAACTATAAATATCTTAAGTGTTTAAAACATACCTCATACAAAATGATATACTAACAACTGAGATCATAACGCTAGTCCAAAATGGTTATGGTCTAAAGAGTACTAGAGATGCAACTCTATAGTATAAATAATAATTTAAGCTAATTACTATATTATCACTGATGCCACACTGTCGCTTAGTCAACCGTGTCTAGTTGGTTGAATCCTGGTTCTCTTTCAGGTTCTGAAATAAGATCTACCATTTAGGAGGGAATGATAGTTGAGACTACTATAGTGAGATTTGATTACAAATCTCAGTAAGTTAATAGAAAACTTCTATACAAGTTAATGATGCTTGCATGACAGTAAAATCATGAATGCATAATCAAAATCATAAATAATCATAACACAATTTGACATACAACACAATATAACTAACATAACTCAAACTGAAATGTAAACTGAACTTGACTTGCTTAAACTGAATCGAACTTGAACTAAGGCTTGACTTAACATGAGCTTGATCTGAAACTTGTTCTTTAACTACTTAAACTCAACTTGTTGGGTGCTACATGGGTTCCCTAGAGCTATGTGTCCCTACCGATTACCACATCACAACATAGGTATTTGCACCAGGTGTGAGTGCGTTGTATATGTCCACTTATTTTGGACCCGATACCTCAAGTACCATACTCATTGTGGACCCCTCTAGAACTGAAATGTGGCTCCATCGGCGTTAGTGCCTGGCACGATCCGATGACCAGTAGTTAGGCCTTGCTCACTACCCGTTGACAGCATTTTGTCAACTTAGTAAATTTCACATCTATTTAGACACTTTAACATGAACATAGGAGTTTCAATAGGATATGACCCCATCTTAGCACTTAAGGTCATGATTGACATGAATAACTTGACATGACTATTCTCGAAATACACAAACTGTATTCGAGACAAAACGTGACTAGAATAAGAAATGACAGAAGTCCTAACGTAACACAACATGACTTAAATGTAACTTGAAAGATATGATTTACTTAAGATAGAAACATTTCTTAATATGACATAATATATAACAAACAACATACTTACATGACATACATGCGATCTATAATAATACATGATAGAATATCTTGTGTAATATATGAATAATTCTTGATAAAATAAATTCTGTGTAACAAATAAATATATAATGACTTAGCATGGTACATATGATAACACACATACATACGCTGTAATTCCTTTACTTATTGTCCACAGACATTAAACTCATTAGTAAGTTAAAAGTTAACTTATCTCGATTTTCGTGTTTCTTAATAAAAAAACAAGTGCGATCACGAGGAACTGAAAAAAGTGATTTATAAAACTTATAACTTAATCACTAACAATTAGAAATATGAAAAAAATACTAGCTTAAAGTGAAATTACCATTTTACCTTTTATATGTGAAAAAATGACCATTTTACCCCTAACTTACGAATTTTGCATCATAACTCCAAAAATACCAAAATTTACATACCTCATGTAAATTTGGTCCTAAACTCAAATATCAGTTTAGAAAATTAAAAACTAAATGTAGCCATGAAAACTCTATAAAGGACAAAAGTTATATGGGCTATTAGCCTATTTCCTTGATTTTATTGCAATTCTTTCAAACTTTAAAACTCATGGTTAAACCAACATTTTTCTTCTAATGTACTCATAACATATTACTAAGATTAATCATGTTTTGAATCATGCACAATAGTCACCAAAATCACTAAAACCATACTTGAACTTTTCGGTTTTTCTTCTAATTTCAAAAACAGGTTTTTAATTCTAACTTAGTTTGATCAACCTTTTGATCCATGACTTAAAAAGATGTGATCATCAAACTAAAAAAGTCAAATTGTTTAAAAAGGTGTTCTAAAACAGATCCAAGCTTTAAAGTCAAGATCAAATGGTTAAAAATCAACCAAACATGACTTTAGCCAAGAACATCATCACTTTGGCCTACCAAATATCATTTAGTATTAAATTTTGTATCTTTGGAACTAATATCAAATATCTTCAACCTAACACTCTAACATGTATATAAGAGGCTTAGAATCCTTCAATAAAATTATTAAAGCCACTGGAATAGGTTTCAACTACAAAAGATTTAAACTCACTCAAAAACAGAAACTGTTTTTCTCTTCTAGTTTCTATATTTCTAAATTTAATAAATTCTTTCATCAAAACCTTCAAATGGAACGAATAAGATATCCAAGTAAACTAGACTAAAAAAGGAATAACTTTTGTGGGATAAATGTTTTTAGAAATACTTACAAAAGCTTCGAATCAGGCGTGCAAAAGAGCTCAGAAAATTGTCCGAGAGTGTCTTTTGTGCTCTCTTAAAGAAAAATGTAAAGAAGAGATATTTTTGAGTGAAGGGGGCTAGAGACCTTCTTACACAAGTTATGGCAGAAGATAAGGCTCAATTAAAACCTATGTTTCATTCTTATCTACCCAATAGAATAATCATAAATTAGCCCAAGATATTTTGTCATAGGTGGAGTGTAAGAATGAAAGGGTGAGGTGGCCTTTTAGCCCTTCACTTCACGTACCCCCCCTATGCCCCTTTTTAACTATTCTGATAAAGCTAATTTCGGGTGAAATGCTTAGCCAAAAACAACCCATGCTAAGTGACCAAATTAGTGGGTCTCAATAGGCTTAAACCGAATGGGCCTAAATTTTGGGCTTGATTTCACACTTTGTTTTCTTCAAATCCATCAAATGTTCTCATAGTGCAAATTGTCTACTAATTTTCATTAGGTGTGGCTAAAATCTCATTTCAAGTGTCCAAATAAAACTTCTCTAACCTAATTTGGGTATTTCACGTTGTAATTTGAAAAACACTACACTTGGTACACTTATCAAGGTTATTATTCACTCCAAAAAAGTGAATAATAAAGTTAGTACTAAAAAATTTAAATAACCAACTGAGTCTAGTGGTGCAACCCATAATGTATTTTAACACTTCTAACTATTTCAAATAATTAAAAACTCACTCTTGACACCATAGTGAATGGTAATAATGACTATGCTGAAAGACTTAAATCTATGCGATTAGCCGATTCATAAAAACTTATAGAATTTTCACTAATCTCTTAAAGCCTATAGAAATTCTACCAATTGATTTCTAGTGGGCTGATATCCTCCCATCCTTAAAAAAGGATTTCATCCTCGAAATCGATGTAAGTAACAAACAATAAAGATAAGGAAGAGGTGTTGCTCACCAACCTACTATCTATCACTAGACACCTCATCATTGGAAGGATCTAATGGTGGTGCCTCGACATCCGCCGGCGTGTCTTGTGACAGTTTGTAGTAGAACACATCATCCTATGGATCGTACCCCATATTGCCATAGTAACTTGGTTCGGGAAGCTGTACGACTTTTTAATCATCACTCTCGAGTTCCTGAACTTCAACCAAGATATGTTTTCTGTGAGAGTGGATGACATGGATGAGCCCGATGTCACAGGCTCGATGTTGGTAGTTGCAGCATGCTCTTCTGCTACCCTACTGGACTCTGCCTGGTCCTATGCCATCCTAGGTCTGAAATTATCCTTGTCTAACCAAGTAGTATGGTGAAGTGGTGGATAACACTCCTCATGAGGTAATGTTTTCTTCTCGTAACTCACTCCTCTACGATTCATATTTAAAATGTGCGTATGGTGATGCTAGAAGCATTCCATTTCTTGCCAATACCTTTAGCAATTATGAACAAGGATTATGGGGTGAAGATTGGGGCCTCAATAGGAAAAGTTATTGATATGGAGGTGGATGAAAATGCCTTAGGCTGGGGAAGTTTCTTAGGGTTAAAATAGACTTGAATCTAATGAAGGTGGTGGTAAGAGGAAGAACATTCAAGGTGCAAGATGAAGAAATATGGGTACCTTTTAAATATGAAAAGTTACCAAAACTTTGTTTTGGTTGTGGAACAATAATTCATAAAGAAGGTTGCCAGTTGAAGGAATTGAGTAAAGGAAGAGATTCTATTGAAGAAAATCAAATTGGTTCTTGATTGAGAGCAGATTTCAATTATGGGAGAAGAGGACAGTGGGAATTTGATCAACTTCTAGTGTCTAATTAAGGGGTTCAATTCAGGGATTTGGAGGAGAAATGATAATGGAGATGAATAGGGGCAAGAAGTTAGTAGAGGATCAAGGGAGAGATGGATGATTGTAGATAGAGAAGGAAGAGGAAGTCTTGGGATTGAGATCACTTCAAGACTTGAAGCTGAAGGTAACAAAGGTTTAACAATAGCAGCTACAAGAAATCAAGTAAAGGAACATCAAAAAGATAGCAGAGAGTAAAGTAGAGAGGAAAGAATGAAAGTTTTTAGTGAGAAGATAGTGACAAGTGAACGGGACAAAGGAAAATAGGTTGGGAACCAAGTTAGCTAGTCGTCTGAGTTGAGGAGTCAGGAAACAGTGTGTCAAGTTGATTTTAAACAAGGAAAAGATAGTAATGAGAAAAAAAGAGGTAACTGGAAGAGAAAGGCTAGCGAATATGGAAGTAAGGGAGTTTCTGATGAGAATCTATAGTCTGATAAAAGAAGTTGGGAGGAGGAGGATAGTGGAAAAGAAAGAAAGAATCCTAGGAAAAAATTAAAAATAGGGGGAGAGGAGGTACAACATGACTATACTGATGAGTTGGCGGTGGCTACTATGCAGTGCCACCAAGAGCCATAAAAATATTAAGTAGGTATTGTCGAGGGCTTAGGAACCACTGAATAGTTCAGGACCTCTAGTGTTTAGTAGAGGAAAAGAGATCCGATTTCATTTTCCTTATGGAAACTAAATTATTTACTAAGCAATGGCAATGGCTACAAAGGAAGTCATAGTTTCAAGGGTGTTGAGCTGTGGGTCCGAGGAGAAGGAGTGAAGATTTAGTATTGCTGTGGAAATCAAATATAAGTTTGAGTATTGGTTCTTATTCAAGACATCATATAAGTGCCAAAGTGGGCGGTGAAGGGGGAGAACAAGACTGGTTGTTCACATGATATTATGGACATCCAGAGACAATCAAAAGACAGGACTCTTGAGATATTTTGTTGTCATAGAAGCGAAGTTATTAAATTCCATGGATGGTATATGGAGATTTTAATGAGATATTGGCACAACAAGAAAAGAGAGGAGGAAATAGATGAAGTGTGACCCAAATGGACAAATTTAGTAATGTTTTGGAGTAATGTGGGCTATATGATATGGGGTGGGAAGGGTTAAGATAGGGGGTGGCAAATTTGGCATGGAATCAAATGTATAAAAAGGTTAAGGTAGAGGTGTTGACAGCAAGAACCTCTGATCATAGGCCTTTGTTTATTAATTTCTAGAAGGAGAAGAATAGAAGTCATTGGAGACTTAAGGTGTTCAGATATGAAATGGATTTTTGGGGGGGGGGGGGGGGGAGGAGTGAAAAAAGAAAGTACAAAGAGAATGGGGAAAAACTATGAGATAAGAAAATAAGTTGAGAGAAGTCCAAAAGTACAAAGAAGTCAAAACGTGCTATCATAATGGTACAAGATCAGAGCCTTAGAGGATGAAAAGAAGATAAGAGAGAAATCTAAAGTGTTAAAAAAACTACAAATTGAGGAGGGGCAACATAATGTCACTACTGCTAAAATACTGAAGCAGGAAGTAGGAGATTTATTGGAAAAAGAGAAAAAGGTGTGGGGAGTCGGAGACAGTGAGCAAAAGCAAATTGGTATCAATATGAAGGTACAAACTTAAGGCATTTTCATGCATGTGCTACTCAAAGGAAGAAACAAAACAGAATTGAGAAAGTCCTAGATGGAAATGGAAAGCTAATAAACCAAGAAGGTGAGATAAATGGAACTTTCAAAAGCTACTTCCAGAATATTTATACATCAACAACCTAGGGATGGAAGACTTGAATGAGTGTTTAAAGTATGTTAACCTAAAGCTCTTGACATAAATGAATCTAAAACAAACAGCACCATTTCCTGAGGAAGAGATTGAAGTGGCTTTACAACAAATGAACCCATTGAAATCACCAGGACTCGATGGGTTTGGAATAGGTTTTTTTCAAGAGCATTGGCCAATAGTTGGACCAAAGACCAAAGGTTAGTAGGGCTATTCTTGATATTCTGAATGGAACTTAGAAGCTCAGCTCTATAAATCATACTCAAATAGTTCTGATTCCTAAAGCCAATGGTCCAAGTACTGTCAATGACTTTAGACCCATTTCTTTATGCAATGTGCTATATAAACTTATTGCTAAAGTGTTAGCAAATAGGTTAAAAATGGTACTTCCAAGTATTATATCCAAATGGCAGAGTGCCTTTGTGCCTAGTAGATCCATTATAGATAATATTATGGTAGCTTTCAAGCTATTATACTCCATGGTGACTAGGAAAAAAGGAAAGGATCATTGTTTGGCACTCAAATTGGATATATCAAAGGCATATGATATAATTGGACGGTTTCTGTTGGAAAATATGATGAAAAGATTGAGGTTTGGGATAGATGGACCAGTTTGATGATGGAATGTGTAAAATCTGTTTCATATGTAATTTTAGTAAATGGCAAAGCAGGTGACAATTTTAATCCAAGTAAAGGATTGAGGTAAGGTGATAGACTGTGTTGACGGTTTAAGTGCAATGCTAACAAAAGCTGAAGAAGAAAGCTGAAGAAGATAATGTTGTGAATGGAATATATGCTGTAAAGAGGGGAGGGGGGGGACCAAGATCAATCATTTGCACTGTGTCTGTCGATGCCCCCAGTCTATGTTTGGGATTTAATGCAAACTGAAGCTTTAGGACAAGTAATACTAGATTACATACCCTTCGTTCATATCAGAAAAAATAATATGCATGCACCTATTTTACTAACAGTATGCAATGTATAATACAGCAGAATAAGGTTAACTCCCAAAATATGCAAAGAAATCTAACTTTGCAAAGTAATCACATGGTAGACCATAACCAAAAACTCACAAACTTCATATTAACAATAACTTAAAGTACCAGGTTTATATAACTAGGTTCTTCATAAATATACATAAACCAACATACAACTACCCTTTTTTATCATAGGGACTCTCTCTTGACTTCTCTATAATTATTTCCAAAACGAAATTGGCCCATATTAATTTCATAATCCTGTTGGAGGTATCTCGTCATTGGCGTCACATAGACACCACTCAGGGATAATGAGCCGTCAGGGCTCAAAGCCAGGCAACATCCAATGCGTAGTCGTTCATCTGATAATGTAGAGGCATGTTACCTTATGACCTTTAACAGGTGGTCATACATAGGTGGGGCCAGATCATCAAAAAGAGAGTATTCAGTAGGCCTCTCAGGACTTTGCTGAATCTCTTTAAAAGCCTGAGTCTCTCTTTGTGCCATCTAGTTTTGCAACAATGTCTATCATTCCGAGAGGAATAAAAGATGAAATTCAAAAAATGAAATTTCAAGAAATCTCAGTAAGTACATAAATAACTAAATGAAAACATCAACAGCATATACAGATAACATATATATGTATGTAACATGATAATGAGACTCATGATATGACTTATGCATCTTTTTATCAAGATTTCCATATTTTCATAAAAGAACTTTCATCGACCCAGATGCAAAACTTTTCGTGACTTGTCAAGTCTTTTTCTTGTAATTCTTCTTATTATTCTTATCCATATAAATCTTGGTATGGCAGCATATCAAGATTTTCTTAATCTCGACGATAGATCGAAACGTCTTTACTGTCAGGTTTTCTGAATCTCAACGGCAGATTGAAATGCTTTCACCGTCGAATTTCTTAACATGACGACAGATCGAAATACCTTCACCGTCAGCTTTCTTATTATGGCAGCAGATCGAATCGTCTTCACCGCCAGTTTTCTTAATCTTTGGGATTCTTAAAAATAATTCTTTCTCTTATTTCTTTTGAATATATAATGACCCAAAACATATAATTTGTGGCATGAATGGACATGTTATACTTGCACACACAATTTTTTTTTTTTCAATTAAAGCATGAAAGATCCACGGAAGGAAAACTAAAAAAAGTGCTATCTTATAGGTCTTATTGGAATGTTAACTTTGTATATAGAGAGGGTAACAATGTAGCACATAGTTTGGCAAAGAGGGCTATACAGAAAGAAGAAGAAATGTATTGGATGAAAGAAATCCCTCATGAGCTAATGTTAATGGTAGAGGCTGAAAAATCATGTAATGAGCAATGTTCAGTTTCTTTATGAAGTAAAGAAATCAGCTGTTGATGATAAAAAAAAAAAAAAAACTTTAATGTAAAAACCGACTGCAACTATTTAATGTAAAAAAACTTTTTAAGATAAAATTAGAGAGGAAAAGAATTTAAACTAATGGACTCTTAAAGAACATTAGTAACAATCATCGACACTCAAAAAACGTAAAATTTAAATATTATTTATTAAAATATATCAACAGAACATAACCCAAATGGAGCATCGGCTTTATGTGACACTGGAATGGACAGGGAACCAGCACCAGTCTGTGAGTTCTCTTCCATTGCTAGTCCATCTCTTTCCATCTATCTGACTTAATTAGGTAGGTTGTGTTGCCAAGTAATATAATACTGGAATAGGTGGCCTCAGTCCAAGTCTTCTGGGAGGTAAAGTACCCACTTATCTATAAGAAGTAATACATACACAATAGTGCATTTCACAATACTTATATATTAATACGTTATAAAATAAGGATTTTTTTATAAACTGCCTTATAAAATTAACATTATTTTATAAAAATATCCATACTATATAACATATGCTATGTAAAATATTGTAAAAAATATTGTAGATATATCAATTCTTCTCATCTATATTATTGTCATTCCAAGTGATTTTATATACATATTTATTATATTTAGACAAAAATGTCAGAAATATTTATTTTAGAGTATTTCGAGAGCCACAAACTGGGATTCTCAATTGGGAATCCTGCCTATGTTAATTTTTTTTGTGTGTTTTTTTTTTTATCTATTTTTTTAATATTTTTATAATTTAAAAAAATTAAAAAAATTATAATATTATTATAAAATATATCATCATTCATTTCTTTTTTTAAAAAAATTAAAAAACTACAGTCGGGCTTCCCAATCCCGTCTGTGGCTCTATCGTTTTTGTTTATCTTAAAACTGCCACTAACGACTTGGATAGGGAGAGTGCGTATGTAACAAGCAGGAAAATTGTTTGGTATTTTAGCCATGTTAGGGTAGTAAAAATATTTTATTTTATTTTTTAATTTTTCTCATAAAATATAATAAATTCTAAAATAATAATAATATTAAACAATAAAATTAAAACAAAATTTTATTTAACTAATTTTAATTTTCATCTAAAATTATCCCATCTCATTTCACTATTCAAACAATACCTTATTTTTTTTTTTGGCAGGTAAAGGATCCTACGCAATGCTTGGGTAGTGGCTTAGTTCTCGCTTAAGAAATTCAAAAGTTACAGAGATCATGATCGACGTATATACACATGCACATCTAGTTTTAATCAAAGCATCATCTTTCCAGAGAAAATGACATGATCATCTGCATGATTAGGTCGTACGTTCAGGCTGGAATTGTTGGAAGACGCAGCTAGCTGCCCTAAGGCACATTCAAAAACACAGAAAATTAGATAAAATCAGTCACAATTAGTTTGTTCTTCCTAGTTGGGTTTAACATCTTTCTTGGTTTGATATCATGATTGCAGAACATTTTAATTTAAGATAGAAAAATTTGAGGATGCAAAAAGAACTATGCTTGATAGTTAGTTACCTACAATCGGTAAAAGAACTAGGCTTCACAATTAGGGGAGCCCGTCTGCTACTAAATAAACCTAAATTCCTCACGCATTATCGTGATCTCTTGTAATTTACAGTATTACCCCCTCTCTCTCCCCCCCCCCCCCCCCCCCCCCCCCCCCAAAATAAAAAAAAAAACAAAGAGAAGATGGATGCATTTAATTAGATTGATCTCAATTTGATATGTAATTCTCCTGCCGTGACTACCTAACTATTGATCATCTGTTTGTTGTTGCTGCACCACCAAGATAGAAGTTTTGCTATTGACATCTGAGGAGGCGAGCAAGTCTCCGATGATCCCAAGCTCTGGGAATTCACTCCATTCCGCAAGCCCTGAGGTCTGAGGGGTATTTATGTTATGTCGTCTGCCAATTATTATAAGGTCAAATTTGCAGGCCATAGACCGAATTATCATTGCCGTCTGAGGCCCATCTTCCACTTTCTCTTCTGAATATATCACATATGATCCATTACCCACATTGTTACGCTTCACATCCTTCAACACCTCGAAATCAAGCAAGTTGTCTATGTGGACATCTCCTTCATTTTCAGAGGCAACAAGGTGAACCACAGTCAGGTTGACGTTCGAGTTTCTGGACAAGCGTTTGGCAAAAATTATTGCCTCTTGATCATCATTTCCTCCTAAGAAGATCATGGCAACAGAATAGGATGACTCCGATGAAGCCATCGACCGGCCTAAATGGCCACGATCGACTAAGATCCCGACGGAGCAGGGAGCCATTTCGAGGACATTGTAGTTTAAGGTTCTTATGTTATTGTCCTCTGATTCAAAAGACCCATCAATGGACCATTTTCGATGGAATGGAAGCACTATGAGGGATGCGAGCCTGTCGAATGCAAGGGTGCAAATGTCTTCATGCATGCTTTTGGGTGGAGTGACTGCTGTGAAAATGTTAAGGGATAATCCAAACACTTTCTTTTCTTGTTTGAAACGTTCGAAAGGGATAATGATATTCTCTGAAAAGGAAGAACTATTGGAACTAACAGTTTTCTGTTTGTTGTGGGAAATGAAAACTGGGGACGATCGACCGATTAGTCGGATAAGGTGAAGAACATAAATTCCAAGGGGTCTTTCTCTAGACAAGCATGCAGCTTCAAGTAATTTGATTGCTGCAGCAACATTATCAGAGCCGTGGATGCACACCAGAATTCGGAGCTCTGTATTGTTTCTGCAATGCATGATATCCCTTTTCTGATAACCTGCATATTTCCTTGAAGGATCGTACAGGTACTTCACCAAAACTGGAACGATAAGTGCATTTACTGCGACCGCAATAGTTAACAAAGAGTATACTTGTTCTCCTTCTATGGGATCCCTCTAAGTTTGAATAGAACCATCAAAAGTCGGAACAAAAACCATCAGTAATTTAAAAGAGAAATATTTTACCAATTACACAAAATAATCTCAAATTTTGATATAATTTTATGTGATTGGTCAAATTATAAAGTTATTTTTATTGAAAAATAGATCTAATTATGTCGGTCTTAAGATTATTTTTATAAAATCTCTTAATGTTTATAGCATGTTAACATTGAAGTAGGTAAATTGCCCACAAGGTAATTAAATTTCCTAGGAGAAAAATGAGGGAGAAAATTAAGTATAGTTACCTGAAACATTAAAGTGCACAAATATACCGCCACCTGGTTGACACCTCTGAAACTCAAAATCAGAGCAACTGCTAAAGCATCATTCAAGGGCATTTTGGAGTACAAAGGAGGAACCAAAGAGCCCACCATTTTTGCCACAAATACAGAACAAAACAGGATAACGTTGAACGTCATATATCTGTTACTCAATCTTAATGAATGCATGTTTGCTTTCATTCCAGCTGCAGTCACAAAGAGTGGTTGAAACACTTCTTCAGTAAAGCAGTTAAACTTGCTGACAATGGTGGATCCTAAAGGAGGTCCAGCTGGAATAGCCAAACCAAGAACAAAAGGTCCGAGGAAGATAGACAAAGCATTATAATTAGCAAACAACGCGGACCCAAACATTATCGCTATGATGATGTGAATATAAATGCCTTTGACAGGCTTGCCTTCAGGTGTCTTGTTCACTACCCAAATCATTGCCGGTCGAAATGCATATACAATGAGCAAAAAATAGATGACAAGTGATCCGACCGTCATCATAGCGCGCGTAGCACCGTTCTCCGACGAAATTCTGACCACTTCGGAAACGAACATCATCGTCATGGAACCAAGGTCGCAGACAAATGATGCAGATAAGGCTAATTGACCCAGCTCGGAATTCAGAATCCTAAGGTGTTCGAGAAGATAAACGACAACAGGAAACGAAGTTACCGAATGTGCTGCTGTTAAGAATGAGGTTTTATACATTGCTTCGGTTAGCCAAGATCTTCCGAGTGTGAACTGCAATAAATGGCCAGTTAGGAAAGGTGTCACATAGCAACCAATTCCAGTACACAAGGCTTTCCTTCCCATTCTCTTCATCGTTCCCATATCAGTCTTCACAGAACTCAAAAAAATAAACATTGTCTGACCGAACAAACCCAGCACATATATCAATTCTTGACTTTTGGAGGAAAATATAACCTTGAATACCTTGAAGTGCCCAAGGACTGGTGAACTGAGAATCAATCCAGCCTGGTTCACATAATAATTAAAGAGCATACATTAATTCACGTACGCAGCTTACAAATATATATATATATATATATATATTTTTTCAACTAAATAATTTCAATTAAATTAATTAATAAGAGGAACAATATGCAGGCCATGCAGAGGATCAAGTGGTGGGAAGAGGGCAGTAGTACGTACAATGAGCTGAGAGGTAAAAGGAGGCACTCCATGACGCTTGAGCATATAATGGAAGGCCTGCGTGATGAGGAAAATAACAATTATCTGGATCTCAAACTGTGGCAATGAAAACGAGAATCTCCCAGAACGAAAGTAGTTCCACAGGCCCGACGAATGGATCCTGCCGGGAAGGTGAACACATTCTGTTATCGTGATAATGTCTGTGGGAATAAAGTTTGAAAATCTGGCCGGAGTTGCTTCTGATCCTGCCATGCCGGCCATGATCAGAACTGTCTGCCTTAATTTCTTGGTCTTTGTCAGACGAACAAAATGGCCGGGTAGCTAGAGATCTTCGGAGATAACCGAATATGTAAATATATGCAAGGAATCATGAGACAATAAAGGGAAGTTGCAGGCCGGTTCTCAAAATTAGTTTTGAGTCTTTTCATAAATGCATGCGTGCGTTGAAATTAAACAGACCAATTACCAATGTCCATAGCTAATTAATGTCTATTTTTGGGGCAATTAATTGTTGCGAAACTGTCAACGGATATGCTAAAGATCCTGCATCATGATCCTCTATATAGTTGAGAGCCTTTTTATTTATATTATTAACAGCTTCTATTAATAATTGGTTTGTTGATTTCAGACGTTGTTAGGATTTTTCAACGACCCTTTTGACCCTTTATTGAATAATCGGTTTCTCACAAGAAATTAATTAGTTGCAATCTTTAGGTAGTTAGCTAGCTAGCCTCCAAACTACTTTAAAGATTAAATTATATAAAAACTAATCTTCCAATAAAAAAGCAACTGTTTTTTAAAAAAAGAATCTGCATCATGATGATCAGCTTTGAAATGCTTGCAATAATATATATATATATATATGTAATTTAATACTTTGTTAATAATAAAAAAAAAAATTACCAGCCATGCATACCACCCGATCATATAATCCGACAACAAAAATTCTATATATATTTAAATATTATTACGTTTTATTTTACTTTAAAGTTTCATTTCAATCATTCGTAGCTCTTTAACGAACCACAACATTTTTCACCAATAGTCGCAAGATATTTTGCCACAAAAAGCTGGTAAAATGGCCAGATTTGAGCAATATTGGCCATTTATAATTGCCGTAGGTTTATAGATAAAGAATTGACAATTTTACTACATATTTTGGCAACTGAATAGATGGAGGTAATTGGTGACTTATTACGGCAATGAATATTGTGGTTAATGTAACAATTTTTTGTCAGAAATAGAGATGCATAGTCATTCAAGATCGATAGATATAACAATTTGCTGAGAACTAACATTGCCACAACATAATTTATTAGTCAATATATACTAGGGGTGCTCCCCGCATGTACGGATGCGGGGCACCCCTTTGTCCGCCCCCCGCCCCCCGCCTAAATGGGGGTGAAAGATTTCAATCGTTGTCCGCCCCCCGTGTGCGGGGGCGGGGTACCCCGCACCGCACACTGGGGGCGGAATTGGGGGTGCATCCGTCCACCCCCTCGTATATTGTGCATATTCAATGTGTTTCTGGCCATTTGGCCCAGAAATTGTCTTTTTAATTTCTATTTATTTTTTGGGCCTATGAATTAGCAATTTTACAACAAATTATAAAATATAAAATTGTATAAATAGCACAATTAAAAAAATAAGTAAAAAAAATAAGAAAAAGAAATTTAAGAAAGTATCAACTATCAAATTAGCCAAGGCCCTAGGTCCTACTCAGTACTCTATTTACTATTACAATTAAAATAATATTACAAACATCAAATAATAAAAGTGAGTTATTAATCTATTAGAAATTAAAATAAGCCACAAATATCATAATATTTAACAAATGGAGTTGATGTCTTGAATCTCTTAATGAGTCTAGAGATTCCAAAAAGATTGAAGTGTCGGTCCTTGGAAGTTGGAACATGTGAGCTATGAGCCTGTGAGGTGATGACGTAAGATGATAAAATCTGAAAGAGAGAAACAATTTAAATATCAGATTTTTTTTTGATAAGTAATTTAAAATTTAAATATCATAAATAAATGAAATGATGAAATATTAAAAATGAGTTTCAAAATCAGAAAGTTAAATATAAAAAATGATAGTCTAAAATCTTAGTAAAATTATAACTAACCAAGATGAGATGGAGACATTTTCTTGGACCCATGAGGAAGTCAAAATGTAACGGAATTGGATGTCGTGTCAACTATGGGTGGAACACCTACAATGATTGAATTTGACATTAAGAAATAAGAATTACTTCACTTTAATATAAATCAAATGAATCGCAGTAATCAATTATTAATAAAAAATGTGATATTTATTATTTACCAGACTTAGCCTGTGAAGTAGTCCCCTACTCAATATCCGCAAAGTCAAGAACATCTGAAACGTGAATTGTAGTCCCCTTGATCCAATTTTGTGAGCAAATTAAGGCCTCCACAGTGGTAGGAGGTAACGAACTTCGAAATGGATCCAACACATGTCCTCCAGTGCTAAAAGCGGATTTAGATGCTATGGTGTTATTTGGGATAGCCAAAACATTGCGTGCTATCTCAGCAAGGATGGGGTACTTCACTACATCGACCTTCCACCATGCTAATATATCAAAATCTTCTACATATGGTTCCAAGCCCGCTACCAAATACCGGTCTACATCTAACTTCACCTCAATGGATTGAGAGCTAAGTTGGGGGTCTTCAATCATGTTTCGGGCCCATACGACCATACGCTTTTTGGCCGCCGAGGCATTTGGCACAGGCACTGCACTCAGTGTAGGAATGGGTGCATTACCACCCTTAATCAATGTAAACTCATCAAGTAATTTGATGAGAGTCTCTTTAACAATTCCCACAATCTGAGTAGCTTTTATTGGCCTAAATGTTGATCCCAACCCATACTTCATGCCATCAAATTTAATTTGGGGGTCAAGAGCACTAGCTACATATAAAAGCACATTTTGCTTCGTCATATCCCCCCAATATTTGTCATAGTTCATCCTTATGGCTACTCCCATCTCCCGAATCTTGCTATGATCATTCAAAATCATCTCAGTTATCTCATTTCACACCCTGCAAATTTGTTGAGAGAAGTCATGAGCTATAGGGTACAAAGTACCAGAGATACTCAACGTCACCTCATAGAAAACACGTAAGCATTCAACAAAAACTGAAATCACAGCCCAATCATTTTCAGTTGGATGTCCCAATCCCCCATGGTCGTCAAAATACCTTACAAATTGGATGTCCTCATAACCCATTAATTTGAAAGCTTTTTTATAATCTTGAGCTGCCCCCAACATCATAAATGTTGAATTCCACCTGGTTGGCATATCCGTGCAAAGGCCCCTTTTGGTTGTTACGTCCACATTCTTTGCAAAAATTTAAAATTTTTCAAATCTAAAGGGAGAAGATCTCACAAACTTTACTGCCATTCTGACTCTTACAACTGAGTCATCAACATATTTTAATCCATCGGTAACCACCAAATTGAGAATATGGACAGCACATCTCACGTGCAAATAATCACCCCCCAATAGTGTTCTATTTGCCTCTTTAAGATCGGGTTTAAAGAGGCCAATGCGACATCATTAGAACTTGCATTATCAACTGTAATAGCAAGAACTCTAGCCAAACCCCACTCTATGATTGAGGCATCCAATGCCCTCCCAATTGTCTCACCTTTATGATCCGTAACCTGACAAAACTTCAAAATCTTCTTGTGCAATTTCCAATCAGATGTAATGTAGTGTACAGTCAAAGACATATTATTGTAATTCTGAACGGATGTCCAAGTGTTGGTGGTGAGACAAACAAATAGACCTGCCAAAATCCCCCTCAATGAATCTCTCTCTTTTTCGTATATTTTTTTAACATCTTTTGCCATAGTATGGCGAGAAGGAATATTGAACCTAGGTTCCAAGCAATGAGAATATGCTTGGAACCCCTCACCATCAACAACCTGGAATGGCATCTCATCCATGATGACCATTCTAAGCAAGTGTCTCCTACATTCTTCCGGATCATATTTGGTATACCCCTTCAACGTAGCACCCCCACTACTTCCATCAACCATTTTTTTTAGTTCGATCTCTAGCCTAGATTGGCTCCTTTGTTGTAAAGATTTTAATATAAGACTTTTTTTGCATTGCTCTTCCAAGTGCACTCTCATCTGGGAGATATCATGTCTCTTGTAATGGCATCCATAAATTTTACCACAATGCATACATTTGGCCTGGGGGTTATCGGAATCACCACCCTTTACTTTCTCAAAATGACCCCAGACAATCGAAATAGGTTTTTTAGAAATGGGCTTGGGGGAAAGGCAATTAGTGGGGGCCGTGGGAGGGTTAGTGGGGGCAGGACTAGGGCCGGTGGGGGTTGTGGGGATAGAAGTAGGGTTCTCATCGTCAGGTATGTCAATATTAATGGGAGCATTGGTAAGGGTATGACATGAATCACTAAAACTCAATGGAGTAGTTGACATACTTCACAAATAATTTGAACTCACAAATCTGAAAGGGAAACAACCAACAACAACCAAATTTCAAGTTGAAATTTTCAACAATTTAATATTTCAATATACATATCAAATTATCAATTTCATTTTTAACACATATTGTGACTATGACAATAATTATATAATCAAATTAAATAAGTATATACCAATTAGATGTAAGTATTTAACTGTTAACACATAATTATTAATCATGTAAGTAACTGTAAAACATGAAAATATCTAATATAGTGCTCAATCCGAAACTGAATCAATGATAATATCTAAAATGAAAAGTAATCAACCCTAAATTAAATTCAGATTTCGGATTGGAACCCTAATCTAGGGTTCCAAACCGAAACCCTAATTAATGCAGATTCACAGAATTTGGGATTGGAACCCTAAATTAGGGTTTCAATCCTAAAAAAAATTCCACAACACACGGAATTAAACAATTTAACAAACTTTCAAACACATGCACAAGTAAAAATCCACAGCACACGGTAACCAATAACTCAACCTCCATCTCCATTTCAACCCAACCAACCTCCAATCTCCATAACTCAACTCAACAATAATGAATAATCAAACTACAAAAATAAATAATAAAGAAAAAGAAAATGGGAGTGTGAGGTCTGCGTGCTACCTATTGTTTGAAGAGACTCGAAATGGCGATGGTGCCAAATGCCGATACCAACAATCTGCGAGAAGGATGACGGCAGATATCCCTGTGGAGTCACGACGGCGAGAAGCACCACATGAAAACCCTAAGGGCCTAAAATTGCCTAAATCGCCGCGTAGAGAGGGGGGGTGGTGTTTGGACTTGGGAGTTGGGGGCACAGGAAATGATCTATCGAGGGGGAGGGGGTGTGCACCGTTTTGGTCTAGGGTAAGTTAAAAAATAAAACTCAAAGGCAAAACGAAGTCGTTTCTGCCTCTGGTTTTTTTTTTTTTATAATATCATATAATATATATGTATATATAATATATAATTAATATAATATTATAAATATATTTTTAATAATATATTTTATGTGGGGCGGGGGCACCCCCATCCACCCCCTGCCATTGCACTGCCCCTCTTTGCGGGGCAGGGGGCCCCACACCCTGCTGTGCGGGGCGATGAATCCCCCCCGCCCGGGCGGGGGCGGGGCGGACGGGGCGGTTGGGCAGGGGGCGGATCCCCCGCAGCCCACCCCTAATCTATACCATCGAAATTCCCATGTTGCAACCACCATACCTCTCAGCGAGTATATATTATTGGCAACAAATGCCGCCGAAAGCTATCATTTGCAAAACCAACATATCTCTCTACTAAGTAGAGAATGTACTAAAATTGCCGCAAGTCACTGCTACAAGAAATATGTATTTGCTGCAAGTCTAAATTTTAGTAAATATCCTATTCTTGCAACTCAATTATTTGCAAATACTTAAACGTTGCCTTCCATTTTCTACTATACCAGTGTTTGCGGCAATAACCTTTTCTCACTTCTATTGTTTTTTTATGAAGATGTTCTTCAGAAATGACTTATCTTGGCCACATCAATTTGTGACTAAAGTGCAAAATCTACATAGTTTTGTATTGAAATGGCTATTGATCGACTCATTCTTTCCTAGGAAATATTCAAAACTGATGAGGATTCTTTGCTGCTAAAGATCTATTTCCGCAGTAGACATCATCAATTCACATAAAATTAATTATGAATTTATGTTTACTCTCCACAATAAGTTGGCGTAGAAACAACGTCTTTCTTGCAATTCTCACAAGTGATTGTATAGTCAATACATGTTCTTTCCTGCATAATACATTGCCGAAAAAATAAATACATGCATGCTGATCACAAGCTGATATATTTGTATATATATATATATATATATATATATATATATATATATAGCTAGCTACACATACATTCGTTCCCTGCATTAATGTCAACGGTCCTAATCATCAACCCTGCATGTTTTCGTTTCCTTTTCATAGACACAGTACACACACACACACACACATATATATATATGCAGCTAGCTACATGTAATTCGTTCCCTGCATTAATATTGTCAATGGTCCTGATCATCAACGTCCCTGCATGTTTTCGTTCCCTTTTCATACACAGTACCCACACACATATATATAAAGTACATTGTAAGATTCTCTACATATTTTAATCCTGTTCCAACAAACAATAATCATTTTTGAAATTAAATAACCATGGCCATCACCCATTTTGTAGTGTAAAATATAGATCTATTTGATCCATATATTACACTGATGATCTAATTACAATAATTTACAACATGAGAAGTAACCATCATCCATAGGTCAAGAAATAAAAATGCACGAAGCATCGATCTATACACAAATCATCAAAGAAAGCTATGATCACTGTAATGGAGACAATGTCTACATGAAGTCCAAAACAAGGCATATCACCAGCTCATATATTTGCACATATTTTATATATTAATGATCCTGTCCTCAACAAAAAATAACTTAAAACACACATACTTAATACATGAGCCTGGCATGCACTAGCCAACCTAAACAACATTCTGTTACACATATAATTTGCAGTACCCTAATATGCATGGCAACTTCCAGAGGCAATTCATGACATACATGAACTGGTGTCAATACTACATGGATGGCGTGGGGAATATTAGGCCTGCTTCCTATCTAGAACACCTCTGTGGTCTTGGCACAAAAACATCAACTACCTCTAATCTTCATTGATCTCTCAGCTAGTATTGTTCATGTGGTTTATATGCACTGTATATATTTCGCCTCATAATAACACCTTGGTAGCTATTAGTTATAGAAACCTGCTGCATGTATACAATTTTCCATACATTAGCCACAACCCAGGTTGTTATCATGTTCAGTTTATACAAAAAACAAGAAATCATAAATAACTAATAGCTAGCAGTATCTACAAAACACTAACCAACAACTTCTAGCCAGATCAAAACATTTCAAAATGATGTAACTTGCTGTCAAGATCCAATGCATGAGAATTAATCATATAAGAAAGCAAGGATAGCCAAGTATATGCAACAACCAGTTCAAATCTATATACAACAACCAGCTCCATTGTAACACCTGGGCCCAAAGCCTGTTGTCCAACCCAAGACCCATGCCACGCTCGGCCCAACCCCAGCCCCAGCCCCAGCCCAAGCACCCGAACGATGCCGTTTTAGCTCAGGTTAGCCCTTTCTGTTCCTTTTCTTTGCTTTCCTTTTCTTTTCTTTTCCTTTCTTTTCTTCCCTTCCCCTGCCCTGACGGTTTCCTTGACCGATTCTTCTATTCCTTTCTCGCCTAACACCATGTTCTTGCGGTTTCTTATGCTAGATGGAAATTTTCTCCCTTTCTTTTCCCATTCGGCATCTATATTTTTCCGTCAGGGTTTCTTTCTCCGCCGGTCTCTCCTTGTTCACGATCAACCACTTCTCTCGCCGATAAGCTTTCTTTTAATCCCATTATTTTTCTCGCAATTCTTCTATCCATAAAGAGGTGCGGTTTTGGGGTTTTAATCACTTAAAACCTGGTTGATTTCCGTTGATTATAGTCAAACTTGAAGGAAGCAGGAAAGTAGTTCTCGGCCTCTATTTCTCTTGTGGGTTTCCCTTCAATTTCATGTAAGATCTTCTATCTTGTTGAATGCTGGTTTTACATGCAATGTTCTAGAATACGTGGTGCTTTAAGAGTCGGTTATGAGGGGTTTTTCTTTGAGGCCGATCGGGATTCCGTATGCTTGGTTTGTGCATGTTATATATTAGTTGGTTGTGGTTTTGGGATTTGAGTGGTTATGGCCAGCCAAATAATTGGGTTTAATTTGAAGTAATTCTGGTGTTTTTATTTTCAAGGGTCCGTAGTTGTATCTTGGGACTGTTTTGTACTGCCCGATGGGGTGATGGGAGTGTTTTGTGTGATATAAGATGACTGGATGTTGATGAGCGACATGGGAAAAATAGTTTTGTTGGAGTTTTCCTGTTAATGCCACTAGATATTTTCGTGGGTATGGAAAATGTTTGCTACACATAAATGACACTATTTTTTTGTTGGGTTACCTATTATTTTTGGAAGTGCATATTTTTGGAAGCGATTTCATTATGTGTTTTTCTGGGTTGTTTTTTTTTTTGAAGTAGTTTGACGTATGGAGTGTGCTGGTTTGCTGCTTGGCTTGTTGGAATTATTTATAAGGTATTAATCTTTTAGCCGTGTTGAGTTATAAATGTTTTGTAAGGGGATGCATGACGTTGTTATGGCTGGGTTTGGTCTCAATAGAGTGGTGTATGAGATGAATATGTAGTAGGCGAGAATAATTAATTTGTTGGAAATATTATTCATGCTCTTAAATATTTTTGGGTGGTGGGTAGTCTGGGTTACGTCTACTAGAAATTATGATTTTAGGCAAGTGGCGTAGTTTAGCTTGTAATTTTCAGATTAAAGCCTTTTGGAGTAGTCATTAATATTAGGAAATATTTTTATGAATAGGTGACGAAACTCTTAGAGGTCAGACTCAAAGTTTTGATAATTCGCTGCAGGAGTCAGGTAAGTGGGGTTCATATGCTTGATTTTTAAACTAGACGTGGACTGAGGTTGACTTTCTAAAAATTTGTGCATATCTGCTTTTGAATTGAAAACTTGAGAAAAACCAACCTCAGTCAATTATTTGCATTATTTATGAAACTTATATAAAAGAAAGAAAAATATTTCTGTCATGCATTGTGTAGACATGAGCCTGGCTTTTGTCATGTTAATTTTTGAAATGTGAAAAAGAGCATTTTTGTCTATCTGAGAAAAATTATGCCTTGATTGTGTTGACGATGTTTTATTTATATAAGCTTTATTCTAAAAATAGTTTGGAACTATGTGTCTTTAATAACTCTGAAAACTTTTGGCATAGTATTCTGGTTGGTAATTAATTCTATCTCTACTTGCTTTGCTCTGCTCTGTATTTGTTCTGTTTGGATTGGTACCAATTTCCTATCTCTGAGTGCACCCACTTTGGAAACAAAGTAGTTTATTGTGGGCTTTCCTGTGTGCATACTCGAGACTCCGAGAACAAATAAGGGAGAGTTTCACCTCTGTCTCTGCCTAGTTTGGCCACTGGGGTTTGCACAACCCTACCATGGGGGTTAAACATGGTTTTTGCTTTGTGAGATGCTCTGTTTGATATAGTGATGATGCTCAGATTTGTTATGCCAAAGTACTTTATGATTTAATTGTTTTGAAAATCATTTGTTCCTTTATGCATAAAAAATGTTTTGTTCCGTACTTTATTACTTGGTAAATGCTCATGTTTACACGCTTGTATAAGTTCTTCGCTTACTGAGCTGTGGAAAAACTCACCCCTTATCTCATATACTTTTCAGATGTTTTGGATGTTCCAACAGAGGACTAAGAATAGAGTTTTTGACCAAGTTTAAGCAGTTAGAGTCACTCAATAGATGGGGAAACAATTAATATATATTCTACATGTTCTGTTTCTAGTTCATTGGATTTTAAAATATTATTTATTCATTATTGTTAAGATTATTGGGAGAATGTGAACCCTCTCGTTTATGATTATTCATATTCTTTTAGTTATGACTTTGTGGACATTTTTTTTATATGGATTGGAATGTGAGAAAAAAAAATATTTTTATTTGAACATTGTCGGAGACATATTATTTGTAGTTGAGGACAGATTATACCAGACAGGTTGGACTCCTTGACCCCTACGAGTACGGGGTGTTACAGTTGGTATCAGAACGAAGGTTTAAGGTTCTGCAGACTTTATGCAGTAAAGTTCTAGGGATTTGAGGTTTTGTAGATGATAGTTTGTATGAGTATAGAACATAGAATGGTTCTAGGAGATGGTTATTTGGATTTTATTGCGATAATGAGATGGCTTAAAGAAATATTGTTATGAGCTGTTGAAGTCTTAGAACTCTCTGACTTTAGGAATCATTTGAGGTGTAAAATTTTATAGGCTTGTGAGTTGATTTTGTATTGTTGGAGATTTAAAGGACTGGATTTTTGAATTTTTATGATTTATTTGTGGTGGATACCTCACTCATGTTGGGGAGATTATATACTATTGTTTTGGCTACTATGACTACCCGTTGATATTTATATAGCTATTTGTATATTTGTTTTAATGAACGATTTGTTTAATAGTCAAAGTCTTCTCAGGATGCCGCCTCGCCATGAACGAAGTGTATCAGATTTGAATGCAGCTAGGAATGAAAGGGAAGCAAATCCAAGAGCTTCCGAAATACTCCGAGCAGCAGCGCATCAGTTAATAGATGATCTTGTGCAAAATCTATCTGGCTGTCACCGCACCACAAGTGAAAGGGGTTGCACTGTGAAAGATTTTAACAAGTGGTATCCCACATCTTTTGATGGAAGAGGCGATCCGATACTGGCGGAGGATTGGGTGCAGGATATTGAGGAGACATTTTGAGTCTTGCCTTGCACGGATGAACAAAAGGTGGCGTTTGCTACATTCAAACTAACAGGGGAGGCGAAAAGGTGGTGGATCTTTGAAAGGAACATCAGGGAAGCTGAAAAGAAGGAAATAAAAAGTTGGTCACTGTTCAAGGAAGTTTTCCTAGAGCATTTCTTCCCAGTCTCAGTTAAAGTAGATAAAACTATAGAATTTGCCACCTTAGTTCAGGGGGCAATGTCAGTACACCAATATGCAGCCAAATTTATCGAGCTAGCACGTTTTGCAGCATATTTGATTCCAGATGAAGAGAAGAAGTGTCGTAAATTTGAACAAGGGCTAAACGAGAAGCTTTTTGAGCTAGTGGTGGGCTTCCAAGTTAAAAAATTCACAGAATTGGTGAATAAGGCTACAGTGTTTGAAAGAAGCCTTCAAAGAAGTGCAACTTTATCTGATCAAAGGAAGAGGTCTACCCCCATCTGGATACCATACAAGTGTCAATCAGGGATCGTGGAAGAAGAGAAATGAAGGAGGTAGTTCAAGCAATAGGCCAATCTAGAGTAATCGGCAGCCCTTCCAGTGTAAGACATGTAACCAAGTGCATTCTGGGGAATGCATAAGAGGGGCAGGACTATGTTTTCGTTGTGGCAAGTCAGGACACTACATCAGGAATTGCCCTCTGCAACCGGACAACAATAACGCGAGCATGTTGCCACCCCAGAGAAATGAAGTTATAGGATGAAGTAACAATCAGCGGCTTCTGCACCTACTTGAGTCTTTGCATTGACACCAGGAGAGGCTGAAGGCAGGGATGATGTAATCACAGGTATTTTCTGTTCTCTTTTTCTTTTAGGATTAACTTGGTATTCAATGCGGATCTTTAATAGAAGGAGTGTTTTTTTTTAATTGTGATCACAGGCATTCTTCCCTTGTATTATTTGATTATGGGGCAACACATTCGTTTATTTCTTTGAATTATGCTAAGTTTTGCACTTGGGAAGGTGAAAGGTTGGAGTATAGCCTAGTGGTCTCGACATCGACGGGGAATTCAGTATCTTGTCACAAAATTCTCCGGGGTTGCCCCATATCTTTTGAAGGAAGATTGATGCCAACTGATCTTATAATTTTTGATATGTTCGGATTCGATGTAATTTTGGGGATGAACTGGCTGGCTTCATACCATGCCAGTATTGACTGCTTTAAACAGGAGGTAATCTTCAAGCCTTCTGAAGGAGATGGAATTCGATTTGTGGGGTCGAAAGTGCGATCACTTCCATCAGTCATATCAGCAGTTCAGGTTGGAAAATTATTGCGAGATGGCTGTCAAGGATTTTTGGATTGTGTGATAGATGCACCAAGGGAAAAGTTGAGTTTAGAAGAGATTCCTGTTGTGAGAGAATACCCGGAAGTGTTCCCTGAAGACTTGTTTGGATTACCACCCGACCGAGAAGTAGAATTTGCTATTGATCTTGCTCCGGGCACGGCACTGTTGTCCAAGGCTCCTTATAGAATAGCGCCATCAGAGCTCATCGAACTCAAGGAGCAGTTGCAAGGCTTATTGGACAAGGGTTTTATCCGACCCAGTGTGTCCCCATGGGGTGCTCCAGTTTTATTTGTGAAAAAGAAAGACGGGACAATGATAATGTGCATCGATTATAGAGAACTCAATCGAGTAACTATCAAGAACAGATATCCCTTACCCCGTATAGAGGACCTTTTTGATCAACTGCAAGGTGCACAAGTTTTCTCTAAGATTGATCTTCGGTCAGGGTATCATCAACTGAAGATTAAGGCAGAAGATGTATCTAAGACCGCTTTCAGAACCAGATACGGTCACTATGAATTTCTGGTCATGCCTTTTGGTTTGACTAATGCCCCAGCGGTATTTATGGACTTAATGAATAGAGTATTTCATGGATTCCTGGATAAATTTGTGGTTGTTTTTATTGATGACATCCTAATCTATTCTAAGAGCAAGAAGGAACATGAGGAAGACTTGAGGCTAGTACTCGGAACACTTAGGGAGGAAAAGTTGTTTGCTAAACTGAAGAAGTGTGAGTTTTGGCTGAATGCGGTTACATTTTTGGGGCATGTAGTTTCAAAAGAGGGCATTTCAGTAGACCCCGGGAAGGTGGAAGTAGTAGTGAACTGGTCGGCACCGAAAAATGTACATGAGGTTAGGAGTTTCTTGGGATTGGCGGGATACTATCGCCGATTCATTGAGGGTTTCTTCAAGATAGCAGTTTCTCTCACCGCACTCACCAGGAAGAACAACAAGTTTGAGTGGATAGAAAAATGTGAAGAAAGTTTTCAAACTTTGAAACAGAAACTGGTGACTGCCCAGTTTTAATAGTTCCCACTGCGAGAGGTGGATTTGTGGTATATAGTGATGCTTCAAGACTGGGTTTGGGGTGCGTATTAATGCAACACGGAAAAGTCATAGCCTATGCTTCACGGCAACTACAGACACATGAACAAAATTACCCCACACATGATCTGGAGTTAGCAGCAGTTGTGTTTGCACTTAAGATTTGGAGGCATTATCTATATGGGGAAAAGTGCGAAATCTACACAAACCACAAAAGTTTGAAGTATTTCTTCACCCAGAAAGAATTAAATATGAGACAGAGAAGATGGCTCGAGCTAATAAAGGATTATGACTATAATATCAATAATCACCCAGGCAAAGCGAACGTTGTAGCTGACGCTTTGAGTAGGAAATCAATGAGTTCAGTAGTGGCAGCCCTTACTACTCGACACCAATTACTAATGGACTTAGAGAGGGCTGGTATTGAGGTCATCACCAATGATACAAGCGCTTTCGTGGCTAGTTTAATAGTGCAGCCAGATTTGTTAGAGAGAATCGAAGCAGCTCAGAAAGTAGATTTAGCGTTGATAAAGCTAGCTGAGGAAGTTAAGAACGGGGACAAAGCTAATTTTAGCATTTATGAAGATGGAGTTTCGAGGTTTAGGGATAGATTGTGTGTGCCAGCAGATGAAGCACTGAAGAAGATAATTCTTGAGGAGGCACACCGCTCTTTATACACAGTCCATCCAGGGAGTACCAAGATGTATTGGGACTTGAGAGAGTCTTTTTGGTGGAACGGTATGAAAAGAGAGATTGCTAAGTTTGTAGAACAGTGCCTAACATGTCAACAGGTGAAGGCAGAGCATCAGAGACCAGTAGGGTTGTTACAGCCATTACAGATTCCAGAATGGAAGTGGGAGCATATATCCATGGACTTTGTGACAGGTCTACCAAGGGCTTTAAACGGACAAGATCCAATATGGGTAATCGTGGATCGCTTAACGAAGACTGCGCATTTTGTGCCCATTAAAGTTTCTTATAAATTGGAAAAACTAGCTGAGCTGTACATACAAGAGATCGTGAGATTGCATGGGATACCAGTGTCCATTGTGTCAGATAGAGATCCTCGTTTCACTTCTAGATTTTGGAGAAGTTTACAAGAAGCAATGGGTACTAAGTTGAATTTCAGTACGGCTTATCACCCTTAGACAGATGGACAATCAGAAATAACTATTCAGATTTTAGAAGAAATGTTGAGGGCATGTGTGATGGACTTCAATGAAACTTGGATACAACACTTACCATTAGTGGAATTTGCTTATAATAATAGCTTCCAAGCTAGTATTGGGATGGCACCGTATGAAGCATTGTATGGCAGAAGATGTAGGTCTCTATTATATTGGGATGAAGTTGGTGAAAGAAAAATACTGGGACTAGAGATCATTCAAAAGACCACAGAAAAGATTGACATCATTCGAGCTAGAATTAAAGCAGCTCAAGATTGACAAAAGAGCTATGCTGATAACCGACTCCGTCCACTAGAGTTTGAGTTTGGAAATGAGGTATTCTTGAAAATAGCACCAATGAAAGGAGTTATGAGATTTGGAAGGAAGGGCAAGTTGAGCCCTAGATATGTTGGACCCTTTGAGATTCTTGAGCGAATTGGACCCATGGCTTATAAGTTAGCCCTTCCACCGAATTTAGCTTGAGTGCATAACATTTTCCATGTATCCATGCTGAGAAGGTACGTTTCTGATCCCACCCACATTATTCATTACGAGCCGCTGCAAATTCAAGAAGATATGACATATGTTGAAGAACCAATGCGGATCATAGAAAAGAAAGTACACACATTGCGGACTCGTAGTGTTCCTATGGTTTAAGTGTTGTGGAGTAATCATACAAGCAGCGAAGCCTCCTGGGAACTCAAGGAAGAAATGCGAGAGAAATACTCATACCTCTTCAATGAGGATTTTGAGCTCTTGTAGCAATTTTCGAGGATGGAAATTTGTTTAAGGGGGGGAGGATGTAACACCTAAGCCCAAAGCCCGTTGTCCAGCCCAAGACCCAAGCCACGCCTGGCCCAGCCCTAGCCCCAGCCTAAGCACCCGAACGACGCCGTTTTAGCTCAAGTTAGACCTTTCCGTTCCTTTTCTTTCCTTTCCTTTTCTTTTCTTTTCCTTTCTTTTCTTCTCTTCCCCTGCCCCGACGGTTTCCTTGACTGATTCTTCCGTTCCTTTCTCGCCTAACACCACGTTCTTGCGGTTTCTTATGCTAGATGGAAATTTTCTCCCTTTCTCTTCCCATTCGGCATCTATATTTTTCCGTCAGGGTTTCTTTCTCCGCCGGTCTCTCCTTGTTCACGATCAACCACTTCTCTCCCTGGTAAGCTTTCTTTTAATCCCATTATTTTTCTCACAATTCTTCTATCCATAAAGAGGTGCGGTTTTGGGTTTTAATCACTTAAAACCTAGTTGATTTCCATTGATTATAGTCGAACTTGGAGAAAGTAGGAAAGTAGTTCTCGGCCTCTGTTTCTCTTGCGGGTTTCCCTTCAATTTCAGGTAAGATCTTCTATCTTGTTGAATGCTGGTTTTACATGCAATGTTCTAGAATACGTGGTGCTTTAAGAGTCGGTTATGGGGGGTTTTTCTTTGAGGCCGATCGGGATTCCGTATGCTTGGTTGTGCATTTTATATATTAGTTGGTTGTGGTTTTGGGATTTGAGTGGTTATGGCCATCCAAATAATTGGGTTTAATTTGAAGTAATTCTGGTGTTTTTATTTTCAAGGGTCCATAGTTGTATCTTGGGACTGTTTTGTACTGCCCGATGGGGTGCTGGGAGTGTTTTGTGTGATATAAGATGATTGGATGTTGATGAGCAACGCAGGAAAAATAGTTTTGTCGGAGTTTTCCTGTTAATGCCGCTAGATATTTTCGTGGGTATGGAAAATGTTTGCTGCATATAAATGACACTATTTTTTTTGTTGGGTTACCTATTATTTTTGGAAGTGCATATTTTTGGAAGGGATTTCATTATGTGTTTTTCTGGGTTGGGTCTCAATAGAGTGGGTATGAGATGAATATGCAGTAGGCGAGAATAATGAATTTGCTGGAAATATTATTCATGCTCTTAAATATTTTTGGGTGGCGGGTAGTCTGAGTTACGTCTACTAGAAATGATGATTTTAGGCAAGCGGCATAGTTTAGCTTATAATTTTCAGATTAAAGCCTTTTGGAGTAGTCATTAACATCAGGGAATATTTTTATGAATAGGTGACGAAACTCTTAGAGGTCAGACTTAAAGTTTTGATAATTCGCTGCAGGAGTCAGGTAAGCGGGATTCATATGCTTGATTTTTAAACTAGACATAGACTGAGGTTGACTTTCTAAAAATTTGTGCATGTCTGGTTTTGAATTGAGAACTTGAGAAAAACTAACCTCAGTCAATTATTTGCATTATTCATGAAACTTATATGAAAGAAAGAAAAATATTTCTGTCATGCATTGTGTAGACATGAGCCTGTTTTTTTTTGTCATGTTATTTTTTGAAATGTGAAAAAGAGCATTTTGTCTATCTAAGAAAAATTATGCCTTGATTGTGTTGACAATGTTTTATTTATATAAACTTTATTCTGAAAATAGTTTGGAACTATGTGTCTTTAATAACTCTGAAAACCTTTGGCATAGTATTCTGGTTGGTATTTCACTTTATCTCTGCTTGCTCTGCTCTGCTATGTCTTTATTCTGTTTGGATTGGTACCAATTTCATATCTTTGAGTGCACCCACTTTAGAAACAAAGTGATTTATTGTGGGCTTTCTTGTGTGCACACTCGGGGTTTCGAGAACAAATAAGGGAAAGTTTCACCTCTGTCTCTGTCTGGTTTGGTCACCGGGGTTTGCACAACCCTACCACGAGGGTTAAACATGATCTTTGTTTTGTGAGATGCTCCGTTTGATATAGTGATGATGCTCAAATTTGTTATGCCAAAGTATTTTATGATTTAATTGTTTTGAAAATCAGTTGTTCCTTTATGCATAAAAATTTTTTTGTTCCGTACTTTATTACCTAGTAAATGCTCTTGTTTATACGCTTGTATAAGTTCTTCGCTTACTGAGTTGTGGAAAAACTCACCCCTTATCTCATATACTTTTCAGATATTTTGGATTTTCCAACAGAGGACCAAGAATAGAGTTTTGACCAAGTTTAAACAGCTAGAGCCACTCAATAGGTGGGGAAACAATTAATATATATTCTAGATGTTCTGTTTCTAGTTCATTGGATTTTAGAATATTATTTATTCATTATTGTTAAGATTATTGGGAGAATGTGAACCCTCTCATTTATGATTATTCATATTCTTTTAGTTATGACTTTGTGGACATTTTTTTATATGGATTGGAATGTGGGAAAAAAGAATATATATATTTTTATTTGAACATTGTCGGAGACATATTATTTGTAGTTGAGGACAGATTATAACAAACAGGTTGGACTCCTTGACCCCTACGAGTACAGGGTGTTACATCCATAATTTATCATGCTACTAACCACATTACTTAAATATCTAGCATATGAACTATGGAATAACTTCAGAAATATGCCAGGCAACAAGATAATTTTTTGCAACTAGCTAACACCATGTTCATTCAAGCTAACAAACCAAATGGTGGACACATTGCCAATTTCATACACCAAATTGAAACACTATATTTTCCCTCCCTATTAGTTAAAGAAAGCTGTTGCATATATTATATATATTCAGTCATGGCTACATTAACCACAATCCCTTATGATACTTTCAGTTGATACAAAATACAAGACATCATATATCCAATCTTTCATAGCAAACATACAAGAATTCACCAACCCTTTTTTAAAAGAATGCATGGTACCTAGTCTCATTTCAAAATAAACACAAAAACTTACTAATTAAACCAAGTCTAATCCAATCACAGGTAAAATAAAATAGAAAACCGAACTTAAAAAGTAATTGTATGGCCAACAAATAAATAATTGAAATGAAAAGCCAGCAAAGAAAAAACCCAATATAGTGAGTGGTAGAAAGAGTTTTAACACAAAAAATACAAGTTTCTGAAGATTGAAACTACATTTGACTCTAATCATTAATCCCGGCCCTATCTATGATCTCACCCCAACACACATTTACAACCACTTTAGTAGACTATATCATCTATATATATATATATATATATAAATATAGGGTAATATTTGTGAAATACATTACTTCAATTGAATGATGATAACTATACTGATGATTACCAGAAAACTATTAGGATGATTCATTCTCCCCATAACATTTTGGGACACCATTGTACCACCCAAGTTTTTCTCCATCATCATACTCAATTCATGTTGATTTTATGAACTTTGATTGTACAAGTGGATATATATACATATATGTATATGTTTTAATTCAGGATGATTAGCTATTCTCAATTCGTTTTTAGGACTCCATTTGTGGACTGGGTGCTATCAAATTTTGCTTTTTTTGACATTCTTTAAACTTTATCCTAAATTGTACTGCCTTCAGGTTAACAAACCATAATTAATACCAGCATAGTTAACTAACAATCATATCAGTAATTTAGATTTGAAAATATAATCTTAGAAACTTGCTGCATATTTTCTGGTTTAGAAACTTGAAAGCAAATTGGCAGCTAACTATTCCCCCTTCAAAGCAAGAAGTTTGATTCTTTCAGTTGATACATAATACAAGACATCACATTATGTCATTCGTTATATCAAACATACAAGTATCCAGAATCCATCTAAGTTGAAGCCTCCATGCATGGTCCCTAGCCTCATTCAACATGATGCTACCTACGATACGTATCCAATGCAGGTAGTGTTATTACTAAGGTAGTGACAGGTTCAATACTAAATGAATGGACCAGATGTAGACCTTCTTTATTTCATTTAACAATACTCACAATCTCTAGTGTATAAAATATATATGTTAACTCTACAAATATGCAAGAGAACATCAAATAACAAAATTGCATACCATTCTTAAGGAAGTATGCAGAAAGTGTCCAACTATGCATGAGTCTAAAATTGTCTCCCTACTATATGCTCTGTATGCTTGGTTAGTGGTTAACAAAGTCACATCCTAATTAACTAGCCCACCAAAAGTGATCAAAATACCATTCTTCCCCATCAACTTGATTGCATGCCTCTTCAAAAATATTCCCCAATCCAAAAAAATCAAAAGCTAGGGTGATTGCCATACATATAAGATGCCTAGGGGCCTTGGGCATCTTCGTAAGTCTCCTAACGAGACTCCCGTCGACACTCCAAACCCATCACTCGAGCGTTCATCGATCTCTCATATTCTTTAAATTGGTTCTTGAATCCCAATGGATCTGCTTTCAATGCCTCTACCTCACTCTTGTACATGGATGCCTCATTCTTGTTCTTCTCGTTCTCTTCAATGATGCGTTGATAATCCTTATTGTTCCTAATTGCAATGGAGGGTTCAGATATGACAAAGTGTCCTAGCCCAATTGCATATTCCGACCGATGTCCTAAAACTTCTTTGAAGATTGCATTGCTAGCTTTATCAAAGTTAGTCGTATCCACATCAATCTCCTCCAAACACTCAAGCATTAGATGCTACATGCAACAGATATTGAGGGACAGAGTTATTTACAATTCATAAGTCCAGTTAAAAGAATGGTAGAAAACCAGTAAAAAAAGTTTTGATGTGGTTGTTTAAACAGGCTACAACAATCAATATGGCCAAGGGTGACTTACGTAGTTGTGTTCTGCCATGTCAGTGATAAATCGATTAGTCTTGCGTGACCAATGCGTTTGTCTATACAAAGCTATCATATTTGTCCCTTCATCATTTTTTGAGGATCAAAAAACAGCATTGAATGCGCATTAAAATCGTAATAAGCATAAACAATTTTCAAAATTGGAGAATAGATTATTAGAAATATCTATATATTACCATTTCGTCCATTATCCTAGCGAAAGGCTTTTAGCCTCTGGTATGGTTAACCCGTTGTTTTTCCCTATTCTTTATATTCCTCTTTGGCATTCTATGTACTTTAATGAATGCAAACATACACAAATATCAACAACATAGTTGGAGACAACATTCACTAGCATGGAGAATAGAGGAATATTGATATATATATATATATATGTATGTATCATTAAAAATTGTTCATAACTTAAAACACATTAACATATACCTAGAAGCCTTCACTAGACCAATGTGCACATAAGTGCTCCCAAACGGGCTTCTCCACCCAGGTTGTCCCACCAGAAATTGTTGCTTCATGTGACTCATAGGCTAAGTATTGCTTCCGTAAGAAATAGTGGAATGCATTGTACTTCCGAGCAAGTACGTCTGTCACTCACTCCTGATGGGGACCTTTTGCCAAATCCAATGTAAAGTCAACCTATGATACACAGAAATTATAAGCACTTGATTTTTAATGCATTACATCGTGACATGAATAAATTCATTGGTTGACTTTATATGGAAAAATCAACTCTTAAATTAGATTATCCTTACCTTCACCCGGTCTATCAGTTCTTCCTTCTCCTCTTTTGGTACTACTTTCCAACTGGCATGTCGCATGTTTGCATAAGTCGCACTATTGTGGTAACTCGTCCAAAAAATATATTATAATTCTCGCATGATGGAGCTCTTTGTCCATCCTTGATTGTCAACGGTATCTTACCAAATTTATGAACACGCTCAAATAACGTGTCTTTTGCTGGACCCCGACCATGTTTTCGGTTGGGCTGATTTGTACCTTTCGACCATCATATATAATTATAGTTATATGAGACATTTATCAGCAAAAGAATATAAGCTGGGAAAAAAAACTCACAATTAGGCATAGGGTCAACAATGAACTTACGTGCATCAGTTACTGTCCTTGCCTCCTCATTGGCTTCTTCCCTAGCCTCTTCCACATGACCCATATTTTGTGGTTGAGTCGGCTCAACTAATGGAGCTTCCTGCTATTCAATATCTTCTACATCACGTAGCAATGGAGACCCATGACGAAATTTTGATAACCTTAGGGATGATTCAAGATGGCCACTGCGTACACCTGTGGTCCACTAAATCTACCTCTAACCCACCTCACCATTGTCAATACAAGATGGAGTCCTACTAAATTGAGTAGCAACAAGTTACTAATGCCTAACATATATACTCATGGTAATAAACTTGGTGTATCACCCACATCTATGTTATCATATTTGTGATGCATGAATATGTTGCCCTTGTGAAGGCATATGCACGTCTATAAACATGCATATTGCACGTAACTTTAAACTACCAATAACAAATTTAGAAACTTGGTTGTTTAAAGTCACCCTCACTATGTAGACTTAACTACTAAATTGAGTAATAGATATTAATGCAAGCTGTTTAGACAACTTAGACCTCAAATATACCTGCTATCCAACTCTAAAACACCAGTTGGCTTATCAAATCTATTTCCTGCATGCATGTGTGAGTATGTTGAATGGGAGAAAAAAATCAAACCCGCATACATGAGGGTTACAATTCATTAACCATTATGGAACTAGCTTGGAAGCTGAGCTCAATAACTAATCAGACTCATGGGAAAACAATATCAATACCAACAGAATAGAGCAGCCACTTTTTCCAACTTCGAGGAGCATCAAGTAACATCAACCCAACACCATGAAAGATACATGTTATATTTCCAAACTTAATGATAGGTTGAGAAAATGATTGGCTGAAGTAACCAATTTGAATCCAGAGAGCAGCAACTAACATGCAGCCCAACACCATGCAAGATACATGTTATGTTCCAAGCTTATTGATAGGGTGAGAAAAAGATTGACTAAAGTAAATGCTAGATTATATAATAATGATAATAATAATTTGAATAGAGCAACCAATTTAAATCCAGAGGGCATCAAGTAACATGCAGCCCAACACCATGCGAGATACATGTTATATTTCCACACTTGATGATAGCATTTAAGCATATAGTTTGGCTGAAGTAACATGGTAGATAACAATAAAAATCACTAAATAGGGCAGCCATTTTGAATCTAGAATGCATCAAGTAACATGCAGCCTAACACCATGCAAGATACATGTCATGTTCCAAGCTTATTGATAAGGTGAAAACAAGATTGACTAAAGTAGGATGCTAGACAATAAAAAAAAAAAAGAAAAAAAAATCAGAATAGAGCAGCCAATTGGAATCTAGGGGAGCATCAAGTAACATGTAGCCCAACACCAACCATGCATGATACATGATATATTCCCAGACTTAATGATAGGTTGAGAAAAGGATTGGGTAAAGTGATATGCTAGATAACAAAATAAAAAAATAAAAAATAAAAAAAAATCAGAACAGAGCAATAATTTAAATCCAGAGAGCATCAAGTAACATTTTTTCCCATCATGTTAAACCTTGCATGGATGTTTGAGTATCAAGATAGAACAACCTAAAAAAAGTCCTATTTGATGCTATATCAATATGCATCACATCTCTATTTTGTATAAAAGAAAAAAAAAATGAATGTATAAATGGCACTGCAGTAGCCCTCTAGCCAGCTTTCATATATAATCAAACTCATATGCTATTCAAAAAATAGAAAAAGAAAATTCACCAAATGGCAACAAGTACAGAGAACATGCATATCCATCTCTGTTATGAAAAAAATAACAAAAGGACTTTAAATCCAAGCAGACACAGAAAACAGAGCATGTGCAGACCAAGAAAAAAAAATTATGAGGCAGATGAGAGAGAGGGAGAGGGGGGGGAGAGAGAGGTTCAGGTGCACTAACATGCATCTCCATCTTTGTTATGAAAAAAAAAGAAGACTCTAAATCAAACCAGTGTCTCTTCGTGGCAAGCAAGCAAGGTTGAAGGCTGTGTTGAAGGATACTGTGATGCACCCACTGATCTGGCCAAAGGCAGCAGCTACTTTTTACTCTGATTCTTGTTCCCAGCTGAAGTCCCTTCTTTGATTCTCTTTCCCAGAGAATAACTTTCTGGGGTTTCTTCTCTGTTAGAGCAAAGTAAGATGTTTTGAAACAACGTTGCTCTCTTTAATTTGCCCAAATGAATATGGGTTTAGGATACTTATGGGTTGGTAGGAAGAGGACAAATTTTTGGAGTCTGATGTATCGAATTGCAGTCAGTTGTACTTCCAATTTCAGCTACTGCATCCCGCCTGTTTCGAATTGGTAGCTAGCTAGTACTTATAAGTTGTAGTCGGCAATTTAATTTTGTTTTATCCTCTTATTTTGTGCTTATCATTATACAGTTCTGAATATTTAAATATATATATATATATGTATCTATGTGCCCCATCAAATCTAGATTTGCAAAGTTCTTCAATTTTCAATACTCAGCAAATTGTAAAATGCCCAGAATTCTTTTAGCAATTGAAGAATAAATTAGAACGTCCACCCTTTAGAGCCAAATCCACCAACTTGTGGATTGTTATGAATTGTAAGTTATTAATTAACATATGTTTGTGGATATGATAAGCAAATGGGCCATATCAATTTGGAAACAATTACCCCTTTCGATGAAAATATCCAATGCATGTATTACTCTGCACATGTTAAAACCTTTGATAACAATATGCTTTATTATATACATTTACCAACTGCTTTATCCACCTAAACATCAGAATCATCATGCAACATAACATATTAGTTTTTTGTCAGTATTTGATTGGTTCATACCTCATATTACCAATAGCACAAACACATTAAGAATTGGCTGAAGTTAAATTTTTTTAGGTTATTGCCCTATGGTGAAGATAGAGCTAAATGTACTTGACCTCTTTGCTACAAATCTTATATGCAATCAGTGGGTCTTTTTGTTTGAATTAATTTGTATTAACACTTTGAATAGACATAATCCTATCAAGTTCGCATAATATCATTAGGCCACAGAGCAGCTTGGATTGAATTTACTTACTTCATACTTAATATTTTTTTTTGCTTGCAATATCAGTTTTATAGTGAAGCCAATCTCAACAAACTCCACACCCTTGCATCAATTGTTATATGCAATCAATGGGACTTTTTACATGAATTAAACTATATTAAGCCTAATCCTATGAAGCCTTTAAATTTACATCTACCCATCTCTTCCTCCATTGTGAAGTGGCAACTATGCTTTGAAATGTGATCTATACTAAGGCTAATTTGTTCTAAGCTATTCTTATGCATGTGTTGGATCATTTATCAACCTGGCCACTCATTGTGGAGATTAATATTAGTGCAGCTGCAATGAAGATGATCCCATTGTGTTTATGTTGGTGCTTATAGGTCGAAAGGAATAGGAGATGTTTTGATAATTGTGAACGTTCTTTGGGAGAAATTAGAGATTTCTTCCTAAGCATTCTTAGTTTTTGGGTGAAAAATCTTGTAAAAAATGTAGATGATTGTACTGCTCTATTTTTCGCTTTTCATTTTCAGCTTGTAACTAGGTGTTCCCATTTGTATATTCCATGTATACTTAGGCAATGCCTTTTATTCGGGAATAAAAATTCTCTTATCACTTATAAAAAAAAAAAATTATACGTTATCCTATCAATACAACCATAATATTATTACTCAACATTTAATTTGTCAATTAATCCAGAGCAGCTTGGATTTAGTTTATTTGCCTCATACTTGATATCTATTAATTCCCCTGCAATATTGCTTTTAGCCAATCACAACAAACTCCACACCTTTGCAAGAGCTATTATATGCAATCAGTGGATCTTTTGGCATGAAATAAGCTATATTAAGCCTTTACATATAATATGTAATCCTATCAACTTCGCATAATATCCTTTAAGTAAACAATTCCAAGTATAATGTTTCCTTGGCTTAGCTTTTTTTGGTTGGGAATAAATAGTTATTTATTATGAAATATTGGCTTTACATTCATGTTGATGAAAATAGATAACTCAACATCCTCGCAATAAATGGCAACATGCAATCAAAGGTGCCTTTTGTTTGAATATAAGTTGTACTATGCCTTTAAATATTTGAAAACAACAAGTAAGCATAATATCAGTGGTCCACAATTTCAATTGCAGATTTACTTGGATTGAATTTACTTGATTCATCCGAACTGTCTATTTCCTCAGTAATGTTGGTTTTGTATATATGCTGACGAAAACACCAAACTCAACACCTAATTGAATAAATGTTATATGCAATCAGTTGGGCCTATTGTCTTTTGAATATAAACTGTATTAAATCTTTATATAGATGTAATCCTATCACTGGAAGCATAATTCATTAGTTCACAATTCCATCTTATACTAATTATATTTGGATAGAAAAACTTTTTGCTTCATACTCATTACTACCTATTGCCTATCACATTGGGTGTTTGCTTTCTATTATGGATGTGAATGTTCAAAAGACTCCACGTGTAATTAGTATTAGTGCTCATAGCTGATAGAACGTATGAATGTAGAGGTAGAGGTAGTAACCTGACATTGGCTGAGGGTAATGCAAATAAATTGAAGCTAGTCCTTTCAACCTGTCAAATCATCTTAATTAAATGAGAGTGAAATCAATCAAGGAAAGGAAGTGAATTATAAAACCAATATATGATTAGGAGTTCATAAAATACTAGCTAGCTACCACCACATAACGTATTGATCAATAGTCAATGTTCGTGCACACAGTTCTTTGAAAAATGTACTTAACTCAATCAAGGCTAGCTTGATGTCGGGGCATAAGTAACCACCAATCACGATTGGAAGCAACCTTTGTAAGAAGATGTGGCAATCATGATTTTTCATTCCTGCAATTTGGCCTTCGCCAATGTTCACACACCGACCAATGTTTGATGCAAAGCCGTCCAGAAATGTAACTTGTGACAACCACTTGCAAAAAGATATTCTCTCACTATGGTTTAGGGTGTAACATGCATGACTCATCTGCAAACGGTCACCATTCTTGCGTAAATGTAATTCTTTCCTCAATCTGAGAAATTCCAAGTCTTTGCGCGCATTTGCAGTGTCCTTAGTCTTTTCATCAATACTCAGCAATGTTCCCAAAACACTATCGCATATGTTTTTCTCAGTATGCATGACGTCTAGGTTATGATGCAACTCCAAGTCTAGCCAATACGGAAGATTGAAAAATATGCTTTTTTTGGTCCAGTTCAATTCATGTGGTGCCCATTTCCTCTTACGTGAACCTTTTTCGAATTGCATGGTTGAAACCATGCTTAACTGTTCAAATGTAGATCAGGCTGTCATTTTTGTTGGTTGAGACCGACATTCTTCCTTACCATCAAATGCGATCCTTTTTTTCCTCCAAGGGTGGTTCGCATCCAGCCATTGACGATGACCCAAATATTAATACTTACGGCTACACACCAACCACTGTGAATCTGTTTCAGCATTACCTACAGGACACGCCAACTTACCCTTTGTGCTCCATCCAGAAAGATTCACATATGCAAGAAAATTATTGATAGTCCAGAGTAATGCAGCATGTAGTCGAAAAATTGATGAACTGACTGCATCATGTCTCAATACCATCCATCCATAATTCCCTCAACCCATCAACTAAAGGACGTATGTAGACATCGATATCATTTCCTGGTGATCTAGGACCATGTATTAAACAGATCAGCATAAAGAATGGGTCTTTCATGCAAGACCAAAGAGGCAAGTTGTAAGGCAAAAGTATTACTGGCCATATGCTGTAGAGTTTGCTCATATTATTAAATGGGTTGAACCCATCACTTGCAAGTCCAAGCTGCACATTACAAGCATCTTTGGCAAACCAATCATGTTTGCCATCAAAATCTTTTTAAACTCTAGAATCAGCCTGATGCCTCATACAACTAGGATCATCAAAACATCCATCTTTATGCCATCGCAAAGCTTTAGCTGTCTTCTTCGACATATAAAGGCGTTGTAGCCTTGGCTTGAGCGAAAAATAGCGCAACACTTTTTGAGATACCCGATGTTTACCAATTCTTGAGATCCACCTAGATGCATTGCATCTGGGGCACTCATCTTTGTTATCATTATCTTTCCAGAATAAGAAAATCATTTGGTCATGTAAGGATCTTGATATAACTAAATCCCAACCCACGCTCTAAGCGACGTGCATCATTATAGTCTTCAGGAAAACGAGCAATCGGGAATACGGATTTCAAAAGTTAAAGTAACATGATAAAAGACTTGACACTCCAACCCCTAACTGTCTTGATATGGAGCAAATTCACCATGAATGATAGCTTCGAAAAGTTTGTACATGATGGGTAGAGCGGACTTCGTGCATCCTCTAAGTACTGCTCAAATGTCTAGTATCTTGGAGTGTCAACGTTGGGTTGTGCATTATCACCTCCACCACCATCCGCATTTAAACCAATTCTGCTATCCATGAATTATCCTATACGGATGTCATCTAACATATCATCTACGTCATCAATGTAATCATCAAATTCGAGTCCCTCATCTTCATCGGAAGAATGGCTGGCCATGAAAGGATCAGCTTCTCTATGGAATATCTATTGAGTATAGTTAGTATCAATCCCCCTCAAGAAAAGATGGTCTTTCACAACATTGATTGAGTGGAAAAAATGATTATGGCATCTTCGACAAGGACACCTAATTGAATCACTAGTACTAGCATTGGCTTCAGCCATGGCTAAGAATTGCTTAACTCCCTCAGCATATTCAATGGACCATAATCTATCCTCAATATGCATCTAGGCTTTATCCATTTAAACCTTGAAGACAACAAATTTCCAAGTTAAACTTGCCAAGCATATAAATTAACATGCTTCACGACACAATGAGCATACCTAGGTGTGGATAGGAGAGTTAAGAAAAATATGTGGATAGTGGCAAAATTGAAGAGTTGTGACATATCACGCAACAGACACTATAGTGCTAGACTACTATAGAGCCATTCCAATACATGCTGAAGTCCCAACCATCATGTATTAGATATGCATAAAAGATGATTAATCTTATAGGTATAACATGTATTCATGAACAGTCACTCTTCCAACGGAGTAAACCCGAAATAATATGAGGTGCATCCAGGCTTTATCCATTTAAACCTTGAAGACAACAAATTTCGAAGTTAAACTTGCCAAGCATATAAATTAATATGCTTCACGACACAATGAGCATACCTAGGTGTGGATAGGAGAGTTAACAAAAATATGTGGATAGTGGCAAAATTGAAGATTTGTGACATATCATGCAATAGACACTATAGTGCTAGACTAGGGCCATCCCAATACATATTAAATTCCCAAGCATCATGTATTGGATATGCATAAAAGATGATTAATCTTACAAGTATAATATAACATGTATTCATGAACAGCCACTCTTCCAATAGAGTAAACCCAAAATAATATGAGGTGCAATTCAGCAATCCCAGGTGATAGAAGCAAACATGTTGCCATAGACAGCTAGCTAGTAACTTATCCAACATTCACTAGGGAAACAACAAAACACAATTGTCAAGTCCATCAGAATATAAGTGGAGGTGCCAGGTAGAGGGTGAAACAGTCGACTAAACTGATCAACACAAATAGAATGATGGCGGACACATCCAACAGTCAACAACAACAAAAAAGGAAAAAAAAAAACGAAACCAAATTATAAATGTGTGATGTGAATCGGTTGGTTGATAGGTAAGGGACGGCTAGTACAAATTATATGGCATTTTTATAGGTGGTTATGTAAACAAACTTTCATCAAAACTTTATGGACATTAGACAAAACATGGTAGTAGTAATTTGCAAGATGTAGATTGAGATAAGATAATGGAGCATACTATCAAACTCACAGAACAAAGTTGTCAGAATCTTTGCCACATATGAATATTGATGGTCCACGATGGGATAAGCAAAATGAATAGTTACACTAAAACAAAACATTCAGAGAAGTAATCAGTGAAGTGGATAAAATGGACTACAAGAAAACATCAAATAACATTCATGTAATTAATGAAATAAGTTAAGGCATTTCAATTATTAAGAGATGCTAGTACAGATTATAAAACAAGTTATCATGTAACTTATCAAATAAGTTAAGACATTTCAATTATTCTATAGTAATTGTAGACATAGTCCAATTATTGGGGAGAAGTAAATATGAAATAATGAACATGTTGAATTTCCTTTCATGTAGCATAATATCAACTGGGCAAATAAGGACCAAACAAACAGTAGTTCATGTTATATATGGCCCCCATTATAGAAGGTTGTTGGCCATCTTAAGCACTTAATGTCTTGATCAATTCATGACATTTTACCCATCAATTCGACATTATTACATCAAATAAATCGAAGCGATTATGAATATTCAGGCTGCCAGTGTATATAGGCAGCTCACATTCTCATAGTCTAATAAAATCTTCCCATATCCACATTACTGAGTTTATAATCACATTCCACCATTTAAAATTTTCCCCAATACACTGATTAACCATATAAGAATGACCAGATTTGTTATTCTGGTCCTAAGGCATTTTTTTACAGTCTAACCTAAGGAGCTACCCAAGAAAAAGATTTGCTGGAAACCAATGTAACATTCACAAGTGGGAGTTATCCACATCAAACATACAACCACTTTGAAAAACCACCATTTAATTCAGCTACATGTAGATTGTGATATACATGTTTAAAAAATATACACCAAAACAATTCGCTGCATTGATGTAATTAGCTGCATATATCGACCACAATAAAAATACAATTTTCCTGCAGTTACAAGAAAAAATCATGTTTTCAACAACTAATTTTGTTTCCAAATAGTTGACTAGAAAAGAGTATTAAGGTATTTATACACTATCTATGATAAGTAGATAGATTAAAACTGGACTGAAACTCAGATCCCATATGAAGCATACAAACCCTAGTTGCTAACTTTCTAGGTGACATATATGTTTATTGATACAATGCCCACTTGTGCAATGCCAAGTTACATCTCAATAATAACTAAACAGATATACAGTAGTTTCTTGGTACTACACAGTTGAAAGTTGAATCATTCCCAAATCTCATTATTGAATGTATTACATGCATTGGTATATTATACCACTCAATCAAATAGAATAAGAAATATGAAAAGATTTGGCTAGTAGATTATCATGATATATATCTAATTTGTAGATTCATAGGTCTGTGGTACTACTTCAAGGATGGACTAGTACCATGAGTGATGCTTCATTGCAAAATTCAAAGACATCAAGGTTGAGAATCTCACTAATGCTATCACTGCAACTACAACAATTATTAAAGAGAGATTTTGCACTACCAACCAAAGTCAGAGAACTTGCCAATAGAAAATTAAGACATAAATTAATATATTAATTATATAGATTTTCACTAATTGACAATTGAGTCTGCTTATTTGTACAAATATGTTATAAATCATGAAGTTTAAACTATTGAGTGGTAGTTTCTTCATGTCAAATCCCTTAGACGAAAACAAGTTCGTTCAAGCAAATTAAATGATGGATAGTTTATCTTGGCTTATTTGTTCTGTTTATTTGATTAAAATTCTATTTCATAAGGGAAGAGCAAATAATTCAAGGGTGATAAGAAAATTCAACCCTAGTGTCTAACAAGCAATGAGAAGAGATCGGTAGAATTTAAAGATGCTACAAATTAACAAATTGAAGCTTATGTCCTGGAGATTCTCCCTTCTCAGTCATAACTTTGATAATAAAATCCACCCCACCTTTCAAAATTATCCACTAGCACATTTTCATTTGCTGCAAAAGCATGCAAAAGATTGATATTTACTTATCCGACATAAGGTGGAAAAAAACAAAACACAACTATCGAGGCCATATGCATATATGTTAGATAACAATATTTCTTATTGGTTACATTGGAAATTTCTTATTGGTTAACCAAAAATAAGTTGCACTGTTAATTTCTTATTGCTTAACTACAATGAATGTGTACGTATATAGTACTTTGATAGAGAGCATACATTGAAGTCAACATTGACGAACATATCAACCACATAATTTTCTGCATATACCAACCACTTAAAAAATACAATTTTGATGTAACTATAGGGAAGAAATCATGTGTTCTATAGCTACTATACATTCCAAACAGTTGAATAGAAATAGAGTATAAAGGAATTTATACTCTATCAATGATAACTAGATAGATTAAAATTATTGTCTTCAACTCAATTCCCATCTAAAGCATACAAACCCTATTTGCTAACAAAACCCTTGAACACCTCAGTAATCACAAAACAAATATACAGTAGTTATTGCATTCTGTAGTGCACTATAGAAATAGCAAAAAACAAGATATCATTATAATAGATGGAGACTTACACATCAGTCTATCATCATGGGTTCAAGTAGACCAGGCTCTGGTATTGTCACATCCACATGTGAAACCAACATATATTTAAGAATCTTGTTTTAGCAACAAATTATGTGTACAGTTTGCAAATATTGTATGGCAACAAGTTGGCTCAAGTACACGTCAGCCACCCATCCATACATAATGCCAAAACACCAGCCCATTTTCATTTCTTAGTTTTGCTTGTTTACTGCAACTTTGATTTTTGCATTTACATTCTTCACCAAAAAGCTTGCTTATTGTAGACTAGTTTCATATTTGGTACCCAAAGACTTGCCTTTATTCTCTTCCTATTTTATGACATCTCATATGTATAGAGAGCAAAGACAAATTTGAGACAGCCATTTTTTTGTTGGGTTCTGCAATCATGTTTTTGCAATTATTACGGGTACTACAACAATACATACAATTATTATATGTACCATACTATTGGTGGCTATCTTTAAGTAGTGATACTGTTAATTGGACAACAAGTTGTATGGGAAAATAACAATTGTGTCTAGTCATTTTATCTTTGGTGGGGGAAAACACCAAATTTTATCTAGTATGATCCTTTTGTTTATATATGTTCGATAATTGGCTTAAGAAAACACGAGAATCGAGGCGTCGATATGCTGACAACTCGAGTCACACACCCCAATAACAAGTGCTAAGTGTGTGTACAAAGCGACAAGTTAAGTCAACCTCTATATCCAAAAAATCTACGATGCAAAAAATGGCATCGCAGGTAAGTAAAATCCTAAACAAACCATAAGATAATAAATACATCATGCAACAACAGAAAGCATGAACAAAACACCATATGCATAGAGTTTAAAATCATCTTTTTCAAAATAAATAACTCCATTAAAAATCACTACCATTTTTCCAGAAAATAGAACACATAAAACCATCATCTGACATTGTAGGCGGAAATCGCAGGCGGGACTCTACCACCATCACTAATTACCCTCAAATTCATGCCAGTCATACAGGCATTACGTATCACCGTCCCCGTAATGACCTAAACACTTCAATCATAGCGGGGGTTACGTCTCGTCGTCCCTGTTATGACAAACACACTTTAATCATATCGGGTATTACGTATCGCCATCCCTGATATGATATACACACACCAATCATAGTGGGCGTTACGTATCGTCATCTCCGTTATGATACATTCAAAACCATTAAAATCCACAATCCAATAATACTGTAGGCAGGAATCACAAGCGGGACTGAATCACCATTCCTGCTTACCATCATCCCTACAGTACCTCACTTAAAACCGATCAATTAAATCATTACAACATACCAAAACCAAGTCTCACATTAAAACCCCAAATATCAATATACACATAAGCAAGCATGCAATTACACAATGTGTACCACCATATACAAAATATCCAACGTTCAATAAGTTCTATCATCAACCAAACACTGAGCTGTTAATGCAAAATATATTTAAATCTCAAAATTTATTTTGCAACCAAAGTGGGTAACCAAAAACAGAGAAGTTGATAGCAACCAGAACAGAACGGAATAGAGCAAAAACAGAATGTCATGGTTAAGGTTTTCAAAAATTACATCATATCATGTCAGAGCACAGAACATCTTTCAGAACAAAACAGAATCAGATTACAAAAATATATTTTATGCACAAATTTTCATATTCACTCTTTTTGCACAGTTCAGAAAATATATGCACAAAATTAGCTTATGTCTACTAGTCATGTCAGAAAATACTTCATTCTTGTACAAAATTTTATAAGTAATGCAGAGCAAATAACTGAAGTTTTCAAAATTTCTTTTCGTAACCAAAAGATGCATATCTTTTAAAATAGACCTCAATTCATATTTTTAATTGTGTTTTGTTAAGTCAAATGGAAATTAAATGTTTTTGGGTTTGGTTGGGCTCTAAATTATTTTGGACTCATGTTTTAAATTATTTTGGATTGGATTATGGGTGTTGCATTAATTAATTGAGTTGAGTTTTTGATTTCTGAAGGAGACTAGTATTTGAATTGATACTGAGTTAGCTGATATATTAATGAGTATTGATGATTTTGAGAAATGACGATATTTTAGGACTATGAGAATTTTAGGTTTTGAGGGGTTAAAATGGATTTAGCATTTTAGGCCTTAATTTTGAGATACATGTTCGATTGGAAATTTATGGAAATCATGTGATTATTTTATAGGTGGTGATTAATTTATGTTCAGAATTGTGTGGAGAAATTTACGTTCAACTAAGGAGTTCAGGAGAAAGTTTAAATGGATTTACCTCCTACACTTTCTAGGATACACAACGTTTTTCATGTCTCCATACTTTGAACGTGTGTATCCATTCCTTCACACATATTGAAATATGAGCCATTGCATATACAAGAAGATTTGTCATGTGAAGAAATTCCAATTCAAATTGTGGACTCCAAAGAGTAAATGTTGCGCTCCAGAATAATCAGATTTCTAAAAGTTTTTTGGAAAAATCAAACTCTACATGAAACCACTTGGGAACAAGAAGATAAAATGCCAGTGAAATACCCTCATTTATTTTCTATGGATAATATATCAAATTTTGAGGATGAAATTTCTTAAAGGAGGGAAGATTGTAATAGCTCAAGCCCACAAGACCAGACCTGTTGTTGGCCCATCCCCCCCACCCTTTCTTTGTCTTTTCTCCCCCCCCCCCCAACCCACACTTCGTCACTTTCCCCACATTCCAAAACACCCCCTCTGTTTTTACTCGACAGTACCCCCTCAAAATCTCCATCTCTCTCTCACAAATAACACAAGCGCTCTCCCTCACATCACCTTCTATTTAGCCATTACACTCAATTGCACAACACTCATCACTCTTCACTTCAATTCTCTCACACACACATCACATCTTCACCTCCCACACTCTCTCTTTCTCATTTCACTTTCTCAATTCACCTAACCACCATCGTATGCATACATATATTTATATATTTAGTTAATTATTCTCTCTCTCTAAATCATATATATTTTTTCCCCGTCTTTGTGTGTTTAAACCCTATCCACAATCACTGGTTGGATCATTCTCAACAACAATATTTAGGTAATTTCTCAGCTCTCATAACTAGTGCTTTTATTGATTTGATTTTAGGGTTTTCTAAGACTTGGAGTTGTGGATTATTTTGAATATACCTAGCTAATATTGAGTATTAATGGTGATTTGGTTAGAATTAAGTTTTGGTTGTGTTATTGTTGTTGGGTTGAATGTATACATGATTTAGGTTGAATTTATAAGGGGATAGTGGCTGCGTGTTGCTATCTAGCAACATATTTATAATCTAGAGAATTTAAATTTATCAATTTTGAGAGGAGAATATTTTAGAACAAGTTTAAGTCATGTTATTAAGGATTATATGGAATTTTTGAGTTTAGTGAGAAGACTTTTTTTAGAGTGGAAATTTGATGGATTATAATGATTTGAAATAGGTTTCAAGTATCCTTGGGCAATAGAATATTATCTTTGACTTTTTGACTTAAAATTGCGGTAAATGGCTTTTTAATGGTTTTTTATTAAAAGAATTGTTGGTTTGGCTTGAAATGGTGCACAGGGGTATTACATTTCAAACTTGTGTAAATTTGAAATTTGTACACCTTCGAATGCTATTTTGACTTTGTTTGTAGGATTTGTGCAAATTTTTTGATGGTTGGAATGTTTGAAAATTTCCATATGATTACTAAATTTGAAAGGTTAATGAGAGCATGCTATTTATTCTTGACCCCATGATATGAATGTTTTTGTGACATGTTTGGTGTCCCTCGCTACGTGATATCTTTGATCGTGGCATGATAATTGTGTTGTATATTGATGCCCCAGTGGCATGATGTCTTACTGACATGATATTTTCATGGTATATTGGTGATTTCCCTATTATCATGTGACATTAAATATAATTTTTGGCGTAATTGGCTGGTTGAGATTAAACTGTATTGCTCACATTATTTTATTGAGAATTCACTTTCTCTTATAATCAATAAAATTGTCAATTCCCACACCCTTATTAAATTGCTACTTATTGAGCACGTGAAAGCTCACCACTTTATGTCTCATATTTTTTAGTATTGTAGAAGTTCCTTCCTTTAAGCAGTGATTGCTTGAACCAAAGATTCCTGAGAGGACTTGGTTTAATTACTGGAGGTTGGAAGTTTTGGAGACTTTTGATTCGTTGCTTGGAGAAGATTTTGATTGTATAGAGAATCTTCTTATGGTTATGTTAGTGGTTTTATAGTTTTAATTGGAATTTCAGTATCTGTAATTATTTATAATGGCAGGACTCTAGTTGAACTTTTGAGGTGGTTTTAAGGATCATTGTATTTTGTTTTAAATAATTTGGAGATTTTGTATATGCATTATAAGTAGGGAGAAAGTTTTAAAAATAAAAATGAAACTCTGTCCATTTATAGTTGGTTCGGGCGTTACAACTCTATTTAATTGGCCGGCAATAGCTTACGCATCATAGAACAACGTAAGAAATACATAATATTAAATGTTTCTCTTGTCATGAATCATGATCTCCAGCCCTTGCTGGCCTCAGTCTGAGACTCTGACTTTTGATGATCAATGTTAGTTAATTGCCAAATATATTTTGTGAATTTCTCTCTTGGTGCCCCGCTTAAATATCAACGTTGCTCATCTTCACCATGGACCTTCCAAACTCCACATTGAAGGCATTCACTCCTAGGGAACGCTGAACAAAAGTAGTCTTTATGGTTGGCGCATCAGAGTTCATAATGTCCTTTGATCCGACTCGGGTACGCCAAGGCCATTCCTCAAGTTCTTGAAGTAAGATGAGTCAAATTTGTTTTGGCTAACAGGATCTAGCCCATGCAATACGCCTTGTTCCGTTGCCATTCTTTGGGCAGAGATCAGCTAGGAGTTGAGGCTAGAAAGTTGGGTCATTAATGGTCTGCTTGTAGTAAAGTTGTATATACAAGTCTTTATCTGAAGAGTTCACATGATGTGCTGTTCCAATGGTGTGTGTTATGTTATATATATATATATATATAGTAACATAAATGCATGCAATTTGTAATTAATTGAAACACTATATGTATTTTACCCTACGTATATAGCAGACACTTGCCAGCTCTATCATTGATGATTAATGAATATAATATGCCTATTAGGTCTCATGCATGATTATTGCTCCTATATGTGTGTGCATGATCACAAACACTAATGCTTATACTAGATTACGACTGACAACGTTGATAAAAACCACCATACAGCTTGAAGTATTGAGTGTATTGTATTTATATTGATTTACAAGATGCTCTAGAATATTTACATATCAATCAAGAATCAGACTAGGATATTTACATATCAATTACAATGCAAGTAAAAAGGAAATGATTAGGCTAAAATCACGAGCTAATTATGATACATGCAATAGGCCTTAGATTAAGGCAAAGTACCCTCAACACCCCCCACAAGCTGAGTGTCGGATTGGAGCAAACGTGAAGCTTGGACCGAAAGAATTTGAAAAGTGGTCGAGGAATACTTTTGGTGAAGATATCGGCAACCTGTAGATGACAAGGAACAAACTGAGTGTGAAGTTTGCCAGATACGACAAGTTCTTGAAGGAAGTACTAGTCTAATTCAACATGTTTGGCCTGCTTGTGGAAAATGAGATTAGAGCTCAGAAAAATTGCACTTTTGTTGTCACATAGAAGAAGAGGCTGTTGTGGAAGTGACACTTGTAGATCTTGAAGGGGGTGCATAATCCAAAGAATTTCAGCTGCAATGTTTGCGAGAGTACGATACTCAGATTCATAACTAGAACAAGATACAGTGGGTTGCTTTTTAGCACTCCAAGAAACCAAATTTCCTTCAAGATAGATGGAATAACCAGAGGTAGATCGACGTGTGTCAAAACAATCTACCCAGTTAATATCAGAGAAAACAATGAGAATGCCAGGAGTAGCAAATGAGCAGAAAATGAGGCCAAAATGAAGGGTGCCCTTTAGATAGCGAAGAAATGCTTGAGTGTAAGAAAATGATTTGTGGTTGATGCATGCAGGAATTGACTGACAGAGTTGACAGCATGAGCAATGTTTGGGTATGTGATGGTCAAGTACTAGAGGGCTCCAACAAGAGATATGTAGAGAGTAGGATCTGAGAACAGAGGACCCTCAGCAGACAAATGCTGAGAGATAATCATAGGAATGTGTACTGATTTACTGTCAGGTAACTGAACTAGAGTGAGAATGTCCCGTACATACTTTAGTTGATTGATGAAAAGACCATCTATAGTTGGTGTGGCTTCTAGGCCAAGAAAATAACTGAGAGGTCCCAAATCCTTAGTGACAAATTTAGAGTTGAGTTTGCAAGTGAAACTGTCAATAAGAGATGAGTTGTTGCTAGTAACAATAATATCATCAACGTAAAGAAGCAGATAAATGATGTTAGAGTGCTATGAAAGATGAATAGAGAGGTATCAACACGACAACAGGAGAAGCTAAGCTGAGCAAGAAATGAGCTGAAGCGCTGAAACCAGGCACGAGGTGCTTGCTTGAGGCCATAGGAGCTTTCTTCAACTGACAAACATGATTGGGAAATCGGGAGTCAATGTAACCTGCAGGCTACTCCATATAGACATGTTCAGTAAGAGTGCCATTGAAAATTCATTCTTAACATCAAGTTGACGAAGGGGTCATTTGTTGGTCACAGCAATGGAGAGTACAATCCAGACAGTGGTAGCCTTGATAACAAGACTAAAAGTATCAGTGTAGTCAAAACTAGGTACCTCGGTGTAGCCCTTGGCCACAAGACGGGCTTTGAGATGCTCAATTGATCCATCAGGTAGATATTTTATTCGAAATACCCATTTGGATCCCTACGATATTGGTATTTTCAGGTCGTGGAACCAGAACCCAGGTGCGATTATTTTGTAAAGCTTGAACTTTTTCATCCATATTAGCAACCAAGCAGGGTTCTTAATAGCATATTTGAATCTTTAGGCTCAGTGGAGGCAAGCAGAGCAGGCAAGAGTCTAGAGGATCCTAAGACACCAAGATTATCTGGATGGCGAGTTTTGAAAATGACAGCCTTAGCTCTGTGAGCATAGGATGAGATCTCAATGGAGCAGTGCGTGTCTCATCAGGAGGCAAACTAAATGCCGGTGGTGGCGAAGATGGACCTGTAGTAGAATCAGTGACCTGCAAAGACTCATCCACTTGATTAGTACAAATAGCAAACGAGGGGGGGGATCCAAAATAAGTAATGTGTGGAGAGTGATGCTCGGAGGGAAAGGGAGGGGAGTATGTATGGATATGGCGAGGTTCCAAGAAATCAGAAAGTGAGAGAGACTCAATGGGTTGGGCTAGGGAGGTGTCATGGAAGGTAAAATGATTTTTGTTAAATTGGGCATGACGGGTGGTGAGGTCAAGGCAACAAACCGTTTGTGAGAGGGACTGTAACCAATGAAAACACAGGGAACATTGTGAGGTGAAAATTTGAGTTTTAAAGGATAAATCCAAGTAAATCGGAAATAATCATCGATAAAGAGAACATAATAAGCATAACCCGAATGTGATTTGATGGGGGAAGGGCCCCATATGTCGCAACGAATAAGATTTGATACATGAGACAATCGATGTTCGTTAGGAGAATAAGGCAAACGATGATTTTTCGCAAGTTGACAAGTGTTGCACAATGTTGGAAAGGGCAATAAAGAAGTAAGATAAATATGTTATTTTTTATTTAAATAAGAGATAATAGAGTGATTTACATGGCCAAGGCGAGTATGCCATAAATTATTTGATGCAAGTAAAGATTTATTTTTAATGACAAAAATAAAGGTTGAATTGCCATGCTTCAACATATATAAGCCTCCATCTCTCTTACTAGTTGGCACCACTCTTTCTGTTTGAAGATTCTGGATGGAAAAAAAATTATTAGTAAATGTAACTGACAAAGGAAAATCATTAGTTAATTTACTGATTGAAAGAAGGTTTTTGGTGAGATGGGGAACAACTAAGACATCTAACAAATGAATATTTAGAGTGGAAGAGAGAGTACCGGTATGTGTAAGGGTAAAGAGACACCATTCCCCACAATTACCGAGTCCTTACCCATGTACTGAATGGGTTGGTCCAAGTGCGATGGGTCATTGGACATGTGGGCCGAAGCCCCAGTGCCCAAAACCAGTCCGAAGCCTCTCGATCAATGATGGAGCATGAGGTGTTGAATACTTCGACTAGTTGGGCACTCAGACCAAAGGTGAATATCATCGGTTGCAGTGGTCAGCATAGTGGCCATCCTGTCGGAAGATTTGACAGCGAGGGGTTTGGCGTCCTTGATTGCGGCCCTTGTTTGAAGAGTTTCGACCATGGCTATTGTTTCGCCATGGGAGTTGCGTAAAGAACCATGCTAGTTCGATGGGAGGCATGGTTTGCGGCAGTTAACGCAGTAGTAGGAGTAGCAGCAGCCTTGAGCAAATTCTAGAAGTGCATAAAGCTCTCGACCTTGGAAACAAGTTTGCAAAATAGGGGAGGAGAGTGACCGCCATTTGTGCCATGGAGAAACTTGTGAAATTGGCACTAAGTCCTTTAAGAAATCAGTGCGCTTTATCGGTGTTGTCAATCGGTCGACCATTTGCGTGGAGTTGGTCACAGAGCGCCTTAAAGTCACTAGCATAGGTGGTAACAGGTCTGGTACCATGCCACATCAGTTGTAGGTCATTTTGTAGGCGAATTTCACGGGCCTTCAATCTATGGCTGAATGCATGCTTAAGGGTGAGCCAAACCTCGCGTGCGGTGGAAAGTCCAACCACCTCCGCTATGGCTTCCTCGATGAGGGAGGAAAAAAGAAGGCTGAGGAGACGTTGATCTGCAGCATTCCACGGCATGTGTTTATCATTTGGCATGTTAGAGGTTGGAGGGTGAAAACGTGATGGCAGCACAATGGTGCCATCAACGTAGCCCAATAACTCTTGACTTTCAAGAAGAGGGAGAAGTTGAGATTTACATAGGAGGTAGTTTGTTGAGGAGAGCTAGATGGTGAGTATATGAATTAATGTGTTAAAAGGAATGAGAGAACTTCCGGCAGCCATGGGAGGGAGAAGGTAGGAATCGATTTTTGGGAGGTTAATCCAATATTGCTCTTGATGAAAATTTACATATCACCACACAACTTGAAGTGGTGAGTGTATTGTATTTATATTGATTTACAAGATAGTTTAGAATATTTACATATCAATCAAGAATCAAATATGATCAAATTTTTTTGATATGTGTGCAAATTTATTTTTTTTTTGAAAAAAACTTTTAACCAATCCAATGTCAATGCTCTTATTTGGCTAAGCAATATATTTGGCTAGTCCATTATGAATGTTCTAATGCCATGTAGGCTCAATAAATTAAAAGGCTTTAGGCAGAAATTTTGATTGAGACTTTTTTCTAATTTAAATTAAATAAAATAAATTGATTTTAATTTTTATATTGTATTTTTATTTAAAAATAATGCCTATCGTTTGCTAAATAAAATTATTAATTAAGATTTATACTATCTTTTCAACTAATAACCAACTTAATCTTTATTAAAAAGTTTAATTTAGAGAAGATTTTATCAAATTTATTTTTATTAGACGTGCTCTTGAATTTTAGAGATCGTTTGGAAACACTATTTTTATATATTCTCAAATATTTTCAAATTCAATTTTTTATTTTACTCAAAACTTAATAAAACATCTTAAGTCAAATTATTTCACTATTATTCATAGATATTTTGAGGATTACTTATAAAACTAATAATGACATATATCTATTTGATACTTTTATTTTCTTATTGAGTTAATTAATTTTCTTAAATTTTACTTTGGACTTTTTTTTTTGAGGCATTTTTTTTCTAGGGGGCCTTAGGCGATTATCTAAGTTGCCTAAGGGTGGAGCCGGTCCTGGAGTAATGTTAGGGAGACACCACTTTGCGTAACTTTTATAAATTTGGTGATGTGGTAATAATTTGATATTAATCAAAATATTAAAAAAACTATATTAAAAAAATTGTAAAAACATGATGAAAGGGAAAATTAAATTAGAAGATGCATAAAAATTATATTTATATACAGCGCATATGCAAAAGGTGCAAAAACGGTATATAAATAGCATTTTTTATTTTTATTTGAGATATTAAGATTTTTTTTCTGTTGGTTTTAATTCTTCAATTTCAATGTATTTAAGAATGAATACATCAGATATATATATATATATATATATATTTAAAAAATAAAAAATACTATAAACTTTATATTTATCAGTTTTTTTAAAAAAATACACAAAATTTATACATTCTAAAACTATAAATATAATTTTCTTAATATATTCAATATATACTCTACCAATATTAAAGCTTATTTACGTATTTATTAACTTTCAAGAAAATTAAAAAAGATAAAGACGTAAAACAATCGATCCAGACCGAAGAATATGTATTTTTTTTTATAAGAATCAAGCATAAACTATTTATATTATTCTTATTTTTATTTTGCGAAAAGGAACCATAGAAAGTTAAATCATAAAAAATTAGTCAATGTGGTCGCGTTATGAAAAGAGAAACGCTTCTAGACAATCCTGTTGTTTACAACAGAAAAACAGCCCTCCAATAACACAAGACACATAAGAAATTGGAAAAATATGACAACACAGGGCAACAATACAGATGGTTAAAACTGAATTGCTCTGAAAAAGTCATTTTATCCTTCTCCAAACAGGTCGATCACTCCTTCGAAATCCTTCCCCCATCTTCGTGCACTTTCACGACTAGTTTTTCACTATGGAAGGAAAAAAAAAAAATCTTAAACATTCTGAAATCAAAACCCACAAAACTACTAACGTCAAGTTATAATAAAGCAGATTGAAGCAGCTTAATTATACCTGAGAGAAGAAAAGCACCTCTCATCAGCCCACAAAAATCAAAAAATGGGAAATGCTCCTTTTTTTGACAAGACCAACGTCAAGAAAGGCCCATGGTGGCCTAAGGAATTAGATGCCAAACTCAAGTCTTACATCGAGCAACATAGCGCAGGCGATAACGGGATTGCTTTGCCCCAAAAGATAGGTACCAACAAATATTCAATGAAAACCTCTTACTTTTTATAATTTTCATTACTTCTCTTCTGTGAATCAAAACCCAGATGAACTTATGATAATTTAGATTCTTTGCAAGTCTCCGAAATAGATGTAATGGGAGGAGGGGAACATCCCCAAATCTACTCATCTGACGGCCGTGTTAACCTGAAACGTGTGGAATTTGAATAGAAAGAAACTGGTTAAGGGAGAATGAAGTGTGTTTTCGAATGTGGTGGGATGCATGGTAATGACAGTGGCATGCTAACATGTCACATTCGGATTGGAAGGCTGATTTCTTGAGATAACCAAATGGGCTCTGGTTATAAGATATTCTCTTATAAATACGACCTAGAACAATAGAAAAAGTGCAGTGCTACAGTCTCCAAGGATGTAATCCGAGAGTCTCCCAATGAGAATTACGGATGTAAAAATAAATTAAAAAATTAAAAAATCGAACCGAACCGGACCAGTTAATACCCATATAGTTTTTAATTGGTTCGATCTGGAATCGATTCTTTTATTTTAAAAACCTGTCAAATCCGATTTGGGATCGATTTTATGTTTTCAAACATCGAACTAGACCGGTTCACATATCATATATATGTTATTAATTTTTAATATTATATATTTTTAAATTATATATAATTCTTTATATATAATATATATAATTATGTATGAAATAATATATTATAGTTTATAACATAATATTTTAATCTTAAATAAGAATATTAATTTGAACATATGTTTTAAATATAAAATATATACATTAAATACATTTTATTACTTAATAAATTCCCAACATATTTCTTTTGAAAAATACATTAGGTGTGTATATATTAATAATACTAATATATTAAAAATATTAAAAATGGAAAACCGAATCAAACTAAACCGAAACTGGTAAATCTAGAAGTACCGATTTAGAAGAATAATTAGTATAGAATCAATTTTAAAAAATGCAAAACTAATACTACCGAGTCGGACCTAAATCTTGTCTAAAATTGGATCAAACTGAACTGATTATACCCTCAATGAGAACAAACTTTTCTTTGTATTTTTTTTTCATTCAATTTTTTTTTGTTTATATTCTTTAAAATTTAAAAAAAATTACAAAATTCTTAAAAAATTACAAAATTCAAAAGAAATCTTCAGGTGAAATAATATTTCTTATAAAAAAAAGTACATCACAAAAATTATAATATCTTCAGCCAGAAGTTTTCAATTTGTTTAACTTGATTAGCCTTCTTTAAGTCCTCCACCTTAGCTAGGAATGGTGACAATAAGAATCCCATTCTCCATGGCCGCGTTCACCTGCTCAATCTTTAGATTCTCTCACGGTCTGAATTTCCTCATGAACTTCCAGCCGCTCTGCTCCACTTTATGTCACTTGTCATTCTTGTCTTCCTTATTAACATTGCTTTCTCCAATAATTTGGAGAACTCTATTATTCTCAATCTCAACTTTCACTTCCTCCCACTTGAGTCTCGAAAAATTCACCTTCAACACGTGTGCTTTCGGGGTCTTCTTCCAGTCGATATTGGGACTGACAAAATGAGAATTATCCCAAAAAGTTGAAAGTGAAGAGGGAAATGGAAAATCCTTGAAGGGGTCCCAAAATTTGAGAGAGAATGGATTGAAAATGCTAGTTCTTCGGCCACCAAAGAGGATTGGTATGATCGAAAATTTTTCTACGATCAGTTTTGATGTTGAAATCAAAAATAGAAACGAAATTTGGATTGTCGGTTTGAAAAGAGGATTGCTTTGAATTGCTGTAGATATTCGATAGTTTATGGTGGGAGGGATATGTTGGGTATTTAAAGTCACGAGCATATAACTCGCATAATACGCAGACATTTATTTATATTGAATATTATATCTATATATTTTGTTATATATAATCACTACCTCAACTGTTAATAAAATATATATTTACTATATACTACAACATCACAACTCACAACTCAACTATAAGCTTCATTCACAGTTCCAAACAACTCAACCTTTATAATTTCCATATTTAATTAATGCAACCTTCACAAATCTCAACAAACGCAATAACATAATTGTTTTACAATTTTCACAACTTAATGAAATTCCAACACTTAAGAAATAACATAACCAACATCTTCATCACAACTATGCACTTACTCCCAACATTTAACACAATTTCAAAAATACGACAGCATCACAAACCACTCCTGCTTCTCCTCTATCAACTAATGTGACATGATTGTTCAATTGGTATTGTTTCTTGATTGTTCTCCTATTCGATGATGAAATTTGAGATTTATCGTCCTCTTTCTTCTATTTGAGTTGATGTCAAGATTGATATCTACCGTATTTTCCTGAAATAAAATTGATGTCGTTAATAAATTTTTATATATAAAACATCTTAATCATCATATATCTAGTAAAGTATAGTATAGCAGTCTACCGTTCAATGCTCCCAACAAATTGATTGAACAATGAGACTAACACCATTATAAATATGGAATCTGATAGGAGTTAAGATTTAGGAATTATTTGGGAAACCATCATCATTCTAGTCCAAAAATATATGTTATAGTAATGGTATATCGATTATTTAATGTAATTATTATACTTTCTATACTAACACTCTTTTTTAAAATATTATATCTACTATTTTGTTACTTAGTTTTCTTTTTCTATAAGTTTTTTTGCAATTTTATTTAAGATTTTCTCAACCTTTTTGTCAAATAGCAACGACGACGCAAACCCTGAGTCATCAACCAGATCCATATTTATCCGATACCAAAAAAATAAAACACGTATTAAATAATATGTACATTTAATTAAAATATAGATATTCACGGGTGTGTTTGTGCATATATACATATATATATATATATATATGAAATTTGTTTTGTAAAATTACCTTGGTAAAATCAGTTTTGGTTCTACTTTACATCTTTCACACCAAGATGATCATTCAATAAATTTAATTTTGATTTTGTATATAATGCATGATTTATAACACCATCCATACTTGTTGTCTATTTTTACAACTTTGCATAAACACGTCACCAGTAACTCCTACAATATTAAATTGTTATTAGTTATTACAAAAATTGTATAATCTTAAAGAATGGCATATTATATTAAATTCAAGACACAAAATCAATACCTTTGTTTTTGCCGTCCATTCAAGTTCTTTAATTTCAATAATTGTTTTCCTTGTTGTACAATGAAAGTCGCATTAGATATCACCGGTTACTCTAGTTTTATGGTTCGCACATCTCTTTGTGAGACATCTTGAAACCTAATTTAATCAAATAAATTAATAGAAATAAATAATATGATGCTTAAATTTGTAGATAATTAAAATGTAAAAATGTTATTATTACTTTTCTTGAATTCTTGACACGTCAAGAATCTCAGGATTTACGTACAACATTGTAGCATTTGCTAATGATAGATTAAACTTGCCTTAGAAGAAAAAAATATTTAAAGTACATATGCAACAATAATATTATTTTTTATGAAGATTTTCTATTTTACTAATGTAAATGTTATCTCTAAATGTCTTGACTATTGTCGAGGTAACTACCACTACAGATAGTCTTGTATTATCCTTATAAAAATTATTATTAATTTGCATTGCAGTAGACCCGGAAAAGTTACTTGTATATATGCTTATGCTTATTCCTAAATATTAACATGTGTGAATTAGTCATTTTTATATGTAATATTATTAATCAATAAATTAATTTATTTATGAGTTAACATTGGATAGATTGTATTTACTTTTCTAATAGCAATTGAATTGTGTGTAGCATCACATGATGGCCCTTTGAATTTCTCTCCTCTATATCTCCAATAGATTCTAATCTTCCAATGACATCTGATAATGATCTAAAGACATAATATGATGATAATATTTCATTATGTCGAAAATAATATTTAAACTAAACTTTAATATATGAGATGATAAGATTTCATTACATAGGAAATAGAATAATTACCAATCAAGTATGTTAGATCATAGCAATGTTCTCTACAGTTTCGTAATTTGCAAAATCAAATTGGAACCGAGGCATTGATTGACTTATTACATCAAGCTTAACAACCAAAGTCATGAATGTGAAGAGAATCTTATAGTTTGTGGCCTTCGGACGATACTTCCATTTATATTCTTCAACAACAAAATTCTTTATTGAATATGTAAGCCCTTTTGTCAACAACAACCGAAATCGCTAAACCAAAATTTTCCTTATATTTGTATGATTTAAAGTCTCATTTAAAATAGAAATGAGAAAATATATTAGCTAAAACTTAGTAGGGTCTAAATAAATGTAAAAACTAAGTATGATAGTATTTAAAAACAACTTACATTGATATCTGTAACTATCAAGTCAAGACTAAAAATCTCAGGTTGATTTGCTATATTTGTTACATTCCCCATACGTAATATTCTAACTTCAATATTCCATGATTCCTTTTCAGTTGATAATTTATTCAAAGGTGTGCAATCCATATTCATCTCAGTCATTCGTACCTACAAAAATATTAAATTCAAAATATGTTAGAAAGAATGCAAATTATCATGTATTTTAGGTATAAAAAATATAAAGGTAACATAAGAAACAAATATCACTAAAAAAAAGATGAGAATTAAATACCTTTCAGTAGATCATTGAAGATCTCATTATATACAATATTTTTTGTATAGAAACAACCATCGTTGTCCTTTTTTTGTGATAAGAATTTTTAATCTTTCTCTCTTCTTTCTCTAGATATTTTAGCATACAACTGACCATGACTAAAAGCTAATTTTTCAAGAAAATGATCAACATGTTCTAATGTTTGACCTTGACATTTGTTGATTGTCATTGCAATGCATATAGAGATTGGGAATTGCCTTCGTTTCAATATAAGAGACAATTTTAAATCGAAAGGAAATCAAATTATGCGATGAATAAATACTTTTTCTCTAACGTGCATTCCAGTCAAGATTTTTGCCTCAACAACCCATTTTGATAACTAGGTAACGATAAGTTGAACGCCATTGCAAAGTCCATTACATTGATTCAAATTTTGAAGCAGCACTATTGGTACCCTTATTTCAATCTCAACTTATGATTCGAAATACCTGAAAATTTTAAATAATTTCAATATTCTACTAGAAAAATCGTTTCTTGTTCTGTAATATTGTCTCCAGCTTTACATATCAAATCAAAACTATAAAATAGTTGTTCATCCAAATCGATGAGCTAATCTATCATGTAGTCATTGATATTCTAAACAACATCATTTATAGGTGCTAGAATTGCTTTTTCATCCAAGTATCTTGAATCTCTCAAATATGGATAGGTAAGATTTACGATATTGGAAATAAGATGACCATTAGATTAAACAATTAAATCAGGTGGTATTTCAATCATTCTTTCAATTTCAACACAACTCAAGTCACTGTCACCTATTCTTAAGATCCAATTTGCAAAACCTCTTGTTGCAATATTCTCAACATTTTGGTTGAGTCTCATATTTTGAATCATTGTAAAAACAATACAATTTCTCAACAATGAAGATCTATTAATAGTTACCTCAACTATTTGCTCTCTTTGATCTTTGGATACAACTGGTAATACTTGACGAAAATCACTGCCGAGAACAACGGTCTTCCCTCCAATGACTTTTTTGCACTATTTACATTAGTAAATTGTTAAATATCTCTCAACGAAGGATCCACAACTTCAAAACAATTCCGGTAAGCCATAGGAGCTTCATTCCAAATTATGAGACTTGTCCTTACCATTAATTCACCAAGTTGAGAACCCTGTTTCAATAACAAGTTGAATTATTTGATAAATTAATTGGTATTTGAAATCTTGAGTGAGCAGTTCGACCACTAGGCAATGAAAGAGCTGTTGTTCTGGATGAAGCAACTACAAGTACTATTCTTTCTTTAGAACATAATCGAAATATCAATATTTTTCAAAGATAAGTTTTTCCTGTACCACCGTGTACGTATACAAAAAAGAAAGCACAATTTTCACTATTCACAGATTCAATGACAGAGTCATGTATTCTTCTCTGATCAATATTAAGATTAGCAAATAACTTTTTATGTTTCTCCTTTAACCCAATCCTATTATAGTCGAACTCCTTTCAATCTGTTTTTACTTTCCACAAGTAGTAATACATCTGGATATGGCATATTTTCAAACTCTCTTAATGATCTTTCACTTCTTACAAAGTGCTTAAGTTTTTGTCTATATCTCGGTAAGATGTAGGTTTTCACAATAGAAAACTCTTCTTTGGTGATGAAGAATGTCTTTAGATAACAATTCCTAATTACCAATCCATAATTGATAAAGATTTGCAACCTCACAAAGAATTAATAGTGTGATAAACAATTCACATAGTTGCTTTCTAGATTCTCATTGTGAAGCATGATTTAGAGCTTCATGCCGCTCTTTATCATCTTCAAGTAAACAAAGGGCACAACATGCTGACTTTAAAGATAGATACAACATGTTATCTACTGTTCTTATTTCTTCAAAAGATCGGGATTCTTTGACTATATTAAGAAGCAAGCGTAACTAAAATCATTCAGCACTTCCAGAATGTGAGTAATATATTTGGCCTATATATCATCTTTACTTTCTCATATTTTATTCCTTGTCTCTATTATTTCAAACCTAGTTACATGAAAAACTCAAATATGTTAAATTCCTTGCTTCCTCATACATAGCATTTTGCCTTTATCCATTCAGTAAATTTTCTATGTAAAATCTTTGATCGATTGAGTACATTATCTAACTCATCCAAATCTTCAAATATGATTGATTGGTCATTTTCAAGATAGAAACTTAATCTTTCCACTGCAGGTTCATGATAATGAATGTCAAACTAAAAAATTCTCCAACATGATTCCGTTGCAGATACATATTTGCAATCTGGATACGATTTGATCTCATCAATATTAGTAACATGTTGTGACCGTATAGAACCATTTATATGAAGATTTTCTTCTAGAATTACGATGGCAAGTCAGGTCCTTTATTGATGTGTTTGTGTTTGAATAAATACTTTATAGATCTTGAACGATTGCACCATTCAACGTTTATATGTACTCGATATTTCACCAACAAGTCCACTTTGTAAGAAACAATAAATCTATTGTCCAACTTAAGGCCATTCTTTTTAATATACATATTCGAATCATATCTTTCTTCTCCTATATACTGTAAACCCATCTTCATCAATTGACACCTATAAAATTTCCTTTGGAAAACTTTTGGTACACTTGTTATTAATCATGTAACTTGCATTTGGATTTATAAATCCACATGGACCATGAATCATATACTGCTTCACTATGTCATATGCGATTTTATCTCTGTTGACATTTGGAATCTTTGCAGATATTATATCTATTTCTATCAGACTTGGATGCTTGTCATCATAGTGTAAAAAATGTAGTATATGTACATTAGGTAGTCCTCTTTTTTGGTACTCAATAGTATAGATAACTGAAAAGAGACAATATTAATTTAATTAGATCTTATACATGTTTGTCTACTTTAGGATACTAATGAATATATTAGATGATTAAGGAAATATTACCATCAAGCACCCTCCCGAAATGTTGGTCATGTTTTAAGTCATGTAAAAGTTGATCGAGTTTAATTTTAACAACCCTTGTGACTATATCTAGTCGATTCTCTGCTTTTTTTCCAGGATTCTTAGATAGAAAACTGTCGATCTCTATCCATGTTACATTGCATGTGAATGTTATAAATAAATGGATATAACCTGCCCATCTACAAATGGTAATTGCATCTTGATAATTCTCAATCATATATCTCAAACTTCCAGTGAAACTTGAAGGTAATACAATTCTCTTTCCAGTAGATGCAAGGGTTGTATCTCTTTTCAAAACTGCATCTTTCAATCCACTATATAACCCAACCCTTAATTTATGTTGGTTTCTTCTCACCAACATCTGTCGAGTCTCTACAATACGTGTGGATGCATCAACAAAAAATTGTTGGAATAAACGATTGCTGTATATTAATGTATGTCATTCTTGTCCACATTCTTGCAATTTGTATGCATAATATTTCCTCATAGTAATGTATTATTTCTTTCTTAATGTACTTCTATAATCAGTCCTACTTAAAATACCAAGCCTAAACCCATCTTCCCCATATGGAAGAATAAGAGGATACTACAGTGTCATATATGATAGATGCAACTCATTAATCTTTTTTCAATCTACATTCTTTATATTTTGACAACAATATCTCGATGAGCATCCTCAATACCAGTATCACCAATAATAACATCAACATTCTCAGAACAATTGGGCAACTTATATTGTCTTCCATCTGTTGTTCTTGAACTAATAAGACATAGTCTTATTTGATGAATATTGTCCTTTAAGAAATGGTCTCTTTCCATACGAAATACTTTCACCAATTCATTCATTTCATTAAGCATCCAAACCAATGTAGTAAGAGTTGATGACTCAATATTTTTATTGGAGTTATTGTGATTCAGTACACTCATTTGATTTTGTACCTCACTCTTAGTGTCATAGAAGTATAACTGCGCAAATCGAGGATTAGAATCATCGATTGGATGTAGAGTTCCAATTTTATGATGATTTTGACTATTAGTTCGATAGGTATGGACCGCCTCCATCATTGATATTCTTGTGTACATTTTCACCCATTGAAGTCATAGCAAGAACAACATTATAACTTTGAATTTGTGCATTAAATCTTTTATAATATTTCCCACCCGTAGGACTTAACAGTTAGTTCTTCTAAGAGAGGAGGTAGCTTCTAACCTGACTCTCCATATAACAAAGAGAAAATCTTGGTTGAGTGGGCTTCCTTGATTTTTGAGTTCTCTCTTCATACAATAATATTGTTCCGCAATAATCACATTCATAAGATGGAGGACCAAAATTTTAAGGACATGTGTATTTTCCTAAAACGTAGAAACCCAAAATAAAAAAAATAATTATCACTATTAATCCTATATTAAGAAATGTGTTATTTTACATAATTATGTAATTGAGCCTTTTAGTTGTAGGTTCGACACTTGTACTTTTTTTGCTTCGTTCACCATCAACACAAATCATTGATCTACTTCCTATATCACGCATTATCATTCATCTTTTATGTCGCACAACTATGTCATCATTTATATCATCACTACTTTGTTCTTCATCACAATGCATTCTTGCTCCACTCTTTCTATCATTAATAATCATTCATCTTCTACTACGCACTAGTCTAGTATTTTCCATTTTTAATTTTTTTGAAGAATAGAAATGATCCCAAAGTAAAAAATGAATATAAATGCATCAGATAAAAATCAAATGTTTAACTTAACATAAGAAAATTAATTAAATCACAAATATATGCATAAGAATGATCAGCATGTAACAAATGATAAATACATTAAGAAGATACTTGGTGGTCAATTAGGAGATTCAAGTGTACTTAAAAGAGTTATGTTTAACAAAGATGTAGTTGGCCCTGCCAAAATGAGTAGCATATAATAAATAACAACATTTCATCAATGCTTGTAATATTATGTGCTTAAGTCAATAATGGTGTACCCTACATGATAAACTTGGCTTTTATATAATTAAATAGATTGAGTTTCATTTTTCTCCACACCTTGTATTGGAATATATAAAGGGGTTTGAATGTGCTATTTTGTTGTATAGCTAGTGTTTATATGAATTTGAGTGGAGATTTTGTAATTTTGAAGAAGAAATAATTTGTGTGTTCAGCACATAAAATTGGATTGTGGTGCTTAATTCATTTGCATAGAGAGAAGAGGGCAAAGGTCATGCATAGTTACAGACCAATCTATGTTGCTCTAGCAACCGTTAAAGAAATTTAATTTAATTTGTATAGGTTAATTTAGTTTCATTTGCATTAGTTTGGGATGTGGCATCAATGCTAGTGGTGGACATATAGGAAGGTCTGATTGAGCGAAATCTACATGGACTTTGATTTGGTTTGATGGACTACTCTATGCACAATTATGTACTCTTAGAGGAGGGATTCTATGTCATGGACTACAATGGTTAACGAGTTTGTTCGTGTTGGTAAGATTGGTGAAGCAAGGAAATATCTTGACCGAATGTCTTACAACAACATTGCAGCCCAAACCTCAATGATCTATGGATGTGTACAAAATAAAATGATAGCCGAAGCTAGTCAAATATTTAGTCACATTGACACTTGTGATACTGTTTGCTAGAACACAATGATTAAAGGCTATGCTCAATGTGGGAGAATGGATGATGTTTGTGAATTTTGAGAAAAATGGATAATAAAGACATGGTTTCATGGAATAATATTATGATTGTTGGTTAAACATTACAACATATGAAAATTATATTTGGCTCACTACAACAAAATTAGGTTTTAGTGACACTTTAGAAATTTTGACAGTGTCCAAACCGTCACCAAAACTTATTTTCTGTGATAGTTTTTTGGAACCGTCACTAAAGGCAGATGCTGGATTTTTTTACATTTGAACTAATATGATTTTACATTCTAACATTGAGGGTACTTCGAACTATGTAATGAATAACGTTCGAGCTTAAATTTTTCTAGCGCCAACATTCCAACTATATGAAATAACGTTCGAACGTTTACATTAAATTTAAAAGAAAAAATACTTTGACACTTTATTTGATACCTTTAGTATTGTAATTCATTTTAAATTTTTTGCTTTACTTAATAGTGTAGGATTTGATTATTGGACTGAATTAATATTTATTTTTTTAAATATTTTTAAATGAAAAAAATATGAATGAAAAACATATAAAGAAATTAAAATAAGATTCTACTCTAGCGAGCCTTATTACTATTATACAAATTTTGTACTTCATTGAATTATAAAATAATTGAATTTCTGAAAGATATGAAGTGCGAGGATTTAAAATTAAATTTAGATAAACTAATATTAAAGAAAATTGAGAATAGAAATTAAAAAAAAAACAATATATACATTACATGAGCAGTTAGTCTATTACATAAATTAAAAACTAAATACAAAAAGATTTAAAAAAAAAAACATAAAATCACTAACTAGATGAGGTTTTTCAATTCATTGACCTCATCAGACAACATCTTGACCTTGAGACGCAAGGTCTTTATATCAATAGACAAATGCTCCAATGACTGATCTACATGTGCAGTGATTGAGGCAGTACGTGCAGTGAGCTACCTCTCCATGTGCGCCTGCAGCTGTCCCATCCAAGCAGGTGGCACGTCCTCACTCGTAGTTTGTCCCGCATGATGTTGTCCACTGCCGCTGGCACCGCCAACGGGATTAGGCTGGATTGTCTGATGCTGGGGAGATGGCACCAGATCTACTACAAGAGGGGGCATACGCCGCCTCCTCTGCCCCTGACTCCGGCGATAGCTACTAGTGTCGAGGGGGTTGATCTGCGGCCGCACTGGGCCTAAGAACCGAGGTGGAACTCCATGTGCCAGGAGCAGCCGGGTAATGATGACTCCATTGGGGAGGTTGTCCGCCGAGATAGCGCATGCCTTGTAGCAGATCCTCTCGAAGATCACCCATGGGAGGTCAATTGGGTCTCCATGCACTATCTTGATGAGAAACTGGGCGCGTGTCCGACTGAAGGTAGATGTGTGTGACAGCGGTCACATTTATTGCAATAATGAGATACAACATGCGAAACAAACCATTGAGTGCACTCTGGAAGAACCTGTCTGACATCTCGTGCACCTGCCGGTCTCGGCCTATGAGGATGTAGAAATCCTCATCCCACTGTGGACCCTCCTCCTAGGATCCAGTATCGTTGCCTGAGTCGACGTGATGACTGCCCGTAGACGGATGGGGGCCAGTCTGGGACTATGCCATGCCAGCATCAGCATCTAGCAGTGAAGCTTGTGTAGCAATTGTGTCCTCCACCTACTGCTCAACTGCTAGCTATGACGATAGAAGCGTATTTGTAGCAGGTCGGCGATGACATCCGCCGAGACAGTGAGCATCGTGGGGTAATGTGGATGTCGTCTGGTAGAACTCATGTACCATGGTGGTGTACACGGTCCCCCTCAGTGAGCAAATGGGCAACCATCCTCGGGACACGAACACAGACCGGAAGCTCATTTGCTACCAAAATAACGAGTCGAACTCGTTAATGAACAGCTCCCGCTCTAGTATAACTGTGCGGACCTCTATCCGGTATGCCTCCCGTGAGGCTCCTTCCTGAACCATTTTTCTTGTGGTCCAAGATTGTTGAGCCATTTTATATTTATCTGCATAAATAAGATAAAAATAAGTGGGAAGAAAAATTAAAATTTTAATAGAACGTTAGGCCCAAAAATGCAATTCTGCATAAACGTTAGAACTTAAGAAAACTCACGTTCGAACTTGTAATTTTCTTCAAACGTTGCTAATAGTCCCATTCGAATGTACCACACCGTACATTTGAACATGACTATTCGTATTCCAACTTTTGAACATATACGTTCCAACGTTGGAAAACCTACATTGGAACGTAACTGTGAGTATTTCAACGTTCTGGAAGTCACGTTCCAATGTACGAATTGTACGTTCAAACATGACTGAATGGCTTTCAACGTTGGAAAAGTAACATTCAAACGTGACTGTTGGGCTTCGAACGTTGCAAAAGTTACGTTTGCACATATATATAAAACGTTCGAACGTAAACCTTCGCCTTCCCAGATTCAAACTTTGACGTTCGAACATACATTTGGAATGCTCGAGTGTTAAATCGGGAATGGCTTAGTCGACTCACCCATTCCTGAAACTCCATTTCATGGAGTTTTAGGGCCAAAAATCTCTGTAGAAATAAAGTAAACACTTCAAGGAATTCTACGGAGTCCTTTTGGCCAATGGAGACCCGTAGTGGCCGGAAAATCAAAGTGAAGTTCTGGCCACCAATATTTTTTAAAACTTAAAAAAAAAACAACTAAATTGAATACAAATTACATGAAAAAAAGTAGGTTTAGAGTTCCCTACCTGTTGATGACGGTTACGGTGGCTTTGGTGATGGTTGTGGCGACATACATGACGAAGAGACTTTGAGAGAAATGAGAAAGTTTTCGGTGAAAATGCCGACTGCCATCGAGATTACTGTATTTATACAATGAACGTTTGAATTTTTTCAAGCATACATATAGTGAAAAATATTGGAAATACATATTATTGATAGATTTTAGGTATAATATTATTGTTGGGTATATTATATTTGTGATTTTTATATTATTTACCTAGAGTTTGTTGAGTGATTACAAATATTGAGTGATTGTGCATAGTTGGTCATTGTGCATATTACTAGCATTAAATATTTCTATATCTTTTAGTAGCATTAAAGTTTATTTCTATGAAAGGGAATTTAACAAACATAACATTAAACACATGGTGGTGTATTTGAGCACTTGTGAAGAAAGTCTAGGGATTTTGCTAGGTATATTTTCTATTTACTCATTGTATATTTGAGCACTTCTTTATTTTTTAGTGTTTTTCTATGATGGGTTATTTGTAATTGTGGTGTGAGAATTATTTTGCAATGTGAGGGGTTTGTATTGTTGGCTGATTTTTTCCTTGCGCTTAATGATTTCTTTAAGGTATGTATATTTTTTGTGTGAATTTTTTCAAGCATATATATGGTGAAAAATATTGGAAATACATATTATTGATGGATTTTAGGTATAATATTATTGTTGGGTATATTATATTGTGATTCTGGATTATTTACAGAGTGGTTGTTGAGTGATTACAAATATTGAGTGATTGTCCACAGTTGGTCATTGTGCATATTATTAGCATTAAATATTTCTATTTTTTTTAGTAGTATTAAAGTTTATTTCTATGAAAGAGAATTTTACAAACATAACATTAAACACATGGTGGTGTATTTAATGCTACAACCCTAAACCCTAAATCCTATACCCTAAACCTTAAATCCTAAATCCTAGATCCTAAACCCTAAAGCCTAAATCCCAAATCCTAATCCCAAATTCTAAACCCTAAATCCTAAACTCTAAATCCCAAACCCTAAACCCTAACCCTAATCCTAACCCTAAATCGCAAACACCAAACACCAAACCCAAATCCCAAACACTAAACTCTAAACTCTAACCCTAATCCCTAAATACCAAGAGATAAACCCAACCCTTATATATAGTTGAAATTAAATTTAGAAAGCAACAAATTAATATTAGTTAGTATTCTATGTGACATTGCATTTAAGAACAACCTTAGACCCATTTGGGAATTAGTGTACACATAGATATCCATTGATTCCTGAATTGTCCAATGTGGACAGTTTGAGATTATATATCTATATTGCACATTTTTGTTACTTCTACTGATTTCTATGTTGAGTACAAAATTTCAGTATCTTTCTCACTCGTTCTTCGAGTATACTGTTTATAGGGTGACAAACCCTATTTACGAACACGTATACTTAGATAACTATAGGGAGATGCTGCCGAAATTTTCGCTGATATGATCAGTAGAAGTAACAAAAGATGTACAATATGGATAATATAATCTCGAATGGAATAGGACCAACTACCTCTAAGAAGATGAAGTAAATAACTCGTGGGACCATAATTTGCATGTGAATTTTAATGCCTCACACTAATAGATAGATTTTTTAGGAGTGGATAAAAGTTAGATGCGTATGGGCGATAGATTTGGGAAGGACTACGTTCCCTATGCACTTGGAGTTAGGACTTTCATTGAATTTGCCCGGGTCTCTGTTGATAGTCGTGGTCATATCAAGTGTCCATGTCGGGATTGTAAAAATCTGTGTGCAATAGGAGGATTAGAAGAAGTCGAGCATCATATCTTTGTCAATGGGATGAATCTGGGTTATACACGATGGACACTCCATGGTGAGCCATATGAACCGATATCAGATGTATCCTTCAGTCATTTAAATTATATGCGAGATATTGATGATAAGAATGAACGGGATGATGCTAATGAACATGAAGAGATAGAGGAGATGTTGGGTGACATTGGTGCTGTAATGCTTGTGGATGAACCTCGGAATGATGACCCATGCAGTCGAGGGAGTGATCCAAACAATTTCGCTACAATGTAAGGAAGATGCAAAGCACGAGCTTTATCCTGGCTGCACAAAGTACAGCAAAATGTCATTTATTGTGCGCTTACTTCACATTAAGTCATCGTGTAGAATGTCAACGAAAGCAATAAACATGATGTCAGACTTATTTAACGAAGTGCTTCCTGAAGGGTCTGCATTGCCAAAGAACTTTTATAAAGCTAAAAAATTGAGAAAGGGATTAGGATTTGAGTATAAGTCCATACACGCATGCAAGAATGATTGTGTCTTATTCTGGAAGGAGAATAAGGAAACACAAGAGTGTCCTGTATGCGGCGAGTCAAGGTGAGAAACTAAGAAGAACGTGCCTGTTAAGGTGTTGCGCTATTTTTCTTTAAGACCTTGACTGCAAAGACTGTATACATGTCTAAGAAAACAGCTGAAGATATGAGGTGGCACGAAAAAAAAAGAGTCAAAGATAGCATATATATGAGCACCCAGCTAATTCACTGGACTAGCAGTCATTCAATGAACAGTATCCTAATTTTGGGAACAAAGCTTGAAACGTGCGCCTGGGTCTCACAGTTGATAGATTCAATCTCTTTGACAACATGAGTACGAGTTATAAAACCTGGTCCGTTGTGTTGATACCGTACAATCTTCCCTTATGAAGGTGCATGAAGGCGCCAAACTTTTTGTTAACTCTTCTAATCCCTGGATCGAGATCACCGAGGAATGACATTGATATATTTATGTCGATGATTGAGGAACTGAAAGAGCAATGGGAAATGGGTACTAGAACGTATGATGCATCAACCAGGATGTCTTTTCAGATGCATATTGTTGTGATATGGACGATAAATGACTTTTCTGCATATGGAAATCAGTCTAATTGGAGCACTAAAGGGAAGTTGGCATGCCCGATGTGTAATGAAGACACTTCCAATCAGTAGTTAAAATATTCGCAAAAGATGTGTTTCATGGGCTACTGCCGTTACCTCGCAGCAAATCATGAATGGAGAAGAGAATGGCCTAAGATTAATGGAAGAGTTGAGGAAAGATCTACAACGAAGAAGTTGTCTGAGAATGATATATTGGAACAATTGCAATAAGTAAGAGCAAACAACTTTGGCAAAGGTCGAGGAAAGAACAAGAGATAACAAGGCACAGCAGAATTGAATTGGTCGAAGTGCAGTATTTTTTTTGACTTGCTATATTGGTCGTCTTGCATATTGTGACATAGTTTGGATGTTATGCACATAGAGAAGAACATCTGTGACAATATAGTGGGAACAATCATGAGCATTAATAACAAGACAAATGATACTGTCAAGATGAGGAGAGATCTTGAAAAAATGGGTATTAAACATAATCTACATCTGCGCCTGGATGGCAACCGGGTGGTAATGCCGCATGCTTGTTTTACGATGACGAAAGATGAGAGAATGGAATTTTACAAATGGTTGCAAAGGGTAAAACTACTAGATGGTTATGCTTCAAACGTTGGTAGGTGCGTGAACGAGGATGACTGGAAAATCAGTGGATTGAAAAGTCATGATTGTCACATATTTATGTAGAAGTTGTTGTCGGTTGGGATTCGTGGCAAATTAACGTCTAATGTGTGTGTGGCCATTACTGAGATTTGTATGTTTTTCAGGGACTTGTGCACTCGGGTTGTAAATCGAGATATGCTGCAGAAGATGGAAGACGACATTGCCACTATTTATATAAGTTTGAGCAGATATATCCACCCTCATTTTTCAATGTGATGGTCCCTTTAGCAATTCATTTATCTCGAGAGGTATTGTTAGGTGGACTGGTACAATTTCGTTGGATGTATCCAGTCGAAAGATATTTGGGTCGACTAAAGTGCATAGTTGGAAATAAGGCCAGAGTTGAAAGTTCAATAGTAGAGGCATATATACATGATGAATGGTTAACATTTTGCTCACTATATCTTCGTGGTGTTGAGACAAGATTTAATTGTGAGGAATGAAATGTTGATCTTGCTGCTCCACTTCCTCGTGTACTATCAGTGTTCTCCCATAATTTATGACCCTTGGGTGCACAAACTGGTTACGATCTCATTGATGAAGAGTTGGAAAAAGTTTGATGGTACATGTTGAATAATTATCGGGAGATTGACAACTATCTCAAATAGGGTACTTATCTAATTCTCTTGAAATTACTAGATCTTGACACACTGGATGTATTAAATTTTTTTTCTCGTTAATATATAATGAGCACCTGGACAAACTTAGTGCAGAAGGTGTAGATAATGAAGAAGCAAGACATGAAAAAGAATTTCCAAGTTGGTTTGAACAATGCGTATGAACTCTAACTTTGAACATGTTTGATTTTGAAATTTTGAAATATTTTTTATATAGTATTAATTATTGACTATTGTCTTCCATTGTTAGATCTTGGAACAACGTGTTCGAGATCTCTGTTCAATTTCTCCTGAAATGCATGCTTTGGCCCGTGGTCTCTTAAAGAGAGCAATGCGATACACGGGGTGCACAGTTCGTGGTTATAGGTTCCATACTTTGGACCGTGAATGACATAGAAAGACACAGAATTGTGGTGTGTTGGTCAAAAGGAGTCATGGGATAAATGATATTGACTATTATGGTGTCATACATGATATAATTGGACTGAAATATTTAGGTGAGTCTATAACATATGTTTTCATATGTGATTGGTGGGATCTAGGTGGTGGTCGGATTTCAATGCATAAGGATAATCACTTCACGAGCATCAATATTGCATCAAAATGGTATGAAGATGATCCATTCGTATTGGCTTGTCAAGCTATGCAAGTCTTTTACTTAGATGATTCACTAAAAGGCATTGATGAAAATAGTAAAGAGATAACTAGCGAGTTGTAGAAAAATTTGTTCCTAGGAATACATATGAGGCAGGAACGAGTGTGGATCATGAGTCTAGTTGTAGAGGCTTACTAAGAAGATGGAGATTAAGAAATTAACTTGTTTGTTGACCTAGGTGCACTCAAGATGCTCCCTTTATCTAGAGATGATGTGGCACCTATCCACCTCAACCCATCCAAACTAGACGCTCATCCAATTGAAGTAAGGGAGGAGGATCTATAGAAACTAAGTGGCACCTATCCAATTGAATTAACATGCAAGATGACACTGAGGGGTCGATTGAGAAAAATTCTGAAACAACTATAGAAACTTCATCCGAAGAAGGAGAATAAGAGTACAAAAACATATAAGTTAAATTGTCAATATTAGATTATTAAAAATAATTTTCTAATTACAATTATTTAATTTTCTTATTCGTTTTCAAGGATGCCGCTAAAAAGAGTAAGAAGAAATGTTGTACCTGTTCCAAGTCTCGAACCCGCTCCGGACTCATCCCCTGAGGAATGCGTTCATGAAGAAATCATTATGCATGAGATGGATAGCCAGTCGACACCTAATTGTAATGAAATGTCATTGGTAATTACTTAATTATATTTTAATACTCAATAACATATATAACTAATACCCAACTGTTGAATATGTTAGCTGATGCATTGTCCTCTTGTGACTATACTCGTGGTATTTCTCTAAAGAGAAGTAGACGTCAAGAAAAAATTAAGGTCACGATTCCTAAATATTCCTCTGGAGGAGTTGATGATGGTGCAGCAGCACTTTCCTCTTATATTGGTACAGTAGTTCGAGCTTATGCTCCTTTTTATGTGCGATCATGGTGAAATGTTCCAATTGAAGTTAAAGATCACATTCAGAGCCGTTTACTGGTAAGATAACTTTACAACTATATTGTTTCCTCCTCAATAGGCATATCGTATTACTTACTTAATTCACTCCTTAGGATGAATTCAACCTCAATTTTACTCGTATCGAAGATTTGAGAATTATGAACGGATTGATGGCTACATTATTCTGACGTCACAAAGGCCGGTATCATGAATACTTCAAGAAGTTTCAAACGTTGGAAGAGGCTGCGAAGTTTCAGAAGATAAAGTTAGATGATTGAGTGAAGTGTTGTGATCTGTTCGTAAGTCGTGATTATCAGGTATTCTAAATTAGTTAGTTATTTACATTTATATTCATTTTTAATTAGCAATAACATTATTAATTAATTTTATAGAGCTTAAGTTCGACAAATGCACTTAATAGATTAGCTCTCACTGTCCACTATCATACCGGTTCAAGGTCATTCCATCGTCTTACTGATAAGATGGTAATTAATAACTTATAGAAATTTTACACAATTTTTGATATTTAATATTATTTAATTACTAACATTCAAATTTTCAATTACTAATCTGTCTTTGTTAGAAACGTGATGATCCTAAATAAATTTCCCTCATTCATGTTTATGCGGCTGCTCACACTAATTAACGTAGTGAGTGGATAGATCCTGCAGCTACAGAAAATTATGTAAGCAATTTTAATTTTTTTAAATTGATTATGCAATATCTAAATAATTTATTTTTGTTTGAATTTTAATTAATTTTGTTGCTGTTGCCCAGATTTGAGTTCTACAGTTGCTTAATGAGTGTATTTTCTTTCTAATTGCAGGACAGAATGTTGGGGATGCATTCAACTTTTGGGGAGTCCTCGCCTAGTGATATCGACATTTTCACAGAAGTGCTCGGGGCTAAGTCTAGCATGGTCAGAGGATTGGGATGTTCACCCAAGCATTCAGCTGGTTCATCCTCTACGAGCTCCTCAACTTCAAGGGTTAATAATCTCATCAAGGATTTAGAAGCAACACGACTAGAAAAAGAGATTATGAGGTCGAGACGGCAGGAGTTGAAGTCTCTTTTGAAGCGACATTCTAATCTAGAGATGCGCATGTAGGAGCAGCAGAGAGAGTAGGAGGAAAGAATGCGCACTGCAATCCAAGAACAAGTGCAGAGAGAGATGGCGACCTAGATGGACCGTGTTATATCACTGCAACAGGATCGCGGTGGACAAGGAAAAAAAAGAGATAAATTTTATTATTTTTAATTTTAGTATCCAAATTTGATATGTATAAGACATTGTATACTTTTTAATATGAAATATTGTATAATTTTGTATGTTTTTTTTTTTGTTTTATTATTTGTAACATGATACCATTTATATGCTTTTTAATTTTATTAAAATTTACCACTTCTAACTAGTACATTCAAATGTACAAAGTAAATGTTTGAATGAACTCACAAAACATTTGAGCTAATTGTCCAAACGTTGGAATGTTCATCAAATTAACGTTCCAACTTAGTGAAACGTAACGTCCAAATGTTGTGTAAGAAACGTCCGAACGTTAAAATGTGAATAATATTCGAATGAAAATATTAACGTTCAAACGTCTAATATTTGAACGAAATAGTGTATCATTCAAATGTCAGCAAGATGCATTTACGTTCAAACATTTTTTATTACATTCGAACGTTACTTTTGGTGACACATTTGAACCGTCATTAACCGTTCTAACATTCGAACATTTCATCGAACGGAAAGACACCAACCATCACAAAAAGTTTTTTTTGTAACAGTTGAACAATAAACTGTCAGACGCACTTATTATAACAATTGTTATGACGGTTTCAAACTGTTATAAAAAATCTTTCGTGATGTTTTGATCATTTTTTCTGACCTTTTTATCTGTCACAAAAATCCAAATTTGTTGTAGTGGCTCACAGAGAAACTTCAATTGAAAATATAGCATCACATATAAATTCAAGCAAGAATTTATCTAGAAAGTGAACAAACACAAAATACAGATAAGTGAAAGTAGGTTATGCATCTACTTACTACCTTAAACTTGTTCATACCATATAACATAGGGCTGCAAACGATCCGATCAAAGACGAGTTCGAATCGAGTCGAGTCGAGTCGAGCTGGACTCAAATAACTCGAGTTCGAGTTCGAGTTCGAGTCGAGCTGAGAGTTTGCCGAGTCGAGTCGAATTCGAGCCGATCAAAGACGAGCTCGAGTCGAATCGAGTTATTTATCGATCTTTGTTTTTATTCTTTAACGAACGAGCCGAACTTAGTCGAGTAATTATTCGAGTTTCTTACTCTTTATAAATATTTGACTCAATAATTTTTTTGTGAATTTAATACATTATTATTGTAAAGAAATAAAATGCTACTTCTACATAAAGTAACAATATATATTATTTATACAAAATATCAAAAATAATATATATAACACAGAAAATATATATAATAAAAGAATATATGTAAGAATACATGCAAGATTATATATATATATATAGAAATATTATGAGTATTGTTACGAGCTTAAAACGAGTCGAATCGAGTTTATACGAATCTTGTTCACGAATACAAATTGAGTTTATACGAGTCGAGTCGAGATTATACGAGTTTAGCTCGTTTAATATTCGAACTAATATTAGTGCTCACGAACAACTCATTTATTAAACGAATCGAGTTCGAATCGAGTTTATACGAGTCGAGCTTAAATTGTTCACGAGCAACTCTGTTCGTTTGCAACTCTAATATAACATGTCACTTGACGTTAACCGATCTCCTAAAATGTCAACAAAATATTAAAACTAACCTCAAACTGGTTTTCACCCTATATACACGTTACAGGGCCTTTATAGGAAAATGTTTGGATCCGGACTTTCTATAAATATTCATTTTGCAGACAACCAATTAGGTATTTCCACGTTGACTTCGCCAAGTAATCTCCTTGCACCCGCACTACAGGAAATCAGAAGCTTTAGAACCCACTGCATTTCCTTCACTCGAGCAAACAGACCCGATTCGCATTCCCGGTAAGGTTTCGCACTCCCATTTGCCGCTGCCGACGAACCCAGCAGGCGACGACGAACCCAGCCTCTCCGTCTCCCAAGACTCACAACGACGAGCAGTCAACTTTCTCACTCTTCTCTTCTCTCACGTCTCCTTCTTTGCCTTGCCACTTCCACTTTCTTCTTTCCATTTTAATCCACCAGAAGGTTTCAGTTCACACACACTCCTAGTCTCTCTCTTTTTCGGCTCCATTTTGGCCTCAATTTGGTGGTTTTGCTTCATGGGTTTGTGAACTTGATGGTTATTCTTTCTGGGTCCTTGGAATAATTTCATTGCTTTGTGAAATTGAACCTAGCTATTTCATTTTGTACCTTAAATTGTCCCGACGACAATGGCTGGGCTTGTGATAATCTTCAACAATAGATACATCTGGTGCATTAGCTTGTGATAATGGTTATGAGCCCAAGTCCATTTTATCGGATGGAATTGAAAATTTGGCAACAAATTAACAATAGAATATTCTGGAGTTCTTGATGATGATAAGAAGGGTGAAGGTTCTCAAAATTATATGAATCCAACCAGATGGGAATCAACGGAGACTGTTTTAAGCTCGCCGGTAGGTTCCTCTCAGATTTCTTCTTGCAGAGAAGATGATAGCGACGATGAAATTTTTGATTTCCTGTAATGTGGGTACAATGGGATTATTTGAAGAAGTTGATGTGGCAACACCTGAATGGGTGTTTGCAAAATGAATTTTTGTAGGAAGTATGGACCCAAGGTTTTCCCATCTTTATAGCCTAAGAAATAAACCAGGTGGCAGGGATGATTTAGCTATCTGCCCTTGAGGGCTAATGTAATGGTGACACGAATTACTCTAAGATAATGCATTTGATTTATACAAATACCTTCATCTATCTAGTATTTTGGTGGCGGTTGTAGTTGTGGCGGTCTTGGACACTGGGATGTATTTCTTTTTTCTTGCTGCATTTTCTGACTTCCAATAAAAAAATTTAATAAATGTGAAAGCCTAAGTTAGCCGACATAAATTAAAAGACTAATCTTGCTTCTAGATATACCACTAAGATAAAAACAATTCTCACTGCAGTAGCTGGGCGGTTCCTTGGTGAGAGCACCTAGATGAAAGGTATTTTGTATAAAAGCGGCTCTATATGAACTCCCAAGACCACTCAACAAAAACGCACTGGCTAACATGGTTTGGGAACTCATATATGAGCCACTTCTATACAAAATACCTTTCATCTGGGTTTCGGAGGACAATGACTACCTAATGATAAACAAAAAAAAATCTTATTCTTTTATGTGAATCTTGTGTTAATAGGCTGAGATAATCGAACATATTTTTTTAATAATATTCTAAAGGATGTCGACTATTTATTTTCCTTTATTTTCAAAATCCAAGCAATGCTCTGTTTTTAGGTGCTGGAAACATGGGCTTCGGTTGTGTGCATGGGTTTTTCCATGGTGGTTCTGGCGCTAGGGTGGTGCAGTGGCTTTGTTGTTGGGTTGGAAAATGAGGGTGGAGCGTCCGTTTGGCGTGAGTTGCGGCATGCTCGGTTGGCGTGAGTTCGGAAGAGGGGTGAGTTGCGGAGTGAGTTAGGAATAGGGACGTTGCGTGTAACTAATTGCCGAACATTGACATAATGTGAGTAATTACAGTGTTTGCTTGAATTGCGTGATTTGCGGGAATGATGCCAAGTTGGATTGTAATACTCGACCATTATATATAGAAATAGATTAAAGGCTATTCTAGTACTTTCGTGTGAACTGAGAAACTTTCTAGTAATTTCGTGAGCTATCAGATTCTGGAAAGAGGGTGTTTTCGTGAGTCTTCGATATGGACCCCTTGACCTTTTGCTGGGCATGTTTTGTTGAAAGAATCAATGACTTGACCATGTACGAAGAACTTGCAACTTCTTTACTGAATATTTGCGTAAACAAAACATTTTAATCCATTGGACCATGTAATTAGAACCAAAGTTTCAAAAACAAGAAATTAACAATGAAGTGACTGGTAGGCGTATAAGCGTTTTGTGAGGGAAGTAATTTCCTCATTTTTGGTCAGGCCAAGGAGCCCAGCCCGCAAAGTGTGAGTGATGCAAATTAGGACTGGCCCATGAGAGGTAAAGAAGGGAGAGGTATCGAGCATGAATTCTAGTAAAAAAGACTGATGCAATAGATGACCGACAACTCATAACCAGGATGTCAAGAACAACCTTGATACTTAAGTGCCAACAATTGTTCAGATTTATGCACAACAACTTGGATGCAGAGTGTCAAGGACAATCCCAATATTTGAATACCAACGACTACACAGGTTTTGTCCATTTAGGCAGTATAGACTCATCTGTCTAAAGCCACGCTGCATTAAATAAAGGGAAAACGAGCATGTCATAACACAGACCAAGGATATCAATGGTTACCATGATCGAGCATGGGCATCCTGCCACCTGAAAGAAAGCTACCGTGAAATGCAACTTGAGTATAGGCGACATCCCTAAGATCCAACTATCAGGTATGGACGATACCATCACAATCCTTCAATCAGAGGATCCTCCAGACCAAGTATATAAATATCCTCCTCCCGCTTTTTAGGTAGGGGTTTTAAGTTTATTTTCTTTTTTCATTTTATTTACCAAACTTTCTACATGCCTAACTTAAGCACTAGAGATATCTCGGCTACCTCACATCCCTCATTCTTTGCATCGATAGGTACTCAAGTGAGTCAAGCTAAGTGGAGTTGATCGGACTACGAAACATGACATCAAGCTAATTGTGTCTTTATTGGATTTAAATCTGGCCATATGTCACGATGATTTAAAAAAAATAAAGTGATTGTGTATTTAGTATTTCAAGCTAAAATTTCAATTACTTTTAACATCAAGCTTCTTGGCTTCCTCCTTGGGAATGGTCATGGTAAGATCCCTATTCTCCATCGAAGCCTTCACTTGATCCATCTTCAAGTTCTTTGGCAGTCTAAACCTCCTCATGATCTTGCCATTGCTCCGCTCCGCCCTATGCCACTTCTTGTTATTGTCCTCGTCCACATTCATCTCTCCACTTATAACTAGCACTCTCTTTAATTTCTTCAATCTCAGCCTTCCCTTCCTACTTCAACCCTGGCAGATTAGCCCTAAAGATGTGCCTTCTGGGGTCTCCTTCCACTTGATCCTTGTGTTAAATGCAGAATTTTCCTGAAAAAATAGTGGAGATGAAGTTGAAAGTGGCATAGAGGGGAACGAAAAATCAAGAGAAAAGGGATCGAAGACGCTGCTTAATTTGTGGGCCACAGAAGAAGATTGGTATGATCGACATTCTTGCTATGATTTTGATGCTCAAGTGAAAACTGGAAGCGGTTTTCACTTGCATTGTTTATTAGTGAAAAAACATTGATTAAAATATATTACAACTCATTTTCATTGAAATATGAACATTGACCTATACGGAGTCTATCTGCGTATACGGAAGTTTTTCGAAAATGGACTTGATTCTTGAATCCAGCGAAATGGCCACGGATTTAAACTTTGAAATCAAAATCGCTTCATTTTTGTTTAAAACCATTGAAAGTAATATCTTTTGATACCAAAAGTCATCTCTTTTCATATTTTTGAAGCGGTTTTCACTCTTTTCTGAAATGGTTTTCATTTCAGAGACATCAGAAAACTTTTTCAGAGAAGCCGTAGTTTTCTCATCTTGAAATAGTTATTTTTCAAGATAAATTGTTTTTAAATTTACTGAGATAGCGATTTTCTCTTGATTTTCTGTTGCGGTAGTTTGATTGTCCAATCTGTTTAAATCTGCATGAATTTTGGGCATTTAGTTTCATTAAAAAAATATATATTATTAAAACACACGATTTGGTGTTATATGTATAATGTAATTTGGCCATTTGCATCATGGCTGGATGCTGCACGTATACATATAAAGGGTCTTGTCTCTTTTCATGCTTGGATGCCGCAAGACACAATGACACCACCATACATATATATATGCTTGTTTACTGCATATTTTTTTTTTACGGCATGTAAATCATCTAACGGGCCAATACCTTGTGACCAGATTATTTGGTTGATAATCGATTATTTGATGAAATAACATCATTATAAATGAATGGATTAGTTTATGTAATCATGAATTTATTTGTGATACCATATTAAAATAAATATTATTGTGTATTGAGAATAGCCTCAGCATCTTAAAACATAATAATATTTCAATATATTTGATTGTATGATTTTGTAATGGCATTTTTTAATTGTAATTAAATTATTATAATAATTACTTGGCCCTATAGGGAGGTAATTATTATAAAAGATGATGATTTAATTGGAATAAAATAGTGAAAAGATATTAGGGAAAATAGATTTCTTATACCCACAAGTATGGAATTTTTTTTTTCTTAGTTATTTATATATCACTAGTCTTATTATAAAGAAATACATATAAGCAAGTCTCATGCATGTTGTAATCTTTACCCACAGGCAGATTTAGATTTGCTTTTTAAATTAGACATTGGTCAATTCAAATTACAGTTATTGTTTGTTTCAAAGTATTAATATATGTTCTTGCTTATATTATTGCAATTCCTATGCCTTCTATTTTAAATAGTGAATCTTCTCATATTTCAATTTTGAATGGGGATAATTTTTCGGATTGGAAAGAAAAAATTCTTTTGACATTAGAGTATATGGATTTGGACTTGGCACTTCGTGTGGATGAACCACCTATACCCACTCAGTCAAGTTCATTGGTAGATAAAAATACTTATGAAAGTCTAACCAATTAAGTCTAATGCTCATTAAGTCACATGTGAGTAAGAGTATTAGAGGTTTAATCCCAGAATGTGACAAAGTTAAGGACTACATAAAGGCTATTGACGAGCAATTTGTTAGTTCTGATAAAGCATTGGCTAGTACCCTAATGAACAAATTATCAGTTATGAAGCATGGCAAATCCAGAAGCGTGCGTGAGCACATAATGGAAATGAGGGATATTGCAGCCCAACTTAAGTCTTTAGAGATTGGGATCTCACAGTCATTCATTGTCCATTTTATACTCAACCCTCTTCCTATAGAATATGGACCATTCAAAATTTCATACAATACACATAAGGAAAAGTGGTCCATAAATGAACTTTTAACTATGTGTGTACAAGAAGAAGAAAGATTGAAACATGAAAATATTGAGAGTACTCATTTTGTCACTCAAAAGAAGGGATAATGGAAGAAAGACAAAAATGTCAATAAGTGGAAGAAGGATGGGAAAGTGACATTCAAATGCTATAAATACAATGATACATGCTTCTTCTGCAAAAAGAAAAGGCACATAAAGTATAAAGCATGGCTTGAGAAGAAAGGTAATCTCAATTCTCTTGTTTGTTATGAGTCTAATTTCATAGACTCTCATAATAATACATGGTGGATTGATTCGGGTACTTCAATTCATGTTGTCAATATCATGCAGGGTTTTCTCAGCCTAAGGAAATAGATGGGAAGTGAACAAGGCATCTACTCAGAAAATGGGATGCGTTCGCATGTCGAGGCTGTAGGAACTTTTAGACTTATTTTAAATAATGGTTATATTTTGGATCTTAAAAACACATTTTATGTACCTTCTTTTTCTAAAAACTTGGTCTCTATATCTAAATTAGTACCTTTTGGATTTGAATTTAATTTTGTAAAATCAAATGTTTATTTTTTTCAAAACTTCACTTTTGTAGGTTCTGGGACCTTGATTAATGGTTTGTAAAAATTATATTTAGATTCTGTTTTTGAAAATAGTTTATTAACTCTGCATAATGATGTTGGCATTAGGCGTAATATTATTGATGAGTCCTCCTCTATATTATGGCATAGGAGATTGGGACATATCTCCATACAGAGAATTAAAAGATTAATTAATGATGGAGTCTTAAAGACTTTAGATTTCAAAGATTTTGGTCCTTGTGTGGATTACATAAAGGGTAAGCAAACCAACAAAACCAGTAAAGGTGCCAAGAGGAGTGAGAAAATCATTGGGATCATATACACTGACATCTGTGGACCATTTAATACATTTTGTATGAATGGTCAGAGATATTTTATCTCATTTATTGATGACTATTCACGATTTATATATCTTTACCTCCTTTTTGATAAATCTGAAGTACTAGATGCTTTTAGAATATATAAAAAGGAAGTAGAGAAACAATTAGAAAATAAAATAAAGATCGTAAGATCTGACAGGGGTGGAGAATATTATGGTAGATATACAGAGTCAGGGCAACATCCGGATCCATTTGCAAATTTTCTTAAAGAAGAAAGAATTATTGCTCAGTATACAATACCAGGTTCACCTTACCAAAATGATGTTGCTGAAAGGTGAAACCGTATTCTTATGGATGTGGTACGAAGTATGCTAAGTAATTATAATCTTCCTTTATACTTGTGGAGTGAGGCCTTAAAAACTGCAGTATATATCTTAAATAGAGTTCCACCCAAGGTTATTCCTAAAATATCATTTGAGTTATGAAAATGATGGAAATCTAGTTTAAGGCATATGTGCATATGGGGTTGTCAAGTTGAAATTAAGGTTTATAATCCACAACTAAAGAAATTGGATCCATAGACAGTCAGTGGTTATTTCATTGGGTATGCAGAAAATTCTAAGAGTTACAGATTTTACTGTCCTTCACATACACCTAGAATTGTGGAAACCAAAAATGCAAAATTTATTGAGGATTTTGGAATAAGTGGGAGTAATGTTCCTCGAAAGATAGAGTGGGAGGAAACATGGAATCTAGATATTACATCCGTGCATAAAAATAAAATGATTGATATTCAAGCAAATCAATCTGATAATTTTGAAACTCAATCAATTCAAGAACCACTACCACTTCATGAGGAACATACCAATTTTGACTCTACAGTCCAACATCTATATAATATGGATGAAACTGTAGAATTAACAAGATCCTCTAGAATAAGAAAGCCTGCTATTTCTGATGATTAACTATATATACTTATTATAGTCTGACTTTGATGTGGGATCTAAATGATCTCATCTCATTTTTACATGCCATGAGTGGAGAACATTCAAAATTTTGGCATGATGCTATGATAGAAGAAATGGAATCTATAGTTAAAAATCAAGTTTGAGAAATTGTCGAGTTGCCTAAAGGAGTTAAAGCTATTAGCTATAAATGGATTTATAAAACCAAGAGAGACTCAAAGGTAATATCAATAGATATAAAGCTAGATTTGTAGCTAAAGGATTTACACAAAGAGAAGGTATTGACTACCATGATATTTTCTCTCCAGTTTCTAAGAAGGATTCCTTTAGAGTGATCATGGCATTAGTAGCTCATTTTGATTTAGAGCTACATCAAATGGATGTGAAAACGGCATTTTTGAATGGGACTCTTGAAGAAGGAGTATACATGAAACAACCTGAAGGGTTTCATTCTGATAAAGTGATCATTTGGTTTGCAAATTAAAGAAATCAATTTATGAACTAAAACAAGCATTCCGTCAATGGAATATCGTGGGAATGTTGGGAAGATACCAAAGCAATTCTGGAATAGAACATTGGAAGGCTGCTAAAAAGGTTATGAGATATTTATAAGGAACTAAGAATTATATGCTTACTTATAAGCATGTTGATTGTCTAGAAGTGGTTGGATATTTAGACTCAGATTTTGCTGGTTGATGAGCTCATTTTATGGTTGATTTGTTCAATGTATACAATACTTGTTGTCAATAATAATATTTTTATTTGTGCACATAAAGTATTTACTCTCATTCTATAAAGTGTAGACCCAGAATAACTTATAGGAAGTCATTCATAAAGATATGTAGCACATGTGGAAAATTATTTAGAGAGATTAATACAGTGTAATACATGGAAGGAAATGTTGATATAATAACATAACCGCCATGATTCATATATTATATCTTTCTTCTAAAGGTTATGGTTTGAGTAGCTTTATATGTGGCCATATTCAGTTTTGGTTACCTAGATGATTTTAAATAATTGCCACATAAGCCAAGTAAGAAAATGAAAGAACACGTTTCTTTGTAGGAGATTTAAGGGTGGCTTACGTGTCACACCCTTTTAATATATATTATATATTTATTTTTTTTAATATTTTAATATTTATATTAAAATTCTGAGTAATTAAAAATAAAGATACCTCATTTAAAAGTCAAAAGTCACATTCTTTGATGGAAGGAAGCAACTCTTAGTAGAAAGGGGTCTTGGTCTATCTATAAATAGGGTCTGTGATTCTCCATCAGTTATATCCATCAACGTAAAGAGAGATAGACTGAAAATCTTTTTCTAATACTCTCCATATTTCAATTTGTGAGGGTTCATAATGATTCTTTTATGATTCTTTAAATAATGGTCATAGGTAAGTGTTATAATGATTATTTTATTATGGAATGTTAGCCAAATTCTTTTAGACCATTGTTAGCCAAAAATCAATGAACAAAATAAGCAGGTGATCTTTTTTTTGGGATTAAAAAATATATTAAAGACTAGATCTCTGGGTTCAAGTACTACTCCAGACACATGAAGTACTACTGCAGGTCGAGTACTTTAGGAAACAAATACATGAAGTACTACTGCAGGTTGAGTACTTTCGGAAAGAGTTCAAAATTGTGAGCTCGTGCATGTGCCAACAGTATCTTTGCAATTAAAATGACATAATCATACCCACCAGCTTGTTCAGGGAGTTGTCGGACGAAGTACTTCTCTAATGCAAAGTTCAACTTTTCCCTTCAAATTATTGGCATTCTCTCTTACCGCCTCCCCTTCCTTGTCCACCATTAATATTCTTACATCTAGTTTCTCTATTTGACCTCTCTCCAACTCCTCCAATTCCAAACCTACCCTCCATACGTGGCTTGGGTACTCTCTAGCGTTGAGTTCTAACCACAACGGCTCAGAAACCCACCCACCGCGCTATGCGCCAAACTTCCTTCTATGGTGCCCATTTCACAATGCAATCTGTTAGTGAAATATATAACAATAAAATAAAAATTACAACATTACACAATAATATAATATGATCAATTACAACAAAATAATATTTAAACGATCTAAAGTTAGGTCGAGGTACGAATATCTCGTTTTTTTTAAGAAAATTCAAACTTTATGTGATTTACAATCTCTCAAATTAAACCAGTACAACAGAATATCTCTTGATCAGACTCATTTACGATACAACAGTCTAGCTGATTATCGTATGGTTCAAGCCAACTCTACCCAAGTGAACGAGTCTAAAATTTCACCACCTCTATTTTATTTGAAAATTCTCTAAAAGATATATATTCACAACACTACTTTATTTTACTGATTTTTCTCTCTATATGTTGTACGGAAAAAACACACATGTACATGATATATTTTTGCTTACTTAAAAAATATATCTTCCACACCTCCCAAAGGACCAAATAGAAATGTATATATAAGACAAAAGCCACCCAGAACTCAAGAGGACGTAAACGGACAATTAACGGGAAAAAACCATTAAAAAAGAGCCAACGTTAATCCCTTCAGAAAACGGCAACATAATTACAAGTTCGTTAAAAAAACGTTTATACCAAGAACCAGCAACTGAGCAATGAAAGGAAATAAAATAGCCGCCTCAACGTTAAAGAAATTAATCAGCTTACAACGTCTAAAAAACATAAAGGCATATAATGACTTGAAAACCAAAACGGTTTGAACATATAATTATGATCAAAACTCTTCTCCAACAGTAAATAATAAATATTATTAAAAAATCACTAACACGTGCAACCTTTCTCTTCAAGAGTTTCTCTACGAACTTTAGGAAGTTCTTCTATCCATTGATCTGAACCGTAACTATTTGAGTGAGGTCGAATCACCCACAAGAAAGGCTGCTGACTGTTGGCTAGTCCCCATGCCATTTCAGGTAGCTCTTTCTCATCCATGGATGCTATGCTTCCCATGCTTATGTATATAACATAGTTTTTAGTTTGCTTCCCGAGCCATGACATACAGCTCGTGTCTTCTTCCAATAAACTACTGCAATAAGAGGCTGGAGCAAATTTGTGGAGTACTGGACCAACGGGAAGAACTGGAACTTGGCATTGTTGTTGGATTTGCTCCAATAGTGATAGTTCAAGGCTTTCCATGGTATTCCAGACGATGGCTGATGATGTTCCAATATTATACAAGTACAACTAGTTGCTCAAAGCCGCCGAAATTTTTAGACTTGGGAAGGGGTAGATCCTTGAACCTGAGTAGATCAAGACCAGGGACAGGGTCCTGTGACGCAGAATCTGTAATCCAGATCCGTAGAGGTTAGTACAAAAAAAAAACAGATGACTATCAGTGATTAAATGGGGTTGATTACAAGATGTTTGTGAATCGTCAGATTCGTCACTATATCAAAAGAAAAAAGAAAAGATTCGTTCATTAATATCTGAGACAAGCATTCATGGAGATGCGATTTGCATCCGACATTAGCCCCCGTGTAATTCTTACTAGACCCCCAGCTGATATATCGTTCCCGGATAAGCCATCCTGGATCGGAATGAACTGGAAAGAAGGATGGTTGGAAGGGTTAGGAGAGTTGGACTTGCAGTGAAAAACTGTAATGGAAAACCCCTTGGAGTGAAGAATGCTACCTAGTTCAAGCATGGGATTTATGTGTCCTTGAAATGGACATGGCAGTACAAGCAACCGGCGCCGACGTTTCTGTACTCCCTTCTTTTCCATCTGATCTGACATGCCTGTCAGTGTTACATTACACACAAAGGAGGTTGTAGCTAGCGTATCGATTTTTGCTTTCTTTGGCCAGCTGTCAGCCTGTCACCCTGTTTTTTTTTTTTTGTTGAAAGAGCTGTCACCCTGTTGAACTTTGTAACAGAAAGCGTCAAGTATTTTATCTGGTAGATTGAAACCCTAAACGCACGTCTCCCCAAACCTTTTTATAAAAAGAATAAAAAAAAATGATTTTTACAAGAGTAATTTTAAATACAGTCGATTGAGACTGTCCAGACACGAATTAAAACGAATTGTTTCATTTAAATGAGACGAATCGTTTCATTCCTGCAAATTTGATCCCCTCCCCTCCCTCTTCTCTTCTGAAAACTCTAGAGAATTTTTCATAGGGAATCTGAGTCAGCATCTTCTCCAAATCTGATCCCCCTCCCCTCCCCCTCCCCCTCCCTTCGAAAACTCTTGAGAATTTTTCATTGCAAATCAAACTTGGGCAGCATCTCTCTCACTCTCTCTCTCTAATAGCGGTTATGTAGAAGGGATGGTCAAGTACATGGTGATGGATGATCTGAAAGTGAAGCCCATGACCAGGGGTAGACCCACGTTGGTGGGTGGGTGGGTGTGGGGGGGAGGGGGGGGTTGGGGGTTCTTCCGCCCCAAAACTTTTTTAAAAATTCATCTATAATATAAATATATATAAAGTTTATATATATATAATTAAAATTCTCTCTTAGATTATTGAAAAAAGAAAATTGCCCCCCCTAAATGTTTTACTAAAATTATTTCTCTAAATCTCAATATACATCCATTTATATTCTAACTTTTAACTTCATTTAAATGCAAACACTACAACAAATAATAGTATTTGCTGCATTTTTTTTAGCTGGGAGTCAAATTCTATCGCAAATAGTGATATTTTGCTGTGAATTTCTAGCCGGGAGTCAAATTCTGCTGCAAAGTTTTCTAGCCGGGAGTCAAATTCTGCCACAAATAATGACATTTACTGTGTTTTCTCTAGCCGGGAGTCAAGTTCTATCGCAAATAGTGGCATTTGTTACGTTTTTCTAGCCAGGAGTCAAATTCTACCGCAAATTTTTCTAGCCGAGAGTCAAACTCTATCGCAAGTTTTTCTAGCCGAGAGTCAAATTCTGTCGCAAATAGTGACATTTGTTGCGTTTTTTTAGCCGGGAGTCAAATTCCATTGCAAATTGAAACAAAAGCACGTCTTAGCTGCGTTTTTATTTTTGTAGCAAAAGCTTTAGCCACAAATTGTCCATAATAGCGGCATTTATCATTTAGCAATTAGCATTGCTAATTTCACTATGAAAATTATTTTGCTATGAAATTTCAGTTTATTTGCAGCGATACTAAAGCGCTAGAAATAGTTACTTTTAAAAATTAAACCAAACTCGCATAACCTCCCGATAGCAAATTTGTGATATCCCCTTTTTTTGTATATTTTGATTGAAGGATTATTTTATTTAATTTAATTTTGGTTCTCCTATTTTAAATTTATCGAATTTCTCGTTAAACTTATTTTATGATTTTAAGTTATGAAATTTAAATTGATATACTTTCTTAATATTAATTAATGTTTTGTATTTAAATTACACTTTAATTTAAATTAGTTTATTATTGGACTTTAAATTTTGGTGTTGTTGTTTTTGTTATTATTAGTTTATTTTAACTAATCATTGTGTTTAAATTAATTTTTTCAGCTTAATGTTTTGAAATTCTTTTTGTTGAATCAATTTTATAACAAAGTTATGAAAATTAGATCTCTTTTCTTTCCCTTCCTTTTTCTTTTTCCTTTTTCTTTTTCTTCTCTTTTTCTTTTATCTCTTTTTCTTCTTTCTTTTCTTCCCCATTTCCCCCACAGCCCGCGCGAACCCCCCCCCCTCCTTCACCTCTTCTGCCCGTTTTTCCCCTCTCCACCCAGCACCGCCGTGCGTAGCCGTGGCCGTCACCGCCCCTCCCATCCTTTTCCCCACCGGCCGGCGACCATCCCCATCAATTGAGGCCCAGCCCATGCCGTTGATTGCCCCCACGCATGCCTCCTATGTAGCAGCCCTTTAGTGCTCCAGTGCTGCCATCTCCCCACCATTGGCCACCACTTCTTCACCACTTCACCACCGGCCAGTGGGCTACTTAACCCACCCTTCCTCAGCCTCGATTCGCCACCCTTGAAACCTCATCATGCGCTCTCTCTCTCCCTCCGTTCGTCTCTCTTTTCTTTCTTTGTTAGTCTCTTTGTCTAGTTTTGGTTGATTTGAGTTTTATTTGGTGAATTGTTGTATTTATCAGCCTGATTTATTTGGTGAATTGTTGATTTTTTCTGTTACGATTGTTGTTAACATGAGAATCGTATATGCTCCTAAAGTCACTAACATTTCTGATTTTGGTTCACAAGAAGGATTAGGGTAGTTGTATATGCTCCTAAAGTCACTATACTAACTGCATCTTATTAGTATATTTCCTCCATAGAATAACTTGAATTTCCCAATTCATAGGAAGTTTGATCAAAATAACTGGGTTGCTGCTTAGCTTGAGTCTGGGTCCAGGTTGCATGCTATTTCCATTCCAAGTACAAGTCAAGTAGCTCGAGTACCTATAAGAAGAATGGTTTATATCAAGACTTAGGCTGGTTCTCCATATCTTTACATTGTATATTTGCATGATTTGATTGTCATGAGTTTATGGAATAGGAAAATTATATATACTTATAGAATGACACCTATTATTAATTCTTTCTCTATTTTTTTTTTAAATAGATATTGCGTTATGCATATCATTATATTATGAATTTTTGAACTTTGCATCCCACTCTATAGCTATAAAAACTAACACATTACATTTTCAAGCTATAAAAAGAAATTATAATTTTAGCCACCATGCATGCATTTATATAAGTTCTATGAGTCAAAATTGTGTAACATCTCCTACAATTTTAAAAGCTCTACTATCAAGATAGGAGTAATATTACAACTACTAAAAAACACAAGATACAACATTTATTTATGTTATCTAGCTATCTTCCACGTCAACATTAATAAACAAATAGATCAAAGTGCTACAATCACAAATAGATCTCTCAAAAGTAAAGGTGCAAATATATGACTTCATTAATAGATTTACTTTATAATATTGTGATCTATTTAATATCATGTCTTTCTTTAAGCCATTGGTAATTTGTTTTGATTTTGGTACTGTGTGAACTACTTCTGCATATTAGGAAGAGAAATCTTTGGTCTACACAAAGCACAATGGTTTGTATCAAGCACAAAGATTGTATCTCACTAGAATAATGATGAGCCTTCTCACATTTCACCGAAGTGGTGGGATGGGAATGGAATTCCAAATTCCACCAATAAATACAAGGAGGTATTTCTTTTGGTTGCGGTATTTTCTGCTTGCTGCCACCAACAATGAAACCTCCATTTAAGAAATGCTAGTCATTTTTGTAGGACCAGAAAGTGAGTTGGCATGCTACACCATTTGAGGAGAGATCAGAAAAAGCTCTGTCTGAAGAGAGTTTTTTCACTCAAAAGTATGCTTGCTTCCTCTGTTGTGGTTTTCTGGGTGAAGATAACCATATACATTCTCATTCCATTTTGTTAGCTGCTGTTATTAGAAACCTGTATTTAGATAACTTGATGGTTTCCATGTTATTAAACTGCTAGATACAAAAGGGAGATGCCAACAAAGGGGTAGTTACATAAGTTAGTTTCAGCACTCCCTATAATGATATTTATTTGTACTTGTGTTAGATGGAAGTAGATAGATTATGTTTGAATTATGGTGGTTCCAATTTGTATGCTTCAAATATTAAACTATTTCCACATATCATGGTTTGTGTACCATCTGATGGGTAAGATGCCTCTTGCTGTTTTGTCTTAGATATAAGTGAAAGAATGTGTGGTGGAAGATGTGATTGCAAACCTGTTCTTGTTTCTGTTTAAGTCATGGTTGGAAAGAAGCATGAAGTGAATAGGTATTGGTTTTATCATATATATATTGAAGTAAATTTTGGTACTATTTTATTTGAAATTTGATAGGAACTGCATGCTTGATAGGTATTAAGCTTTTTGTAAATTTAATTTTTTTTAAGTTTAATACCTATCATAAATAAATAATAGAGGCTAGATTAATGCATACAAACACTTGTAGGGATGGCAATATTTGATGGTAATTTTACTGTTAAATGGTAATTGTTGTATGAAGTATATGTGGCTGGAAGATGATTACATGATAGCATATGTTTATTTACGTTGTTGAATCCAATGTTTCAAGTTTCGTATCTACGTGTAGATTTTGATGATAACAAATAAATTCAAGTCTCAAACTCAAATTATTTACGCAATGAAGCGAAGCGCATCAAGCATAAAAGAACAAGTCTACAAATGAAGCTCATAGATTATTTTTGTACATCTCTTGATAAAATTCGAAATTGGATTAAGGTTCCAAATTACTCTTTTTTCTCATAAAACATCCAATTACTTTTTTCACATATGCAAGACATTTTTAAATGTCTTAGTTTTAAAATTATGTTTTTCACATGTGCATAACATCATCAAACAAAATAATTTCGAAAATTATATTTTTTTTTTATAAAAACTTGAATTTATAAGATGATTGATTATCATATTTGACATGTGCATAATTTGTTTGAAAGTCTTGAAGGGAGGTAGGTGGTGTGTTTTTTTTTACAAATGTAAAATGTAGATGATTTTGTTTGAGAATCTTAAAAGGTGGTTGTGCGTTTTTTTGACAAATGCAAAAGATAGATGATTTTATTTGAAAATCTTAAAGGGTAGTTGTGTGTTTTTTTGACATATGCAAAAAGAAGATGATTTGTATGAAAAATAAATCATGCTCATTTTGTCATGTATGAAAAGTAAAAGATTAGGTTTGATTTCTTTGAAAAATGAATGGAGTTGTCTTTGACAAATGTAAAAATGAAATGTTTTTATTTGAATTTTTTGAAAAGTAAATAGTGTTCTTATTTGACATGGGAATCTTTTCAAATTTGAAATTGAAGAATCATTTGCCTATAAATAGCTCACTTGAGTTTTGCAAAAATCACAACAAGAGCTTATACATCTATTGTTAAGTTTTGCATCATTCTTTCAAAACTCTCATTCTCTCTTTTCTAAAGTTTTGAGCCTTAATTCTTGTTATTTTTGAGAGAGATATAGGTTGAACTGTATTGTTTCTATCTCCTTCATTGAGAATTGTACTTTGATAGTCTACCCACTATCAACTCTTGTATTTGTAAGAGGGTGCGTATAACCCTTGTGTGTGTAGAAGGTGTTCTATACGGGAAATAGTTAAATCACGAAGTGTGAGGTGATTGGAAGTGTAGAGGGTGTTCTACACAGAATCTTTGGAGCGGTGCTGCTCAAAAGTGTAATAGGTTTCTATCTCCACCTAAAGGAGATTGACTAGTGAATTCGGGATCCTCAAGAGGTAGCTTGAGGCGAGGACGTAGGCAGTGGGGCTGAACCTCGTAAAAATACAGAGTTTGCTTGCTCTTACCCTATTCTTTACATTTATTACAGTTTTATATTCTGTTTATATTTTATATTGTGTATTTGATTAATAAGTGTTAATTTTTAAAATATAACCCAATTGACCCCTCCTTTTGTATTAGTCATCTGGGCAACAATTGGTATCAGGGCAAGGGCTCTATTATAAGATTAATTATCTATTGAGTTAAGATTATATAGCTAACATTGCAGCTACATTCGCTGAAGGTCAATCCAGTAGCCGGCCTCCACTATTTTGTGGAGACAATTATACTTTCTGGAAAGCTAAAATGAGAATAGTCCTTCAGTCTCAAGGTCGTGAAATCTGGAAATGTATTGTAAATGGGCCTTATATTCCAACAAAAACTGTTGATGGAGTAAAGGCCAAAAAGGAAGAGGAAGAGTTTGATCGTGAAGACGATAGACTTTATACTGTGAATGTAATGGCTATGAATTTTCTATGTAATGCTCTCAATGGTAATGAATTTAACAGAATAATGACTTGCAGGACAGCAAAGGAAATTTGGGACAACTTGGAAGTAACCTATGAAGGAATTTTGCAAGTCAAAGAATCAAAAATTTATGTTCTTACGCATGAATATGAAATGTTCAAAATGAATGATGATGAATCTATCTCTTCTATGTATACTTGTTTTACTAATATTATAAATAGTTTGACATCTCTTGGTAAAGTTTATTCCAGCTTGGAGATAGTAAGGAAAATTCTCAACTCATTGCCAAAACGTTGGGAATCAAAAGTAATGGCAATTCTTGAACCTAAAGATCTTAAAAAAATCGAAGTAAATGAACTCATTAGGTCACTTATTATCCATGAGTACACATTGAAAAGAGGAGAAGAAGAAGGAAAGCAAAAAAAGAGCTTGGCACTCAAAGCCGTTCCTCATGAAAGTGAAAGCGATGAAGATGAAGAAAGCGATGATGAAGAGATTGCAATGATCACTAGAAGATTTAAGAGATTCTTGAAAAATAAAGCTCCTCCAAGGAAACCTTTCAAAAAATCTTCCAACAAAGATACAGGTAAAAATGATTTATTAATTTGTTATAAATGTAAAAGTCTGGACATATCAAAGCAGATTATCCCCTGCTAAAGAAAGATCAATACAAAGGCAAGAAAGCAATGAAAGCTACATGGGATGATGATTCAAGTAGCTCAGACAGCAACGCAAGTAATGAAGAATCTGCAAATCTTTGTCTTATGGCTAAAGATGATCTTAAGGTAACAAATCTTGAAAATCCCTCTTATGAAGAATTGCAAAATGCTTTGGAAGAGGTATATGAGGAATTTGAAAACTTGGGTATTAAGTATACCGCTTTGAAAAAGAAAAATTCTTCTTTAATAAACGAAATTAATGTTTTAAGAAAAGAAAATATAGTTTCAAAAGATGACAATGATGAACTGAAAAAGAAAGTAGCTGATTTAGAAAAGATTATTGAAAATTTCACAAATGGAAAAAGAAATTTCGAAAAACTTCTTGGTAATCAAAGATGTGTTTTTGATAAGGTAAGCTTGAGATACATACCAAAAGAAAAACTCAAACCCTATAAAAATTTATTTGATAAACCCATTAAATCAAAACCAGATTTTCAAAATTATTTTCCTAAAAAGAGATTTGTTAAAGAAAGACATTATTACAATCACTCAAGTTCTTCAAGTATGTCAAATGTTATTTGTAATTTTTGCAATAGCAATGGTCATAACTATCATGCTTGTCCTATTAGAAGAAAACATACAATGACTATTAGGGCCATATGGGCACCAAAGAATCTTATTTCTTCTAATACTAATAAATAAAGGACCCAAAGAACATGGGTACCAAGAAAAATCATTTTAATTGTTTTTGTAGGTATGCATGAAGTCTTCCGTAAGTAAAACAAGATGATTTTTAGATAGCAGATGCTCAAGACACATGACAAGAGATAAAACTAAGTTCATTGATTTCACTCCTAAAGAAGAAGAACACGTGACATTTGGAGACAATTCAAAAAGGAAGATCGTGGGAATAGTATTTGATGAATCTAACCCTCTACGCTCCAAGAAATCTATTGATGAAGAATCAAAAGGTACAAATAATACAAATAGTCTCAATCTCGACAAAAAGAATACTATGGAAGAAGTCCAACATGGAGACATCAGGAAAGATCATCAAGATTTAGTACAAGATACAACCAAACAGTGGAAACATATGAAAGATCATCTAGTGGAACAAATTCTAGGAGAACCTTCACGAGGTGTAAGTACTCGATCATCTCTTAGAAATATTTGTAATCGCACTGCTTTTTTATCTCAAATTAAACCCAAAAATATTGATGAAACACTTATTGATGAATTATGGATTCTAGCTATGCAAGAAGAGCTAAATCAATTTGAAAGAAATAATGTATGGACACTTGTTCCTAGACCCAAAAATCATGCTGTTATTGGAACAAAATGGGTTTTTAGAAATAAAAAAGACGAGTCTGGAATCATCACTAGAAACAAGGCTCGACTTGTAGCCCAAGGTTTTAATCAAGAAGAAGGAATCGATTATGATGAAACGTATGCACCTGTCGCAAGATTAGAAGCTATTCGAATGTTACTTACATATGCATGTTATAAAAATTTCAAACTTTTTCAAATGGATGTTAAAAATGCTTTCTTAAATGGTTTTATAAATGAAGAGGTATATGTTGAGCAGCCTCCAGGTTTTGAAAATTATATTTCTCCTAATCATGTTTTTAAGCTCGCAAAAGTATTATATGGACTCAAACAAGCTCCTAGAGCTTAGTATGAGAGGTTTAGTGGTTTCTTGATTGAGAAAGGTTTTTCTAGAGGAAAGATCGATACAACTCTTTTTATCAAATACGAACAGGATGATATTCTTCTAGTTCAAATTTATGTTGATGATATAATATTTGGTGCTACTAATGAAAATATGTGCCAAGATTTTGCTAAGAGCATGCAGGAAGAATTTGAAATGAGCATGATGGGAGAACTTAATTTCTTTCATGGATTGCAAATCAAGTAAGCAAAAAGTAGAACATTCATTAATCAGGCAAAATGTATCAATAGTTACTTAAAAAGTTTGAGATGGAAGGTGCGAAGGTAATTGGAACACCAATGAGTCCAGCCACCAAACTTGATAAAGATGAAAGCGATAAGCCAGTTGACTCAAAGGTCTATTGAGGTATGATTGGTAGTTTATTATATTTGACAGCTAGTAGACCTGATATTATGTTCAGTGTATGCTTATGTGCACGTTTTCAATCATCTCCAAAGCAATCTCATTTGATTGCAGTCAAACGTATTTTTAGATATCTTGCCGGTACCATTGACCTAGGGTTATAGTATCCTAACCACACTTCTTTCGATCTTATCAGTTATTCAGATGCAGATTATGCTGGTTGCAAAGTTGATCGAAAAAGTACTAGTGGAACATGTCATTTTTTAGGTCATGCACTTGTTTCATGGTTTAGTAAAAAGTAAAATTTTGTCGCATTATCTACTGCTGAGGCAGAATATGTTGCTGCAGGCAATTGTTGTGCTCAAGTTCTTTATATGAAGCAACAACTTGAGGATTTTAAATTTATATACAATCATATTCCTATTAAATGTGATAATACTACTGTTATAAATCTTTCAAAGAATCCAATACAGCATTCTAGGACCAAGCATATTGAAATTAGATATCATTTTCTTATAGATCATGTGCAGAAGGACAATAGTATATTAGAATTCACTACACATGATCAATTGGTAGAAATTTTCACAAAACCCCTACCAGAAGATAGACTATGCATAATCAGAAGAGAAATAGGAATGATGCATGCCATGAATATCTGCTAGATACTTTTATTTCATTATCTCAAATGACCTACAGAAACTTGAGACGTTTAGCCTCATCTTTCAAATGCATTTGCTCCTCATAAATCATCATGCCATCCTTGTTTAAAAGATTAGGCAATCGAAATGAAAAGGCAAGCAAGGATTTCAAATCCTTATTCTGTTACTTTAACTCTACTATTTTTTTGTTTGATTCATAAACAAGTCGTTGAAGTACAAAAACAGTCTCGCTAAGCTTCTCAATTTTGCGAGTTTTGGACTGCAATCGAGTAGAAAACGTGACGATGGATGATGAGTATCGAGTTTCGAGACCCACAAGCTCGTAAATGGCGTCATGATCTGATTTATTAGCTAAATCAGTCTCTTGTTGCTTCATGGCACCCACGACAGATGCAGAAATAGATTGAGACTGAGGTGAAGAATACCTCAAATCTTGATCAAGAGAAGTACTGAAGGAAAATCGACGAGCCATTGAAAATTTGTAGAATAAGAATGCAAGCAAATTGCAAAGATGAGAAGAAAATTTGATGCGAAATAGATAAAGCTAAGGATTGCTCTTATAGAAACGGAAATAAGAACAAGACAAGCTTACAAATCCTGATAATATCTCATTTTTCAGCAACATCAAGGGGATCAAATCTCTGCACCGAATTGCCAGAGCTACGCCTCCAGCCTTTGCAGGTTTTGTCGGGCACGGGTGGTTCCAATTTTATTCAACTCTTTACAAAATCTCCTTTCGCTCCGAATTGCCAGAGCTAGGCCTCCAGCCGTTGTAGGTTTTGTCGGGCACGACTGGTTCCAATTATTCAACTCTCTACAGTTTCTACTAATGCACCGTTTTATTTGGTTATCGCTTATTGCAAAAAAAATAAATCTTTTTGAAGCTAATTGTGGTTCATTTTTAATGATGCCAAAAGGGGGAGAAGTTTTAGACGTAAATATTTAGATTTTTAACTCTGTTATATATGCTGGAATTATGTTTATCTATTGCTTGAAAAACTAACGCATATTCTCAGGGGGAGCTTAAGCATTACTGCAAGTCTCAAAATTCTACTAAGTATTTGTCGTCATAAAAAATGGGGAGATTGTTGAATCCAAGGTTTCAAGTTTCGTACCTACGTGTAGATTTTGATGATAACAAATAAATTCAAGTCTTAAGCTCAAATTATTTACGCAATGGAGCGAAGCTCACATCAAGCATAAAAGAACAAGTCTACAAATGAAGCTCATAGATTATTTTTGTACATCTCTTGATAAAATTCAAAATTGGATTAAGGCTCCAAATTACTCTTTTTTCTCATAAAACATCTAATTACTTTTTTCACATATGCCAGACATTTTTAAATGTCTTAGTTTTGAAAATTATGTTTTTCACATGTGAATAACATCATCAAACAAAATAATTTCGAAAAGTATATTTTTTTTATAAAAACTTGAATTTATAAGATGATTGATTATCATATTTGACATATGTATATTTTGTTTGAAAGTTTTGAAGGGAGGTAGGTGGTGTGTTTTTTTGACAAATGCAAAATGTAGATGATTTTGTTTGAGAATCTTAAAATGTGGTTGTGTGTTTTTTTGACAAATACAAAAGGTAGATGATTTTATTTGAAAATCCTAAAGGGTGGTTGTGTGTTTTTTTGACATATGCAAAAAGAAGATGATTTGGTTTGAAAAATAAATCATGCTCATTTTGTCATGTATGAAAAGTAAAAAATTGGGCTTGATTTCTTTGAAAAATGAATGGAGTTGTCTTTGACAAATGCAAAAATAAAATGTTTTTATTTGAATTTTTTGAAAAGTGAATAGTGTTCTTATTTGAAATGGGAATCTTTTCAAATTTGAAATTAAAGAGTCATTTGCCTATAAATAGCTCACTTGAGTTTTACAAAAATCACAATAAGAGCTTACACATCTATTGTTAAGTTTTGCATCATTCTTTCAAAACTCTCATTCTCTCATTTCTAAAGTTTTGAGCCTTAATTCTTGTTCTTTTTTAGAGAGATATAGGTTGAGCTGTATTGTTTCTATCTCACTCATTGAGGAGTGTACTTTGATAGTCTACCCACTATCAACTCTTGTATTTGTAAGAGGGTGCGTATAACCCTTGTGTGTGTAGAAGGTGTTCTATACGGGGAATAGTTAAATCACGAAGTGTGAGGTGATTGGAAGTGTAGAGGGTGTTCTACACAGATTCTTTGGAGCGGTGCTGCTCAAAAGTGTAATAGGTTTCTATCTCCACCTAAAGGAGATTGACTAGTGAATTCGGGATCCTCAAGGGGTAGCTTGAGGCGAGGACGTAGGTAATGAGGCTGAACCTCGTAAAAATACTGAGTTTGCTTTCTCTTACCCTACTCTTTACATTTCTTATAGTTTTATATTCTGTTTATATTTTATATTGTGTATTTGATTAATAAGTGTTAATTTTTATAATATAACCCAATTCATCCCCCATCTTGTGTTAGTCATCTGGACAACAATAGCGTTCTGAAATTATATATGGAGTTATTCTGTTTATGTCACTTGTGCCATCTATTTTATGAAATATGTAGTGGGAGATGCAAAAAAGGATTGAGGTTAGGGGGACTGCAGCTATGTTGGTTTTATTAATGTAATAACAGAGGACTAGATTAATGCATACAATAATAGTAAACAAACTGACAGATCATATGCATAATGTTCCTACACATCTAACTTAATTTTTCTTATCCTTTTCTAGCTAGGACTATATACGGTATAATCTACTCGCTTGATGGATTTATGTATAATGACTATATTCTTTAAGAATTTATAAGTCATAATTGGTTGGAATTCTATTTATCTTTTCTAGAAAATATGGAATATATAACGGATTCTAAAGATGAACCATATATTGCTAGAATAGATTATATATATGAATGAATGACACCCTATTACTCAGAATTTATAGACAATGCAAAAAAGAATACTGCTAATCACAAAAGGGAAAATCACTTATTGGAGTATAGCATACAATGCAGAAAAGGATTATTTGGAGTTAGTGTATTTGTTGTTTGGAGCAAAGAATACTGTTAATTATATCAAATATTTTGTGTTTTATATCGATGTTTAATTGCATTTATATATTAAAATTTGTGTTTTATATCAAAATTTATGTAATAGAATTTCGTGATTATGTTTAATTACATATATATATTTTTGATTTTGTATGGGTCCATTTTCAGCTTTTTATTAGCCGATTATATTTCTTTTAAAATTCTGAGACTGTTTGTGGCGAACTCAACTCGCGGCAAACAGTCTTTGATTTTGATTTTATATGTGGAACGTCCAAATCGTAGCAAATAGCATCTAATATTTGCAAAGGAACCATTGCGACGAGAAATTAGACTTATGTCATGCCCAAATAGTCAAGGTTAACCCGCGATATTCAAAACGCGGCAAATGAGTTTTTGCCGCGATTTTGAGGCTTTTTGCGGCGACTTCCACAAAAAGCCTAATATGTTATTGTGAAATTTTAATTGATATAATCTCATAGTTACTCTAACAATCTAACTCTAGCAAAAAAATTGACTATAAATTTATATGATTGTAAAATTGATTAATTATACTCACTTATTTAGTTTCACTCAAACTTGTATGATTGTGAGATATAGTTTGTTAAAAATTTAATAGTGTTACATCATTACTTATTAGAAAGTTTTTTAAATGCATATTACTTTTTGAATTGTCTACGTCTTTTTTTTTTTTAATTTTACATGCACCGCATACTTTCTCAAAACACAAAATCTTGGTTCTGCCCCTGCCCATGACCACCAACTTTGGTATAACTCTGCCTAAAGAGTTTAATGTCATGGAAGTTGAAACTATTGAGGAGAAGTTTGTCAGAGTTGGGAATGGATGAGATATTTTATTCATCGATCCCTTCCTTTCGTTGCATTATAGCTATTTTTCATATGTCAAAGAAAAAATGCTTCTTGAGTTAGGTATCAATTGCTTATTTTGCTGTCAGTTCTTGTTCATCAAAGAAAAAAAATAATTCTTTTTCAGTTATGGCTACCCGATTGATTCATGTGTGAATGGGCAGGATATAATACTTTTTCATCAAAGAGAAAAAAAATAATAAAAAAAAGTAACTGATTGTGGTGTAGCTATTATTATAATTGCATATAATCAATGGTTTGCTCCTTTATCTGGTTTGTTGCTAGGGTGTGAAATTGGCAGAAGGAGTTTGGCAACTCGTCCAATAAAGTGAAGATATATTGAACAAATAGTTATCATTATTAGGTATTAAATAGTTAACTGGTTATATACTTACAAAAAAAATAGTTAACTAGTTATATGCTTTGTGGCTTCATGCACAATTTTTATTGATTATGTTGGAAAGCCCTGCATTTGTTTCACCAGCAAGAGAGATTATACAGAATGGTCGAGATATAGGTGGTATTTTGCATTAATGGTGCCATTGCTTGCCTTTGATAACAGTGGCTTAGGGACACCTCAGTGTCTATATATGAGTCTATGAATTAATTGCATCCAACTCTCTCTCTCTCTCTCTCTCTCTCTCTATATATATATATATATATATATATAGGTAGGACCCGATTATATGTATGATGGATTTAGTTCTTATTAATTTTAAACAAAAGGCTGCTAGTGTAACGCCCCAAATTTTTTTTTTAAATTATTCATGCACCAAAACTTACTAATTAAGTGCAATGCAAAACGCAACGGAAATGGATAAATATTCAATACACGCAAAGAGATCTAACTCTTGCATAAATAGATCACATGGCATATTAAAACTATATCCATATTTTTTTCATTTATCATAACATATCAAGTCCAAAATTTACATAACCCAGTTAGTTTTCTTCTCACAAATATCATCTCTTACTGCCATTTGATACTCTTGCTATTCCATTTGATCACGTACGTGAGATCATTCTCTTAGGAGATAAGTATTCTATAGGATCCTCGAGGCTCTTCAGAATCTCCTGTGATGTCTGAGTCTCATGACAATTTATTTACTCCTGCAACACCCTCTATCATTTCTTAAGGAATGATAGATAAAATATAAAAGAGTGAGATTTTCAAGAAATCTCAATAAGTACACAATTAACGAAATAAGACATAGATCACATCAGCAGTGTCATACATAGCAATGATCACAGACATATAATTTATGAGAATGCTTTATGGGAGTTATGCATGTCAATAATCATTCTTCCTATAACAACTTAGATCTTACTTGGACCCACCATCATATAGTTAAAACATAATTCTTTTATCTTATTTCTTAATCTTGTGGGTCTTACTTAATTCTTATCCTCTACTTAATTCTTATCCTCAACAGGCTTAGGTCCCTGCCGGTTTTTAAATACTCGGCAGGCTTAAGTCCCTGCTGGTTTTCAAATTCTCGACAGATTTAGTCCCTGCAGGTTTTCATATCCTTGACAAGTTTAGGTCCCTGCCGCATGTCTTATCTATTATTCTTACCCGTGGTCAGGCCATGTCTTATCCACTATTCTTAACCGTGCTTGGGCCATACCACTATTCTTACCTGTGGTTTGGCCGTGATTCTTAAAATCTTGTTCATTTCTTATCTTTAATGGGCGTTACGTATCACCGTCCCCTTCATGACATGACTAACTTATTCATATATCTTATTCTTAGTTGTTCCTCATGTACATGCCATGTCACTTTCTCTTAAAATTCATCACATACTAGAAAATGCATGTACCCTTAAACTTCATGCTGTATGTACATCCAATGCAACACACATCATACAAATCATATATCTATTTTACACATATAATTCTCCTTCATTGAACCTCATCTTCTATCCAATAAAAGCCTTGAATTTAAACAAAACAGGATATCTCGCTCGAGCGAGAATCGAGCGAAGTCGCAGGTTGAAACTTGCTCGAGCAGAGTATCAAGCAAACATCAAGCAAATTAGGTATCTCCCTCGAGCAGGGTATCGAGCAAGATTCAAGTGAGTTCTTAGCTTAGAACTCGCTCGAGCAGGACATCGAGCGAGTGTTGAGCGAAGTCTTGGGTTACACTTCGCTCGAGCCAAACATCTAGTGAGAGTCAAGCGAGGGTTTATAGTTGTTCTTCGCTCGATCTATGGGCCAAGCGAGGGTCGAGCGAAATCGCGGCTCAAAGGATTTTTCAATCTAAAAGATGTAATCTTTTCACATAAACCTTATTTTTACTTATTAAAACATAAATCTATGTTCTTTTAATTTATTAAGAGTTTAGAATATAAGAAGAACACATTTTTGAAGTCCTCACATACTCTGTTCTGCCATTAAATTTCAATTTTGCCCTCTATAGAGTTCTTACCTTTTAAAGCTTAAAACACCAAAGTTGTAGAGCTCTATCTTATCTTTCAATAGACTCTTTAATTATTCAATTCTGATATCATACTAACAAGTTATGACCAATTTATCATAAAATGCTAAATCTGTCAACATAACCCCTCTTAAATCCAAAAGTTACAAGGGTTGATCTATCATTTTTCTTCCAAATCAAGATATCATATTTTCACATAATATTTTTCATATAACATCATAGAATATATCCCTAAGATCTCATAATTTTTCTAACATTTTATCATAGCAAAAACCACACCAAAACTCAATAGGTTTCAATTTAACACATAAATTAAGATTAAGCTCAAATATATATTAAACATGATCTAATCACCAAAACACTCTTTATATGCTAAGATTAAGTTAATATATGCACTTACAAGTTTCTCCAAAACTTTAATGGATGATAGAACCAAGCTCTTGCAAGAATTCCTCAAGATCACATAATTAGCTCATTTAGGTGATATTTGGATGTTCAATAATTTAGAGAGGCTTCTTCTTTGGTTTTCTCTCCAAGTGGGCATGTGTTCTACCTTCCTAAAGAGGGTTATAAGACTTATCAACCCATATATATATAGGAGGGTGGTCGACCCTTTAGAGGAAAATGAAAAGAAAGGATGATTATAGGCAACCGGTTATGTCTTTGCTTGGGAGATAAGATGCCATACCTCCTAAAATCAAATGATTAACTCTAAGTATATAAAATCTAAAATTGGCAGCAAATATCCTCATCCAATGGCTGATATTAAGTCACTTTAGTCAGCCAAAATTGATCAAAGGTTGATAAGAGAGCTAAGGAGATAAGGCATGAGGTGGCACTCACCTAAACCATGCATGAATCAAGCCATTCCAGCCCTCATCTGGTATGCCACGCCCCCAGCCTCCTTCTTACCACTTTTGGTAACTTGTTAAGCCTCCTAAGACTCCATTTGACATGTTCTAGAAGGCCATTTCGAGATTTGGTTGGGATAACTTTGGTTTGTAACTCACTTAGTTAGATATAGACAGATTCAGACAGATTTCTTTCTCTCGTGTTACTTCATGTCTTTGGGTCAACTAAAGCTTCTAGATTACTTCTTATCCTCATGCCACATGCTCCTACATATGTCAAGACCTCAGAAGAATTGATAGCCAATCACAATTTTCGTCACATGCCCCAATTTGATTCATTTCTTCTAACTCGAGTTCCATTTGAGCTTAACCCAGAACTGTTCATTTGTTTCCAGAATAAGTCATAGATCTAGTCCAAATATTCAAAAACTCGTAACATGAAAGTTTTAGATATATCTCTTAGGATTCTATATGAGTTATAATTACCTCATTTGGACCTCATATGACCAAGTTATGATTTTTATACTAAAAGCCAGCAGATAAGCTTTAGAATACCAATCTGGGCACACCAAGTGTTTGGTAGATATTCCTTCTTATTTCACACGAGATTTCCTAGATAAAATCTCCTCATTTCCACATATATACACATTTGTCCAGATCTTAGGCTAATTAATAAAATAATCCAAAGACATAATCTTATCCAAAGTCCTTAGTCAACTTCAAAGTCAATGCCTATCTATTTCCAATCCAGATCTTCCACTTCCATCTCAATTTAGAATTTTCTTAAGTCTATATCTCTTAAAACTCAAAACATAAAAGTTGTAGATATTCCTCTTATATTTCTATAGTCTTTTGAATCACTCAAATCCGATATCAAATGAGCAAAGTATGACCATTTTATCAAAAGATGTCAAATCTCTCTCTGTATCTCGCTCGAGCCAGACATCAAACGAGAGTCGAGTGAGATCTTGGGTTAGACACTTTTTTCACATAAAACAAGTCACCATCAATCCTACTCCTCACCTTCTAACATACATTTATAAGTCTTTTCTTATTAAACTTATTCCTTATCTGATCAACTTTCAATGATCATGCCACATATAAAAATTAAACGGATATTTAAAAATCCGGGTTATGACAGCTAGTTACTTAATTACATTGCCAAGTAGCTTAATTCCCACAACTCCCAGTACTTTGCAAATCATTCAAATGGATTATATTGCTGTCATTAATATATACCTAAATCCCATATATGCATCAAAGAAAGTCATAAATAAAGTACTATTGAAACCATAATTTTAATTTTGTATATACTATAATAATTTCTGAACTTGTATTTGGTGTAGGGAAAACCAGTCTGCAACTTCATTTTTATGGGCAAATTTTGACAAATACAATGAAAGCCAGTTTCTAGGGAAAACGGTCTCCAGTAGAGAGGAAGAACTCTAGCAAAGAGAGGAAAAACTCCAACAAATGATGATTTTGGTTGTATTGGGGACTTCAATTGTAATCTAATTTTGATTGATAGGATCAAGATTAAATTATAACTAATGTTGTGATGTTGTGTTGGGGACTTTGATCCTTTGCCAAGTTTGTAAAGTTGTAAAGTGTTGTAAGTGTTGCCAAGTTAGACTAGTCACTTGTAAAGTTATTATAAGTGTTGTAATCATCTTATAACCCAATTATGTGCTATATTGTACCAGACTTGTGATGTTACAATAAATAATTGAAGTTTTTCATAAATTTTCTTCTTTTGTGGTTTTATTTATATAGTAGTGTATTATCTAGCAGCCATACTTCATATGCAAATTCTTTGCGCGGACTTAGTAAAAATTGCACTTCATTCATTAAAAACTTGAAACCAACATAGAGTAGCATTTCTAAGAATACGTCATCAAAAACTTGAATCCAACATAGAGTACCATTTCTGAGGATGCATCATCAAAAACTCAAAATTCAAAACTATACAATGGGGGTTGATCTGAGAATACATTATCAAAAACTCAAAATCCAAAACATGCATTCTTGGACTTAATTAATCAACTGAGGAAGTTGGTCATGATGCTGAGGATCCATCTGTAACACCTCATCCATCTGTAAAATTCACAATTTAAAATGACAACCACAAATATAAAACTCGAAAGACTTTTAAACAAACATGTACTTACTTAAAAACTGCATACCTGTAAAATGACATTTTGTTGTAGGCCAGGCACTAACACAACCTCTATAAAAACTGCAGGGCCACTTGTGATTTTGTCATCTTCCTTTGTTTCTTAGCCTACATTTAAATATATACATTTTTAAATCAAATTAGATAAAACTTGACATATTAAATACAAATTAAATACCATTGAAATAAAAAATAAATAAATAAGAATAGAATACGTTGGTTCTCTTTCTATTGTCACCGGCATCAGATTGCTTATTTTTAGTACGTCGTTTTTCCATAATCTTCTCAATTGGATGCGCTCTTCTCTTCGATGGGGGTCTTCCTTTACCTCTAACAACTCAAGGATCCAAAACATTTTTTGAACTTCCAACCCCAAGTGTGCGCTGACTAGTTTGCACAAGTGTGCACTGGGTCTTTGTTTTTGTGTACTGCAAGTTCATTGCTTGTAACTTTTGTGCCATCTCAGTTGCATTATCTTCTGCTGCATTTGTAGTGACTTTGTGTAATATCCCGAAATTTCTAAGATGAAGTATTATTTGGATTTCTTTAAAGGATTATATTTTGGGTATATTTTCTAGGATAATAAAGTTGGAAACCTAAATGAGAGTATTGGACTTAGAATAAGTGAGATCATGTATTAGAGAAAATATTGTGGAGGAATCTTTGAGATTTGGAACAAGGTATCAACTAGAGAAATTACTTTTTAAACTTAGAAGGAGTTGAATTTTCAAGAATTAGGGTGTAAATACAAAAGGAAGTGGTTGAACCAAAGATCAAACACTTGGTGTACATTCTCGGATTAAACTGTCGAGTTTTAGTGTAATGATTATAAGTTACTCATATGAGGTCCAAATGAGGTGATTCTAATTCGTATAAAATTCTAAGAGATATATCTAAAAACTTTTATGTTACAAGTTTTTGATTAGTTGGACAGTATCAATGACTTATTTCGGAATCAAGTGGATAACTCTAGACTGCGCTTAAACAAGAACTTGAGTTGGAGAATATGGATCCAAATGAGATTCTATCCTAGCCAAACTAAGAAGTGGCCTTCTAGAACTTGTTAAGTAGAGTCCTAAGGAGGTTAGAAAGTAACCAAATGAGTTAGGGGAAGGCTAAAGGGCGAAATCCACCAACCAAGACTTCATTAATTCTCGCCTTGCAATTAGTCTTAATTGTCGGACGTGGTTTAGCTAAGTTAATACTACGATTCCTTGCCTTCCCACCACGTGCACAACCAAGTGTTACATACCTAACACTCCCATATTGATCCCTTTTACTTCGTTGGATCATTATTCCAAATTCAACTTGTTTCCCATATTTTTTATAGTACTCAATAAGTTCGGCCTCAATCTTAAACACCATCCCAGTCGTTGGTTCTGAAACCTCCTCATCATCATTACAGCCTGAAGTTGGCTCTAACACCCCATCATCAACATTAGAGCCTAACATTGGCTCTAAAACATTCTCGTCAGCATTACATCCCGATGTTGGCTCTAACACCTCATCTTCAACATTATAGCTCATTGTCAATTGTAAAAACTCATCTTCATAAAACAATGATCGTTGAGTATATGACATGGGTTCAACATGGTTACTTTTGCTATTTTCTTCCATTATGTTCATAACAAAAAAAAAAAAAAAAAAACAAGAAGCCAATGAATTTCAATTACTCTTATACAAGCAACAAAACTAGATAACAGAGCACTTTTTCTAAGGATATGATGTTAAATTGAGTCAGAACTAGGGATATGTTATCTAGTTTCCTTTCTAAGTGATTAGGAAAAGAAAAAGTTACCCTTAAGATGAACTCTTTTCCTAAAATTTAAATAGAAGTAAAACTTAAATCATAAAATATTGCATTGATCAGCTTTACGGAGTTGAATAAGGACATACGAACTGAAGGGCTTAGGATTGTGTGGTTTGGATGTCATTGGTTGCCGATAAAAATGTGGGAAATGAGAGAGATTAGAATCTTGAGTGTATGAAATTCACATTAAAGCTAGTCTCTATTTGAAGTCATTTTTTTCTTTCCTTTTGATTTCTCTCTAGAACCAAACAAAACCACAATCTGAAAGCATGTCATACCCCCATATCTTTGGAAAAATAAATGTCAAAAGGAAAAAAAAAATATTTCAATGTAAAATCAAGTATAAATCCACAAAGAGGAGAGGGAAATGCTCACTTCCTGTTCTAGCACTTAGGAGGAGATCTCGGGTAGAATCGCGTGCTGTGGAGGGATGGAAAGATTCGCTGGAGGGAGGGAATGAAGCTGATCTGATAATTTGAGTTCTAGGGGCTGTTTCGAAATTTCACCATAATTTGAAGAGTAAAATTACGATTCACTCCATTTGTTTGCACGCAAGCCTTTATCTCAGACTGCACCTAGCAGTACTCTTTTTACAAATACTCAATACAAGTCTATATATATTAGTATTTAAAAGCAAATCTATATTAAAATTAAAATTCAGGTCTTCCCACGTGTCAACCTTGATCTTGTTTGTATACAACCTAATCAAATGTCTTGTTAGATATTTATTAAGAATAATCCTAAGGGTTGGTCCCAAATGCAAGAGACATCGAGCCTTTTTTTTAAAAGGCAAAAAATTACAAGATTTTGTACTTTTTGCCATGAATTGATTTTTCATGATGTACAATCGTGAAAAAATATGGCCATTTGGCACCACATTTAATGGTGGAAATTTAAATTTACTTACTCTAACTATATGGTTGTGGGATGAAAAATGTGAGGTGGAAAAAAATAAATTTCCCACCAATGGAAACCTCAAATGCAATGGTTGGAGGTTGTGGTAAGTAAAAATGGATTGATTTTGTGGGTTACTGAAACTGGTCTTTTGCCATGAGAAGGCATGCTTTTTGCCACGAGTTGAAGTCGCTGCAAAAGATCACTTTTATTTATAAATATTGTTTCGTGGCTTCCAGTTTATGACGGCGGCATATTTTGGTTTTGAGTCTACCCGTTGTCGTCATATTAACTCATGGTATAAATTAACTCACATGAACCCATTCCGAGTTGCATTTCCGCACGATACTCGTCTCTCACGAACCCTAACCCTCGCCCATATTCCTCCCCCCTCCCTGCACCAGCAACATTCCGATATTGAAGGAAAACTACTGTAGTTGTGTGAGACCCTAAGCCTCGAGTATGTAGGCTTCATAGTCCCTACCCTCACTCTCACCATTCTGAAATAGTCTCCACACCCTCGCATCCCCCTGCACTCGATATTTCGAGAAAGACAAGGTTCCAGAACTCGGAGTTGGCAACAGCAGTCCACTTGTGGATCCCTTTCTTCTGAAATAACACGGTATGATTCCATGGCTTCCTCTCTGTTATTGCTTTGTCTAATTCTCAATATCTGGCTTTAATTCTCTATAATTGGATCATGTGAATTTGTTGCATGAGATCATGACAATTTATAGTAGCCAGTATAGTATCATCCAATGCCTTAATTAATAGATAATTGCAGTTGTGGTAATTTGGAGCTTTTTCATATCTGGCCTTTTCATGTGATTCACCCAAAAAAATGTGATCAATAAAGCTGCATTTAGATGCTAAGAAAATTTCAGATGATGCTAAGAGTTGATTTGGGATTAATAGTAGTGTTTTGCTGGTCTCATTGAGAAGTACTGTTTGAACATAAATAGGTTGAAATATGTATGTGTGTAAATGTATAAAATAAGTTGAGATTAATTTTTTTTTTTTTTTTGCTTGGGTTTATTTGGGTTGAGGTTTTGAAATCAACTATAGTTTTTGGGTAGTTTGCTCATGTTTTCCTAAAAATTCATAACTCCTAGAACTTCAGGTTGGTTTTTCTGTGAAAATTTGAATGCCTCTCTAGTTTTTACACTTTAATTTTTCCAAGTTTTGTTTTGAACTTGGCTACATTAAAGTATGATTTGATTCATTTTGCTTGGGTTTATTTGGGTTGAGGCTTCAAATTCAACTATAGTTTTGGGTAGTGTGCTCCTGTTTTCTTGAAAATTCGTAACTCCTAGAACTTCAGGTTGGTTTTTCTTATGTATTTGTTTATATGAAAAGTTGGAAGGTGGGAGTTATATTTTTAATTTGTCAGTTTTGTCTCAATGACAATGAAAATGCTTATGGATTAAACATAGTTCCTGTTTTGTATGATTTATTTTGGCATCCACAGTTCTTAGATTTGAACTGTTTTCAACATGAGTCGCTTCATCTCCACAGCCTCTGCACATTCTCCAATTAGTGTTTTAGTTTCTCGATTCATTTGTTATTAATTTCTATGTGTTCCTATTAATTTAGTGTACTTGAACCGGATTTATTCCCATAACCTTGAACTGGATTATTCCCATAGCCTTGAATTGTTTTCTGTGTGTTCTTAGAACTTTTTTTCTTCATTAAACTATTAATGTATGGCTGCATGTTTCATTGATTTCATTATTCCCATGGTTCCTTGATCAATGAATTTTCCTACATCAGTTTGTACTGTTTTGTAGTTTTTTGGACTGGATATTGTAATTGGAGATTAGGACATATGTAACCATTCTACAATTATAGTGGCTAGATACCCTGCTTTTGGTTGCCTTGTTTGAGATGTCATTTATACAAAACTTAGTTATGAGGCTATATTAAATCAGAAGTGTCATAACCCAGATTTTTAAATATCCGTTTAATTTTCCTATATGGCATGATCATTGAAAATTGATCAAATAAGGAATAAGTATAATAAAGAAAATAATTATAATTGTATGTTGGAAGGTCAGGAGTAGGATTGGGTACAATGGTGGCTTGTTTTAAGTGGAAAAAGTGTCTAACCCAAGATCTCGCTCGACTCTCGCTTGATGTCTGGCTCGAGCGAGATACAGGGAGAGATTTGACGTCTTTTAGTAGAATGACCATAACTTGCTCAATTGATATCATATTTGAGTGATTCAAGAGGATATGGAAAGCTAAGAGGAATATCTACAATATTTATGTTTTGAGTTCTAAGAGATATGGACTTAATCAAAATACGAAATGAAGATTGAAGTGGAAGATTTGAATTAGAGATAGATAGGCATTGACTTTGAAGTTGACCAAAGAATTTGAATAAGATTAAGTCTTTGGATTATTTTCTTAATTAGCCTAAGATCTGGAAAAGTGTGTATATATGTGAAAAATGAGGAGATTTTATTTAGGAAATTTCATGTGAAACAAGAAGGAATATCTACCAAACACTTGGTGTATCCGGATTGGTATTCTCGGACTTATCTGTCGACTTTTAGTGGAAAAATAATAATTTGATCATATGAGCTTAGAATGAAGTGATTATAGTTCATATAGAACCATAAGAAGTAGATCTAGAACTTTTATGTTTTAGATTTTCGAAGATAAAGAACGGATCAATGACTAAATCTGGTGTAAAGTGGACGGCCCTGGGTTGAGTCTAATTGATAACCGACTTAGATGAATTGTCCTATATTCGGCCATGTAAAGAAAATTGTGATTGGCTATCAATTTTCCTGAGGTCTTGACATGTGTAGGAGTATGTGGCATGAGGAGACTAATTGATCTAGAAGCCTTGATGGATAAGAAAATAAAGGAAAACAAATGGAGAACTCGGATTGGGTTTCTTGGGTGGTTTTGACATGTTTCGGTATATTAAGCATCTCTCTCTCATTTGATCTTGGAATAAGGTGATTCAAAGTTCTATAGAATTTTAAGAGGATAATCTAAAACTTTCATGTTGTGTGTTTTCAAAGAATCGAACCAGCTCAAGGACTTATTTGGGATTAAAGTGGCTGGATACACCCCATAGGAAGAAAATATCATACTACTTTGTCTTTTCCTTTCATGTGCTGGAATGATGCTAACCATTGATCAAGATATGCATATAAGTGGTACAAACATGACCCTTGGATGGAAATAGAACCAATAAGCCTAAGCTCTAGGGGTGATGATGAGCCTAAAGAGCTTGGAAGCTCATACACGGCTCTAAGGGTGGAAACCGGTTACCTTGAGGAAAATCTATCCCCTTATGCCTAAGATTTCACCCCTCCCTCATCTATATATATATGTAGTGGTTCTTTTATTTCCCTAGAGCAAGAACACATAGCTAGCTTGAGAAGAAACAAAGAAAAGCTTTCCTAAAAACCCTTGAATCTCCAAACACTATCATAGTGTGCTATTGAGTAAGTTTGAAGAGAAAATTTTGGAGCTTGCTTCAATCACCACTTCAAGCTTTGGAGAAACTTGTAAGTATATAATTTAACCTAATATTGGCATAGAATAAGTGAATTGATGATTAGATCATGTATGTTACTTGTTTGAGCCTAATCATTGTTTATATGATTGAAATTAAATCTATGAGATTATGGATTGTTTTCTTGGTCATGGAAAATGCTAAGAAAATTATGAGAACATATATTTATGTTTTAATAAGTAAGAAAATAAGGTTTATGTGAAAAGATTGCTGTTTTAGATTGAAAAACCCTATGAGCCGTGATCTTGCTCGACCTTGATCGAGCGAAGAACAAAATAAACATTCGCTAAACTCTCGCTTGATATCCCGCTCGAGCGAAGTGCAACTTGAGACTTCGCTCGACTCTCGCTCGATATCTGGCTCGAGTGAGATACCTTGATTGCTTCTAGCTTGACCCTCGCTCGTTGTCTAGCTCGAGCGAAGTGCAACCCGAGACTTCACTCGACTTTCGCTCGATATCTAGCTCGAGCGAGATACACTTTATGTTTAAATTCAGTGCTTTTCTTTACATAAACGTGGATGATCCAAATAAGAAAAGTTATCTGTGAAAAATAAGTATAGTCTATATGATATATGATGTATTGGATATGCATACAACATAAAGTTTAAAAGTACATGCATGTCCTAGTATGTGATGGGTTTGAAGAAAGAATGACATGGCATGTATTTGAGAAATATTCATAAAAATAAGAAAGGAACAACAAAGAATGACAAGGACCAGCGATATGCCCGTATGACTGATGTGCCGACAGGGACCTAAACCTGTCGAGTATGTGAAAACTGGCAGGGACCTAAGCCTGTCGAGTATTTGAAAAGGCCGACAGGGACCTAAGCTTGTCGAGTATGTGAAAACCGACAGGGACCTAAGCCTATCGAGTAATTGAAAAACCGGCAGGGACCTAAACTTGTTGAGTATTTGAAAACCGGCAGGGTTCTAAGCCTGTCGAGTATTTGAAAACTGACAAGGACCTAAGCTTGTCAAGGATATGAAAACCGGCAAAGACCTAAGCCTGTTGATGATACGAAATAAGAAATATTCGATGGGGACGCCTGTCGATGATACGAAACAAGTAAAACACACAACGATACGAAAGAAAAGAAATAAGAGTTTAAGTATGATAGAATGAGTCCATGAAAAATATAAGTTTAAGTCATGCATAAGTCTCATAAAGTATTTTTATAAGATATATGTCTCTGAGCATTGACATGTATGATAAGTTCTTATGTCATCTATGCCATATTTCGTTAAATGTGTACTTACTGAGATTTCTTAGAAATCTCACTCTTTTATATTTTATCTATCATTTCTTATGGAATGATAGAGGGTGTTGCAGGAGTAAATAAATTTTCATGAAACTCAGACATCACAGGAGATTTTGAGGAGCCCTGAGGGTAGTACAGAATACTTATATCGTAAGAGAATGATCTCACGTACATGATCAAATGGAATAACAAGGGTATCGGATGGCAGTAAGAGATGATATTTGTTAGAAGAAAATTAACTAGGTTATGTAATTTCTGGATTCAATATGTTATGATAAATGAAAAATTATGAAAAATATAGTTTTAATATGCCATGTGATTTATTTATGTAAGAGTTAGATCTCTTTGCATGTATTGAAGATTTACCTCTTTCCGTTGCGTTCTGCATTGCACTTAATTAGTAAGTTTAGGTGCATGCATAGTTTAAAAAAAAAAAACCGGAGCGTTACAAGAAGTTTTTTGGACTGTTTATACAATTATACTGACTTTTTCTAGTTTTTTGACTGGTACATTTGTAATGCTTAATAGATATACCAGAAGTTAACTATAGACTATTATACGAGAAAAAATATTTTGGTGTATCGTATGATAGTGTTAAGAACTGCTCAACATTTTGATGCATAATTCTATCTTTTCCTTTTGAATGTATTATATAAAATATTATATACAATATTAAAATTTTAACTGTCATATTGACTCTCACTTAGATGATTTTTTTTCTTTCATTTTTTTGGTTGGGCCCATTCCTCTAATGAGTTTTTAATAACAACAAGGATTGGAGAAATGGGCACATATATGCACTAACATAGACCGAATAACAGCTATTCATAGATGTCTACCTTCTCTATCTAAAGAATAGTAGAAGAATGATATTTGTTTGATAAGCTTCAAATGATCTTTTATTAATTTTAGACTGTTTTGGGACTATAGGTTGATGACTCTTTCTTCTACTATCATTATCATCACTCTCTCTCTCTCACTCTTTCTTTCTTTCTTTCTTTCTTTTCTTCTCTTTCTCATATGGTGATTGAAGATGTGGAAGGGCTCTTGGTGAAATTTTGATGTCTATACCAAAAATGACCCTATCTAGCTATGAGATCTGAGGGCTTTTAACATGACATTTACATATATGCGTTGCTATTTGAGTTTTAGATCTTCTCATCTATATTACCTTGTCATCTACATTAGCTGGATGCCAGGTCCAGTGTTTTTTGGGTTGCTCTATTTTTTCACTAGCTCATTAATCTTTTGTCTAGGGTCTTATCTCTCACAATTCCGGTACAAGCTCCACTTAGAATTTAAAAGCTTATTGGTGAGTGAATTTTGCTTATTTCCTATGTTATGAAATATGGCTAATTTTTTACCTGAAAAATTAATTCTAAAACTATTATGGAATAGGAATTTTTCCTATATTAATTCCTGAAATCGTTTGCACTAGTTTCTTGGTGATTATAATTTCTTATTTCATTAATTCTAAAACTTTTTGCACTGTTTATGGTGATATATATAATTCATGCATGACTGAAACTGTTTTAAGTATTCATGCATGGTTGAAACTGTTTCACTCAAATATGCATGGCTTAGACTTGAATTTTAAAGGGTTACTTTCTTGGTTTATGCAAAAGTTTATGGTCTGGACAGTATTGGTTTTGAGTTATGTAAAATTTTATGGATTGAACATGTAGTTAATGAAGACCGAAGAGCGGGGTAAAAGTACATTTTGTTTCTCTAATGTTATTCTTTGTGACATGATTCAATTAAATTTGTGCAGCTTATTAATTACGACAAAATGTGTATCAACATGTTGTAGAAATGAAATATCATAGACATGGTGGAGTTGTAAAGTTAATGTTTAATGTTTGAAGCAAAGGCATTTCCTTCAATTGTTTCATTTGTTCATCTGTTTTTTTGATAAATAGAACATAAATTGTGACACCCCCAATTTATATTTATAATTCAACGCAAATTGAAGTGTCAGGATAAATAACGCTAGGCTACTCACCCCCCCTCCCGTATTATTGAAATTTAATGCAAATCACATCGAAAAAATTCTGAATAAAAATTAATTTATAGTGATCACATGATAACCTAAACCACAATAATATTTTATCCTTACATGCATAACCTAGTTAGTTTTTTTATATACAAATTTATCAAAACTTTGACTTAGGCTCCTTCTTCATTTCAGGAAACTTTTTCCCCATGCCGATGTCAGTCCCTACTACTACTAACTGGGTTAAAACTTCTACAAAGAAAGAGTACTCCGGGGACCTCTCAGGATTTTTCTGGGTCTCTCGAGCAACTGGGACCTAACCCATGACTGTCATCCAACCCTATGACAAAATCAAATTTCGAGAAAGAAAGAAACATATAAGAATAAGATTTCCTTGGAAATCTCAGTAAGTACACACGTAACTTAATAAAATTATAGACATCATAAAATATTTACATACAAGCCAGATAGTCAGAGTGTGCATTTAGGGCATGCTTCATGTGACTCATGTATGACTTAGACTTATTTTTTGTATAGTCTTACACTGACGTCCTTCTGACCTAAACAAACTTATATCATGCATGAATTTTTCATTCTTATCTTAAAATTCTTATTCTTATAAGTCTTCACTTATATACACTATTATTACTCGTGGTTGAACCATGCCACTATTATTACCTGTAATCGGGCCATGCCACTATTATTACCCATGGTCGGGTCATGCCACTATTATTACTCGTAGTTGGGCCATATTCAGTATTATTACCCCTGGTTAGGCCGTATCCAGTATTGTTACCCCTGGTTGGGTCGTATCCATATTCTCATCAATCGTCCGGGTGTTATGTACGCCGTCCCCGTCATGACAAACCATATCATATTCGTCATACGGGAGTTACGCATCGCCGTTCCCATTATGATGAGATTGATTCTTAAATCTTTTCTCTTATAGGATTTTTTTATCTTATTTCTTAAATGCTCATCATGACCACTGATAACACTTACATGACGACATGTAACATAAACTTTTCTTAAAAATTGACATCGTGACTTGTGATAACACATATATATGATGAGATGCAATATACACATAACTTGAGCTCATGACATGCATGTTTCATGTGTTTACCATTCATGTGACATATAAAACATAGCAGAAGAACATATATCACATATACATGTACTGACGTCACATAAATTCGTAACGTCAAAACTTAACAAATAATGCTTAAACAATTAAATAAAATATTATAATATTATAAAACTAAGGCTGGCCGAAGATCATAGGGCATTAAATCTTATTTATTTATTTATTTAACTTATTCATTCAAGCCAAATTTTACATATTTAGTATACCAGATTTTCCCTTAATCAACTTATGCATATTAAATTATTTTTCTTAGTATTTCTTCTATATCTCTTAGTAAAATGATTTTTGAAGATTTTTCATGTAAATTAGAGTTTCTGAACTTACCATAATTATTAAAATATCATCAAATAATTAAAATCAAGTCGCTAAAAATTTAGAATAAAAGAAATTCACTAATGAAGTCAATGCCTCTATGATAAACTCAGTTCGGCCAATTCAATCACAGTTTCTTCCTTTATTGAGTCCTTATCTCTTAAAACTTAAAACATAAAAGTTGTAGACCTTTCTCTTAGCTTTCCATATCCTCTTGAATGATTCACATCCGGCATCAATTGAAAAGTTATGTCTGATTTATCAAAAGGTATCAAATCTGCCAATAATAATCCGTTAAGGCCGAATTATTCTAGGGTTCCAAATAAGTCCTTGATAAAATTTGATTCTTTGAAAACTCAAGATATGAAAGTTTAAGATCATAATCCTAAGGGTCTATAGGATTTTGAATTACTTCATTAAGAGATCAGATGAGAGATATATGATTAATTCACTAAGACATGTCAAAATCACCTGAGAACACCTAATCCGAGTTCTCCATTTGTTTTCTTTTGCTTTCTTGCCCACCAAGGTTTGTAGATCAATTATTATCAACTAGTCACATATTCTCATACATGTCAAGACCTCAGAAATTTTGGTAGTCAATCACAATTTTCGTTACATGGCCGAACATAAGACAACTCATCTAAGTCGGTTACCAGTTGGCTCATATTCTGTCCGTCCACTTCACACCAGATTTAGTCATTTATTCATTCCTTATCTTCAAAAACCAAAAACATTTAAGTTCTAGATATCCTTCTTGAGGTTCTATAAGATTTGTAATCACCTCATTTGGACCTCATATGAAAAAGTTATGATTATTACACTAAAACTCGTCGGACCAGCCCAAGAACTCATTCTGGGCATACCAAGTGTTTGATTTATGGTTTTATCACTTCCTCTTGGATTTCTTCCTCAAATTTCAAATATGTACCTTTATCTAGGTCCAAATTGAATTTTTCTAGTTGATACTTTGTTACAATTCCCAAAGGTCGATCCAAAATTTGTCTTAGAATGCATAATTTCACCTTTTCATAGCGCACAAATATCATATAAGTCTCCAAATTCTATTTGCATTGAAAAATATATTTCCAAAAAAATATTTTAAAATACCTCAAGTAAATAATTTATCTAAAAAATCTTGGGCTATTAAAACAATATCACAATACAATGGAACAAATATTTAAAACTTTTTAAAATATAACTTGGTAGAAACGAGCTAAAGGATGATAAAATATCATAAAATATGCAAACAATAAAACAAACAACCAAATTTAAAACAACAAATTCTCTAGTACCGTTCCTAGGTAACATGTGGGTTTACCCAAAGTTAAATTGCTCTGATACCACCTGTAATGCCCACGAATCCCCCCTAAGATTTAGAAAGACTTGCAACATCAGGACAACTATCTCATGGATCAATCATCCCATCGATTAGAGTTTGAAGAGTGTGTGAAGCATGCATAAAGTGTACAATAAATATTTGTAGCAAAAAAGTAAATAAAAGTCAACTGTTCTAGTACCAGAGATTTTTAAAATACAAATGAATTTAAATCAATTTCTCTAACAGAAGAAATATACAGTCTTTCAAAAATAAAAGATAAACAATACTGCTTCCGAGATCATAAATCTCGGTCTTCATTCTCTCAGCAAATTTCTTTTCCTACGGAGTCTGTATCTCGAGCTAAATTTTATTCTCTGCAATCACAAACTACAATCCTGTAACGTGGGACCGTAGGTGGGCGCGATCCACTGGTGAGATGTGAATCCCAGTAAGCAACGGACAGCATACAACCAATTCACACAACAGCACATCATCAACATATACAAGTAAACACAATGAGCGCATGTACCATGAATATGAGACTTGCAACATGACTTATGCACATGCACTTTCATATAAAAATTTCCATGACCTTTGACAGTCTTTGAAACTTTGCTTCATGTACGTGCTTTTCATAAAAAAAATGCTTTCATATAACTTTGACTTCTTTCATATGTAATCTAAACATTTTCATAAACTTTTCGTATCTTTCATCTTTTAAAATGTTTTTCATCTTTTTCTTATCTTAAGCACCACTTATCATATCATATCATATATGGCTCGAAAGCTCATCTTTTTCATCATGGCATCTTTTTGGACACCACACGATTCCCCTACACAATATGTGTTCCTGCTAGTTACCATAGCACCCAGCAACCGTATCAAATCTAAGTAGTTACGTTTCATGCCCTTTCACGCTCTTCATCACTCAGAGACCACTCAAACCGAGCAACTACAAACTTTTCTGTATCAGTAAGGCAAAAGCCAACACCATCTTGTTTGAACCCACTAGCTTTAGGTGCAACCACACTCCAGACACCTTCTGGAACCATACATGGTCTACCAAAGATTCCTTGTCGACCTAGGGACTTTCACTCGACTTTAATCACTCCTGAGTGAACAGGGAGTTCCACTAGGGCACTACCCTGTTCCAACCTTTGCGGTTTTTATAAAATTTTAATTCTTTTCTTTCTTTTAAAAACATGCTTGACTCAAAAATATGCTTTTCGTGCTTCATGCATGGGACATGCATACACCATGTGACTTCTTGTGCAAAATATATAGATCATGAAACATATGAATCATACATTCACAAATCATATCTCATACTTATTAACGTACGAACAGACTTCCCTTTTTTAATTTACCTTCCTTCCAACATGACATACATATTCTAATAAAGAGATATTCAAAACCTTAAGTCACATCGAATCAAACCAACATTGTCCTATAGGGGTTAAGGACGCAACTTATGATGGAGTCAAACCAAACTTTTTTTCTCTTTTCTCTTTACTAAAACACACATATTTCCTTAAGATTTTCTCAAAATTTAATAGCTATATCATAACCAATCATTAGCCATCACACTTAAATTGTCTGTATAGTTATTCTCTTCAACAAATTATCATCATATAATATTTTTCTCTAACCCCATACATTTCTCAATCTATACATCAAGGAATCTAAGATTACACTTTAATATTTCATCCAAAGACTCAAGTCATAACCATACATCAGCCATGAGTTAAAGCCTAATATTTTTCCCAAGAAGTATATCATGATTGAAGCTGATGAATTCTGGAAACATTAACTTTTAATCGTCCAACATGTTATGTCATTGATCAACCCTTAGCCGAATTTTACTTAACTATACTTCTTAAGTCCTCTTATCAAATTTTCACCATATTCTTCCAAGTATCTCTTACATTAAAATCCTAGTATTTCACCTTGAATGAAACATAGAAAAAAGGAGCAGAATTATCCAATCAAACCATTATACCTTCAATAATCATTAAAGAGTAATGGAATCATCCGCTCAAATCATTTTACCACCAACAATTACTAAAAAGTAATGAGTCATCTGATCAAATTATTTTACCACTAACAACTTCTAAACAATAACAAAATCATCTGGTCAAATCAATATATCGCCAACAATTACTAAAAGTAACAAAGTCAACCAACCAAGTCATAATATCATCAATAATCAACATCCACACAAATATCCAACCACAATCAAATTAACTTAGGGTGATCAAATTCTCCGTTAAACGACCTCAGGTCCAACCAACCTACTTGCGAATTCTTTATCACTAACACTTCAAGCAAACAAAAGAGAGATTAGCATACAATTAAACAGCCAATCAAACAACAAACAAATTTCAATCAAACATCGCGCCGATCCATAATCCATAGCGGGTAAGTTGTGCACTATTCTTCTCCGGGCACGGCAAGTGACTGGTTGGGCTCGGGTACTCCATTTGACACCAAAATTTAGGAGAATACTCCTTGGAGGATGGGGAATGTCTTGGTGGCGGTAGTGAGGCAGTGCAGCAACCGGAAGGTGGCAGATCTGACTCGAAAGGGGGGAAACCCATTTTCAAAATTTTCCTTGTACACGGTAGGTGGGGTCATGGATGGGGAAACTATTTTAGGGGTGTGATAAACTGAGGTAGGAGAAGCTTTTGGTGGTGGAGATGAGAGTCACAGTGGCCGGACGGTGGCACGACAAAGGGTGATCCATTTAGAGACCCATTTCGGTTTTATGGGAGATGAGAGAAGGTGAGGGCTCCGTTGGGGCTGAAATTTTTGGTAGTAGGTCGCCTGTGGATGGCGGTTCTAATGGCGGGGTGGTATCGTAGTGCGATGGCTCATGGAAGAGCTAGGGGTGGAGCCAGGTGCGGGCGTGGAGGAGTAAACCAGTTTCGGGTTTGGGGCTACCGGCGGGAGGTGGGGCTGTCGTTGTTGACACCTCTAGTGGGGTTGGACTCGCCGAAGACAAGCGGTTCAGGCAGGGCCGGACGTGAGGCTTGGTGGCCGGGGGTGGCGCCGTCATAAGCTAGAAACCAAACTGCCTTTTAGGGGCACTGTAGCACGCGGGAGAGAAGAGAGAGAAGAGAGAGAAAAAGGAAAGGTAGAGGAAGAAAAAGTGAGGGATTGTTACCCATTCTGAGCTATTTATAGGCCCGATACTTTGGGTTCTTGAAACGGACAATAGATGAATTTAAAATATTGATCTGAAAGCGTATAACATCAATTTAACTTAAAACGCTCAAATTAATTAAATTAAATATTATTTTAACTTTATTTCTCAACATAATATTTTTCCTCAATAATTAAAATGATGAAGCTTATTTAATTATTTAAAAGAAATAAATCCATATATTTAAATCATATATTTAAAGCACATTTAAGATCTCGAAATACTTTAATCAACTAAAATCAAGGTAATAAACTGATTCTGCATGCTATAATATTTTTTAAGTTATTCAAAAGCTACCAAATCAAAATAGAATAAATATAATAAGACTTAGTACTTTAACAAGTTTAAGATCAATGAATCAGATAATGTCAAATAAAATAGAATAAGTGCTCATTAATAAAAATACGACAAATCAAATCATACATTATGATAATTAAACCAAAAAAATGAAAATATCATTTTAAATGGAAAGACCACTAGTAACGATTTATTATAATAATTAAAAGCACTATTATTCAAGAATCTTATAAAAATTTGTATAAATCAATAAAACCAAAACCAGTACATCAAAATAACATTGATAACAATTCAAATGATGAAACCAATAATAATCTTTAAATAACTATAAATATTAAAATCGTAGATTTTACAAATAATTAACTCCAGTCATAAATAAAGCATACCTGAAATAAAATAAGTAAGATACCAATTTAATTTATTAAAATAAATTAAAATACCCAATAATAAAATATGAGCAAATAAATATATGTAAAAATTCAAGATCTCACATCCTCCCCCTCTCAAAATAAATTTCGTCATCGAAATTTGCTAGACTGCAGCTCTAAGAATCCCAACAACGTACGTACCATACCACTCGTCACTTCTCCACACAAATTTACCCGATTATTGTTCTTCCTAAATACCTACGGGTATTGTTCCCTCTTAATTACTCCACTAGGTACTTCCATCGTAATTGTATAAATCTCCAATTAGTATATCATGCTTAGAAATCCTATTGCAGCCAGGGAACCCGAAATTTCTATACTCGTAAAGTCCTTAATACAATTTTCGAAAATCATAACACTCAGTAGTTCCATACCCCATATCACAACATCTTCGAATGAATCTCAAGTTTAACTCTCAACTTACGTTTTACTCCACACTTCGATGACCTATCGGTTACCTATCGAGTCGATCATTGATAAACATGAGTTGCACAATAAGGATCAACTTCAGAGGAAAGAGAAAGTCTCAAGCTCAAGTCACTCCACATATTTTTTTAATATCAGCCTAAAATATAAACTTTTCCTGTCTAACTTTTATGCTAAACTTCTTTCAATTTTAACGTTACTAAGTCTTCAAATAATACATTCGTCTAAAGCCTCATGACAAGTCTTGCAATGTGAATTTCCAACTCTCTAGACACCGAAGTATTATACTCCCGAGTCAGAAGTCTTTATTATCTCACAAATCTAATTAGGTTGCCTACTGTTGATGCCTAAAACCCCACTCGCAAACCTTTAATGCACGTCCCACTTTATAGTGACTCATCATTCTTTTCATAGATTGATTGGCAAAATCCACGTCTTTCCGACCGATCATCCAATCTCCCAAGGAAGGAATAGCCTCAACATTTTCAATTCCTATGCGATCTCAAGTCACAACTAATTCCAGAAAATAACTATCAGAATCTTGTCAATCAACGACTTAGCCAAGTATCTATATTTAGATTGTTCCTCCCAATCAACTCATTAAATAGCCTAAGGCTAAGATCACTTAAATTTAATATCAATGCATCAAGTCAATATTCATCTCTTAGCAATCAACTTATCCAAGGAAATCATCACAAGGGTACACACACACACTCTCCAAAATTTTATACACTCTTCCAACTACTACTAGTTGATCATCAAATATCCACCAATAAACCAAAATTCTACCTACCACATAGTTGATCAACTACTACCTTCAATATTATAAAAGAAGAAACTATGTTGTTGTACCAAACGATAAGGATTCAATGCTTACAAAATCCCACCTAAACATAATTCCAACAACTTCCTCAAAATGACAATAGAACTTAAAGCTCTAGCTCTACATGAGATCCAAGTATTACACGTAAATAACATATAAAAACACCAATGAAGAAATATAAGTAAATAAATAAATATCAACAATTTCTTCAAAACAAAACCGCCTCATAACAAAATTAGAATATACTCAAACACTGAGTGAAACTCATGAAATTCACGTAAATATCACCCGAAAACACAAAGAGAAAATTATAATAAACAAATAAATAAGCAATTTAACAAAACAAGTCCACCTTACTTTTCAAAGACAATTTCACCAAAAGCTTTCACTAAATGACAAGAAGGTTAAATTAAAAGAAAATAAAGGAAGTGATATGGCAAATAAAAATTTGAAATTCACTTCAAAACCAACTATAAAAAGTTTTTTGTTTTTTCGAAATCGCAAAGTTTTAGAAATCTCAAAATTTAAGAGAAAAGAACCATAGTAGATACATAAAGAAATAAGCGAATCTTAACAACTCAATAAAAACAAGCCCACTCCTATCAAAAACCACACCAACAAAAGCTTATCCTTAGAAAGACAATGATTGAATTAAAAAGAAATAAGTAGGAAAACGAAGTGACAAATAAAATCCTAAACTCGTCTCAAAGTACATCTCAAAAAGGTTTATGAAATAAATAGTGTCGTTAAAATCTTTCCCTTAAAGAAATTCAAATATCTAGAATCATATGAAAGAAAAGAGTTATGGTAAGAATATGTGAACAACCAAATAACAAATTAAACCAAGGTCATTTTACAAGGAGCTCATGGAATGAAATTCCAAACAAGGTACCACTAGAATAAGATACTCATCGAAACCAAATAAAACCCAACCATTGCATAACTATAAAATATAATACTTTAAACCAACTAACCAAAACTAAGATAAATCCGAAAATGATGAACAAAAGGCTCATTAAAACAATAGCACAATATAATGAAACAAATGTTTAAAACTCTTTAAACTATAACTTGGTAGAAATGAGCTAAAGGATGATAAAATATCATAAAATATGCAAACAATAAAACAAACAACTAAGTTTAAAACAACAAAATTCTCTGGTACTGCTCTGATATCACCTGTGACGCCCACAAATCCCCCCTGGAATTTAGAATGACTCATGACATCAGGACAATCATCTCATGGATCAATTATCTCATCGATTAGTGTTTGAAGAGTGTGTGAAGCATGCATAAAGTGTACAATAAATATTCGCAGCAAAAAAGTAAATTAAAATCAATTGTTCTAGTACCAGAGATTTTTAAAATTACAAATCAATTTAAATCAATTTTTCCAACAGGAGAAATATACAGTCTTTCAGAAGTAAAAGATAAACAATACTGCTTCCGAGATCATAAATCTCGGTCTTCATTCTCTCAGTAGATTTATTTTCCTGCGGAGTCTGTATCTTGAGCTAAATTTCATTCTCTGCAATCACAAACTACGATCCCATAACGTGGGACTGTAGGTGGGCGCGATCCACCAGTGAGATGTGAATCCCAGTAAGCAACGGATAACATACAACCAATTCACACAACAGAACATCATCAACATATACAAGCAAACACAATGAGTGCATGTACCATGAATATGAGACTTGCAACATGACTTATGCACATGCACTTTCATATAAAGATTTCCATAACCTTTGAAAATCTTTGAAACTTTGCTTCATGTACGTGCTTTTCATAAAAAAAATGCTTTCATATAACTTTGACTTCTTTCATATGTAATCAAAACATTTTCATAAACTTTTCGTATCTTTCATCTTTTCAAATGCTTTTCATCTTTTTCTTATCTTAGGCGCCACTTATCATATCATATCATATATGGCTCGAAAGCCCATCTTTTTCGTCATTTCATCTTTCTAGACACCCAACGATTCTCCTACGCACCGTGTGTTCCTGCTAGTTACTGTAGCACCTGACGACCGTATCAAACCTAAGTAGCTACGTTTCGCGCCCTTTTTGCGCTCTTCATCACTCGTTAACCACTCAAACCGAGCGACTACAAACTTTTCTATATCATTAAGACAAAAGCCAACACCATCCTGCATACACCCACTAGCTTTAGGTGCGAGCATGCTCTGGACACCTTCTGGAGCCACACATAGTCTGCCGACGGTTCTTTGTTGACTCAAGGCCTTTCACTCGACTTTAATCACTCCTGAGTGAACAGGGAGTTCCACTAGGGCACTACCACGTCCCAGCCTTTGAGGTTCTTATAAAACTTTAATTCTTTTCTTTCTTTTAAAAACATGTTTGACTCAAAAACATGTATTTTGTGCTTCATGTATGCGACATGTAACTTCTTATGCAAAACATATAGATCATGAAACATATAAATCATACATTCACAAATCATATCTCATACATATTAACATATGAACAAACTTCCCATTTTAATTTACCTTCTTTCCAACATGTCATGCATATTCTAATAAAGAGATAGTCAAAACCTTAAGTCACATCGAATCAAACCAACATTGTCCTATAGGGGTTAAGGATGCAACTTATGATGGAGTCAAACCCAACTTTTCTTCTCTTTTCTCTTTACCAAAACATACATATTTTCTTAAGATTTTTTCAAAACTTAATAGCTATATCATAACCAATCATTAACCACCACACTTACATTGCCTGTATAGTTATTCTCTTCAACAAATTATCATCATATAATATTTTCTCGAAACCCAAACATTTCTCAATCTATACATCAAGGAATGTAAGATTACTCTTTAATATTTTATCCAAAGACTCAAGTCATAACCATACATCAATCATGAATTAAAGCCTAATATTTTTCCCAATAAGTATACCATGATTGAAGCTGATGAATTCCCGAAACATAAACTCTTAATTGTCCAATATGTTATGTCATTGATCAACCCTTAGCCGAATTTTACTTAACTATACTTCTTAAGTCCTCTTATCAAATTTCCACCATATTGTTCCAAGTATCTCTTACATTAAAATCCTAGTATTTCACCTTGAATGAAACATAGAAAAAAGGAGCGGAATTATCCAATGAAACCATTATACCTCCAATAATTATTAAAGAGTAACGGAATCATCCGCTCAAATCATTTTACCACTAACAATTACTAAAAGTAATGAGTCATCTGATCAAATTATTTTACTACCAACAACTTCTAAACAATAACAAAATCATCTGGTCAAATCATTATATCACCAACAATTACTAAAAGTAACAAAGTCATCCAACCAAATCATAATATCATCAAAAATCAACATCCATACAAATATCCAACCACAATCAAATTAACTCAGGGTGATCCAATTCTCCATTAAATGACCTCAGATCCAACCACCCTACTTCCGAATTATTTATCATTACTAGCTAACACTTCAAGCAAACAAAAGAGAGATTAGCACACAATTTAACAGTCAATCAAACAACAAACAAATGCTGTCACTTACAGTGCACAAACGAATGCAAATCAAACATTGCGCCGACCCACAATCCATAGTGGATAAGTACTGCACTATTCGTCTCCGGGCATGGCAAGTGACGGGTTGGGTCGGGTACTCCGTTTGACACTAAAATTTAGGAGAATACTCTTTGGAGGATGGGGAATGCTTGGTGGTGGTAGTGAAGCGGGGCAACCGTCGGAAGACGGCAGATCTGGCTCGAAAGGGGGGAAATCCATTTTTGGATTTTCCCTTGTACACGAGAGGTAGGGGCCATGGATGGGGAAACTGTTTTAGAGGTGTGATAAACTGAGGTAGAGGGAGCTTTTGAAGGTGGAGGTGAGAGTCACAGTGGCCGGGCGACGGCGCGACAAAGGGTGATCCATTTAGAGACCTATTTCGGTTTTATGGGAGATGAGGAAAGGTGAGAGCTCCGTTGGGGTTGAGATTTATGGTGGTAGGTCACTTGTGGATGGCGGTTCTAATGGCAGGGATGGTGTCATAGTACGATGGCTCATGGCAGAGCTAGGGGCAGAGCAAGGTGCAGGCGTGGAGGAGAAAACCAATTTCGGGTTTCGGGCTACCGGCAAAAGGTGAGGCTGCCGTGGTTGACATCTCTAGTGGGGTTGGACTCGCCGAAGACTGGCGGTTTAGGCGGGGCCAAAGGTAAGACTTGGTGGCCCGGGGTGGCGCCGCCATAAGCTAGAAACCAAACTGCCCTTTAGGGGCACTGTAACACACGGAAAGAAGAGATAGAAGAGAGAGAAAAAGGAAAGGGTGAGGAAGAAAAAAGTGAGGGATTGAGACCCATTCCGAGCTATATTTAGGCCCGATACTTCGGGGTCTTGAAACGGACAATAGATTAATTTAAAACACTGATCTGAAAGCGTATAACATCAATTTAACCTAAAACACTCAAATTAATTAAATAAAATATTATTTTAACTTACTTTATTTCTCAACATAATATTTTTCCTCAATAATTAAAATAATGACGCTTATTTAATTATGTAAAAGGAGTAAATCCATATTTTTAAATCATATATTTAAAGCAGGTTTAAGATTTCGAAATATTTTAATAAACTAAAATCAAGGTAATAAAATGATCCTGCATGCTATAATATTTTTGGAGCTATTCAAAAGCTACCAAATCAAAATAGAATAAATATAATAAGACTTAGTACTTTAACAAGTTTAAGATCAATGAATCAGATGATGTCAAATAAAATAGAATAAGTGCTCATTAATAAAAATATGACAAATCAAATCATACATTATGATAATTAAACCAAAAACAATGAAAATATCATTTCAAATGGAAAGACAGGTAGTAACGATTTATTAAAATAATTAAAAGCATTATTATTCAAGCATCTCATAAAAACTTGTATAAATCAATAAAACCAAAACCACTATATCAAAATAACATTGATAACAATTCAAATGATGAAACTGATAATAATCTTTAAATAACTATAAATATTAAAATTGTGGATTTCACAAATAATTAATTCCAGTCATATATAAAGCATATCTCAAATAAAATAAGTGAGATACCAATTTAATTTATTAAAAGAAATAAAAATATTCAATGATAAAATATGAGTAAATAAAAATATGTAAAAATTCGAAGTCTCACAAAGGTAAAATAGTCTTGAAAGTCTTCTTTAGCCAATTCAGATCAACAAAATGCAGCATATAACAATCCACTGTGACTTATAGTCATTGTTTTATAATCTGTTTATAAAACTATACAAAAACTGCTTCAAGCAACTTCCCTTTTGTGGAAAATGGATTGGTGCCAAATATTTTACTCCAAATCTATTTTTTTTTTCTTGCGTTGCATTTGTATGTTTTGGGATGACTATTGAGGTTTTGATCACTCCATTGATTAATCTAGTATCTTGTAACCTCTTAATTTATCTATAAATGCTGCTCAAAAAAAAAAAAAAAGAACTTCCAACAGTTCGATCTGTATATTCAATATTTGAAGCCGAAATTTCAATTGCTTTAACCTCAGGCTTCTTGGCTTCTTCTTTGGAATGGTCACGGTAAGAACCCCATTATACATGGAAGCCTTCACTTGATCCATCTTCACATTCTTCAGGAGCTTGAACCTCCTCGCAAACTTGCCGCTACTCCACTCGGCCCTATGCCACTGGTCGTTTATTATTATTCAAGTACTTATATCGAAACTCACTACAAAAAAATGCATTTTTTTCGGCGATTTTATAGGCGCCGCTAATAAGTTCGCTGGGTAAGGTTTATATTTGCGGTGAATTTGACACCGCTGCAAAATTATAACGTATCGGTGACTATTGGGTTTATTGCAGCGAGTTTATTAATTATTGCGGCGATTTAATTCGCCGCAATGTTCCATACACTTTTTACGGCGACTTAATTCGCCGTTATTTCAATATTTGGGAAAACTTTACACTTTTGCAGCGAATATTTTCGCCGCAAAAAACCTTTTAATGAATCCGCGCGAAACGGCAGCCCTCTTATGCTTTTCATTTCCCCCAATCCCCCATTTCCCTCTCATTTTCCCGCACTCAGCATTTTCCCTCCCTCCCACGAAAACCTTGGTCTGCGAAGAGGGTTACGGGAATCGGTGCCGGATTCATCACCGATTTCGAGGTTCATCGGCACAGAAACCCACCGGCGACGTAGGGGTGCCACCAGCTCACCGGTGATGGCCTAAAATCCCTCTGCGCCGTGGAACTCTGCTTCTCATTCTCGGGGTTTTTAGGTAACCGAATTTTCTCTCAATTATTTCATTAGAAACGACGATTTATAGACAAAAATACTTGTTTTTTGTTTCCTAATCACAGAGAGTACCTCTGTTTCGCAGCTTGGCCGAGACATTGGATTTTGAGGAACTCGGGACTGAATTTGGGTATCGCTCCCCCATCTGCGGCTTCTGTGGATCAACGCTCTGCTGCTTCGATCTTGTGGTGAGACATCTACCTAATTTTTAACACTCAATCCCGTGGGGATAAGTTAGGGTTTTTGATTTAATGCATATAAACATGCTTTAAGGTTGGGGTTTTGCTTAAACACTATTCTAATGTTCAATTATCTTTTTTATTCTATTGTTGGATGGTTTAAACAGATACTAACAGTTGGTTGACAAGCTAGCAGTTTATACTTAAACTTTACATTTAAAGGATATAATTGGTATCTATTGACTGACTTAATGTTATCTAATCTCAGTTAAATACAAACCAATGAATGTTTCACCGATAACAAGTTGTTTGATTAATTACTCTTAACGCTTTTGGTTCCATGCTACTTCACCAAAAGAAGTGACTTAATTTATATTAGAGCAAAGTTGTTGAATCTAAACAATACCAACTATTGTTTAATATTATATGATTTTATAGGATACTAGTAATGGCTGGGTAGGAAAATGAAGGCATGTTAATTAAGATATACATATTTTTTTACTTACCTTCCAAACCAGCATGCCTATGTCTGGTAATGGAGGATTAAAAGCATATATGGTAATGTCTTTGGTTCATCTTCATCACTGCAACACAGAGAGCAAATCTCAATCAGCATAGTTGGTTCCCTTTGATGCTTTTGTAACACAGCTAGACAAGTGAAATATAGTATTATATGAATTCAGCAAGAACAAACATTGCTATGAACCAAGAATTGGCATATGTTTAATGCAAGATTGTAGAACAAAAAATACCACCCTCATTCAAGACATGAACGAACTCCCCATCATCAAGACAAGACAAGAAAAAATGATAAATGACAGGCCCCCCCTGGCCCAAAAAAAAGCGCAAAACAAAACAAAAAAGATCAATACTTACCTTAAGTGAAAAAAATAAACGCTAAATCATCTCTGTTTAAATTCTCCCGTTGAGAATTCACAGTAACAAAGGCATCATTTATTTGGTAAAAGGTGTTAATACCTTAAAAAAGAAAAGGTTCAAATACTCATACCACTGGCACATGAAACTCATTACACTAAGACCACGTAACAACACCAGCAAAGAGTAACCTCATTTCATCCTAAATTCTAATACCATATTTTAAACTACAAAAAATTTCTTCTACTTTAAGACCAACTTGAGTTGCTGGTATATGAGTAGAGAAAAAGTTAATGAAGGAAGAGGAACTTAATGCATACGATCCATCAGTCAGCTTACTCTTATTGTATGCATTAGTCTGGTCCTCTATTATTTAATAAAACCAACATGTCCCCCGGAATTGGTATACCCTTCACATGCAATGTATTTTCATGTTAGGTGCTTTATTTGCTTTTAATAATTAATAAAATATAATTGCTGTCAGGGGATGTAGCTCAGATGGTAGAGCGCTCGCTTAGCATGCGAGAGGTACGGGGATCGATACCCCGCTTCTCCACACTTATCTCTTTTTGTTGGTTTTTAGTTATTTTCTTATGAGGCAAACTCCCTTTCCACTGGAGTTTCTGTCACTTTACTTCTTCTCCTTACCCACGTAAGTTTGTGTACGTCTATTTTGTATGTCCTCTCACAAGATTTCCTCCACCGTACAGCTACTAACATCATAATCTCTTGGCCATGAACTTGATATATATATATATATATATATATATATATATATATAAATGCATATAGGGAGTTATTTATGATAATTCAGAGGAGCTGTTGCATACAGATGGAATGCTTACGACTTAGTCCTCACTCTCTTTCACATACTACAGCAAATCTGAATTTTAGTGACGGTTTAAAATTTGTGACAGTTTCTAAACTATCACTAAAATCCACTTTCTGTGATGGTTTGTTGGAACCATCACTAAAGACGTGCTGATTTTTTTGTATTTGGACATAGACGATATATATATTTGAATGTAACAATGATGTTCGAACGATTTTACATTTGGATCATCACTAAAGATATGCGCTAACTTTAATGCATAAAAAAAAAATACTATAATGCTACTTTGATACTTTTTTGTATTTTAATACATTAAAATGTTTTTCTTTTACTTAATAGTGAATGAATTAATTATTAGTCTATTGATATTTTTTAATTTTTGAAAATCTTTTAAAATGGTTAAAATATGAATAAAAAATATATAAAGAAATTAAAATCAGATTTTACTCTAGCGGGGCCCTATTAATATTAAAGAGAATTAGAAAATATTGAATTAAAAAATATTTTAATTTAAGAAAGATATGAAGCGTAGTAATTTAAAATTAAATCTAGACAAACTAATATTAAAGAAAATTGAGAATAGAAATTTAAAAGCAATATATACATTACATGATAATATGATCTAGTACATAAAATAAAAATGAAATAAGTAAAGATATAAATAAAACCAACAACTACAGGTTGTCTTTCAATGCCCTAAAATCTTTAGTATTGTGCTGAAATTGGCACTCCCCACTCTTCTGTCAGTCTTTTGTAAGCATCTTGCAATCTTTGAGTCACAGGCCCAACTTGTCCATCACCAATGATGCGGCCATCAATCTTTACCACCTGGAAAAGGTAATTTCATCTATGCATTATTTTTCACCAAGACAAGAACATTATAACATCGAGAGGACACTGAAGAAAACTAACAAGTCTTCTATCTTTTGTTTCTGCCAGTCAAATTCTTCATAGGGCATCAATTGATTGGGACCATGTCGCTTTGTAATCCCTTCTAATGTATATTATTTTGGTTTATTGTTTGGCTTTGTAACTTGGATAGTAAAAATAGACTATGTCGCCCCCAGCACAACTAAGAGGCTGGTCTATCTTCGGTAACGTAATTGCTATGACTTTCAGGGTTGAAAAATAAAATTTCAAGGTTCAACAATGAAATAAGATATATAGTCAAACTAATGTAACATCAGTCCAAATTGTTTCACTCACTATGTGATTGCCCCCACAACATTTAGTATTCAAATTATTAATTTATGGGGAAAAAATTATTAATTTTGGATTTTGATTGGGAGCAATATTGGTTCATTATCAAACACACTATAATATATATATAGGAGGATGGTGGATGCAGGGTATTTCAGCCACGAAAACCTTGTTCTTTTGATCTACATGTTTTAGTTTGTTTGTTTAGATCTGAGAAATTTCACTCCATTCTTTACATCTAGATGTTTTAGCTTGTGTTTTTGCAAATAAGGCACATCTTTATGAGAAAATATGAGGGAGTTTTATTTTTTTTAATCTTTTTTAGCTTTTCCTTGAATTCTCATTTAGCCTGTGTTTAGCAAGAATTACTTCTTGTCGTGCTACTGCTACTGCTACTGCTGCATGTGGGTATCTATTTATCTTTTTTTTTTGTTGCAAGGACGATGCTACATATTATTTAAAAAATTGGACTCATTTACTGTACATGCAATAAACAAATAGGAAAATTCCAACTTTAGATTTTAATTAATTAATATAACCTTATTTATAAATCAATAACTCTAAAAATCTACAAAAAATTATTTTATTTTTTCTATAAAATATGAGCATTTCAATGAGAATTGTAATGTAGTCCACCAAATATAAAGTGTGTTTTTTATACATTTATATATGTATGTGTAAAGGAAAGAAATGCCTAAAGGTGATGAATACAGGTTTTGAAAATATTGTTTCTTTTTGTTTAGTTTGTTTTTCCCTTTTATATGGGGTTAGTATCCTGGGGTTGTTGTAGTTGGTGCTTTGCTTGAACATTCTAGAATTTGTTTTTTAGATCTGGACTTTTTTTTTAGCGCCTAACTTACTAAGTGCTCTTTTAGGAAGATTTTGTTTGTTCATAGCTAGTCCTAGCATCAATAGCTGATAGTTTTTGTCTGAACTAACTATAAGCATTTTTGTTGTGCCCCTGAAAAGTTAAGTACGTAAATGTATAACTAGCTATCCAATTACTAAGGAATGAGATATTAATCGTGAAACTGGAAAAATATCTCGCTTTGTGGCACAATGGTTTTATAAGCTTCTTCGCAACTATATATATAGTTTGCTTGTAACAATCTGAGACAAATTTCAAACATAAAGTGGAGGTGTCTTAAGTGATCTATATGAGAACCCCTCATTCCAACTCTGCTAAAAAAAATAGGAAAATGTTTGAGTCATCCTCCTTCCACTTCCACTTTGGTTCCACATCTAGTACATCAGCTTTCCATTTATGAGAGAAGTGTCCACCTAATTTGCAAAATATTTTCATCCCTATACATGACTTATACTCCATCTACCGAAAAGGAATTTTTCTACAATTGACTTATTTTTTGGATTCTTCTTCTTAGATGGATAAAAGCTGGATGCATCTGAGAGATAGACTTGGGTCACCTGCCTATGCTGAAGGTGTTAGAAATTTCCTCACAATGGCACGAAACCATTCCATCGGAAGTGATCGCATTCGGTGTCCTTGCCTTAGATGTTTGAATAATCTCCACTTATCTATATTTGAGGTGGAGTCTCACTTGTTCATAAAAGGAATAAATCCAAACTACACTCAATGGATATTTCATGGAGAGGAGGAAACACTCCCAGTCATTGATGACGATATATTAGATGATCCTGGGATTGGAGTGGAGGACAGGTTCATTGATGACATGGATCATATGTTAGATGACATACGGGCAGGTACATACGAGGCATGTCCCGAAGACAACACTACATCCCCCACCCAGCAATCAAGACAACAACCCAATCCAAACTCAACATTTGAGCAACTGCTCGAGGATGCTCGACGTCCTCTATTCGAAGGTTGCACAAAGTTCTCAAAGCTCTCCTTCGTTGTGAAGTTGTTACACATCAAAAAAATCGGTGGATGGTCAATCAAGTCTTTCGATATGCTCCTAAGCCTTCTACGATCCGCCTTTCCTGATGTTTCATTGCCACAATCATATCAGGAGGCACGGTCTTTGGAGAAAGGTTTGGGTTTCAAGTACCAGAAAATCCATGCATGCCCCAACGACTGTGTCTTATTCTGGAAGGACAATGTTAATCTTAATGAGTGCCCCATCTGCGGTGCTTCACGTTGGGTACCAAATACCCACGGTTCACGAGTCATCCCTCAAAAAGTTCTGCGACATTTTCCTTTGAAGCCAAGATTGCAGTGTCTATTTATGTCAGACAAGATAGCAGATGATATGAGATGGCATAAGGAGCAGCGGGTGACTGGGGAGAATAATATTATGAGACATCCTGCCGACTCTAAGTCTTGGAAGACATTTGACAAAAATCATACTTGGTTTGCACGGGATGCCCGCAACGTTAGGCTTGGCTTGGCCAGCGACGGCTTCAATCCCTTTAACAATATGGCTAAACCGTATAGTATTTGGCCGGTGATTCTTGTCCCATATAATTTGCCGCCGTGGTTATGTATGAAAGACCAATTCTTCATGACATCTCTCATTATCCCTGGTCCAAAATCGTCGGGGAATGATATTGATGTTTACTTGCAACCGTTGATTGATGAGTTACTTGAATTGTGGGAAGAAGGTCTACCTACATATGATGCTTCCACTAAGGAAATGTTCGTGCTTCATGCTGCCTTATTGTGGACAATCAATGATTTTCCTGCTTATGGCAATCTTTCAGGTTGGTCAACAAAAGGGAAATTGGCTTGTCCCTCATGCAATGCTAGCAATGATTCCTTATGGTTGAAGTATGGTAGAAAACAATGTTATATGGGACATCGACGTTTTTTACCAACCGATCACGTTTGGCGATCTAGAAAAGCATTGTTCAACGGTAGAGAGGATCATCGCATGCCACCAAATTTAGTTGATGGAGCGTTACTTTTGACTCAATTACAAATGCTTGGAGATGTTCAATTTGGTAAGTCTGGTAGGAAGAGAAAACGGACTGCAGAGGAGTTAAACTGGACTAAGAAGAGTATCTTCTTCAACCTACCTTATTGGTCAACATTACGGCTGAGACATAATCTTGATGTCATGCATGTTGAGAAGAATATTGCTGATAACATTTTGGGCACATTAATGAACATTCCAGGCAAAACTAAGGATAATATAAATTCCCGTCGTGACCTAGAAATCATGGGCTTCAGAAAAGAATTACATCTAAAGCAGATCAATGAACGTGTTACAATGCCACCTTCATTATACACGTTACATGGGGATGAAAGGAATAAATTTTGTGAGTGGCTTGCTGAGGTGAAATTTCCAGATGGGTTTGCCTCCAACATCACGCATTGTGTGTCTATAAAGGATTGTAAAATTTCTGGTCTCAAAAGCCATGACTGTCATGTTTTCTTGCAAAGATTACTGCCTATTGCTGTGGGAGGGCTCTTAAGGAGTGATATTGGTTTGGCTCTGATTGAGTTTAGCAGTTTCTTCAAAGAGTTGTGCGCCCGAACTCTGGATGTCAACCGCCTTTCACAACTTCAACATGATATAGTCACTGTTCTGTGCAAACTAGAAATGATATTCCCTCCATCTTTTTTTGATGTTATGGTCCACTTAGCTGTCCATTTACCCCATGAGGCCATGCTTGGAGGTCCAGTTCAATATAGGTGGATGTATCCGTTTGAGAGATATTTGGGTAAGTTCAAGCGGTATGTTAAAAATAAAGCCCGGCCGGAAGGTTCAATAGCAGAAGCCTATATCCACAGAGAGTGTTTGACATTTTGTTCGATGTATCTCCAAGATGTTGAGACAAAGTTTAATCGTCCGGAACGCAACATTGATGCGGGCAAAGAAGAAAATGTTGATGAATTCATAATTTTTTCTCAAAAACTTCGTCCTTTGGGCATGGCTACTAATGTGAGATTAGAAGATAAATTTCATAGCTCAGCCATATGGTATGTGCTTAACAACTGCGATGAGATTGGAAGCTATATAGAGTAAGTAATCCTAACTTCCTTATGGATATGATTGGTGACTTGAGACAATCCATGATACTTCTACGCTACGAATTTGTTATTATTTAATTGTTTGCCTGATTGTATTCTCCAAATATAGGGAGCACTACGACAAATGCAAGATGTCAAACCCAAATGCTATTGAGAGCACGCACCAAACTGAGTTCCCAACTTGGTTCATGCAACGTATAAGTTTTCCCTAGTTTGTTCTGTCTACGTAGAATGAATTTGACCATGGGGTCAATCAAATTTGCTTCCACTATTGCTTGATGGTCTCAACACAATTTAATGTTGTAGGTCCAGGAGGAGCGTAGTAGAAACCTACTCAGTGTGTCTGATGATTTGTATGCGTTATCTTGCGGTCCTGACCGTTGGGTTACCTCATATACTGCATGTATTATCAACGGTAAACGGTTCCATACCAAGCAGCGTGAGCTTCGCCGGAGATCACAAAATTCAGGAGTAGTGGTAACTGGGGATGAAGTTACTAATAACGTTGACTTTTATGGTGTTATCAATGATATTGTGAAGTTACGTTATATGGGTGGTCGAAGAGTATATTTGTTCAGTTGTTCTTGGTTTGATGTTGGAGATAAGAAACGGGGAGTCCAAGTAGACGATCACATGACTAGTGTCAACATGGACAGGACTTGGTATAAGGACGAACCGTTTGTGTTGGCATGCCAAGCTTCTCAGTGTTTTTACATTAGAGATTTGAGGGCGAAGGGGAACTGGTTTGTTGTGCAAAGGTATGATAATAGGAATGTCTATGATGTTCCAACAGTGCCGAGGGCTTCAGACGATATTGATGATTCATCAAGCGACGATGATGCCTATCAAGAAAATGAGCAATCATCTGATTATCCACTTTTGCATTGCGACGCATGCCCAGTGTCGGGATCTCTTAGTAGGACTGATATAGAACCTACCCATATTGCTACACATGAGATCGAGGCGCCTCTTGGCGATGGAGGAGGGTTGGATGACTTCATTGATGACGGTCTGGTTCCATCTGCTTCTGGAGATGCTTCTGATGATGAGGACAACTCAGATGATGACGACCTATCCACCAGTGAAGAGTCTGAGCCAGAATAGGCAACTTAAGAGGGATCTAACATACAAAATCATACTTATTTATGTATGCACTTAAACATATAAGCGTATGTATGATTGAATTTACCGACCTATGGTTATATCGACTTATGCATGATTGACCATGACTTCTATACAATACTTAAGAGTATTGCATTCAAAGTGCATAAAATTATCATGTCATGTATTATTCTTTCCTACACTCAATGTGTTGGATTTAATTCCTTTAAATAGTGCCGACTCAGATTAAGATTTTTCTTTTTGTTTCATCTCAGGTGATCGGATAAAAGACAGTTAGAACTTCAAAGTGCATCCCCATTAGGAGGTCATGCGGAGCATCAACAGTCCAGGTATTACTTTTTCCACATCCATAACATTGTTGCTATGTTATACATGATTAACGGAATCTTCAACATTGTATGTCTTTTACATATAGGTGACCAGATGGGAGACGGTGTCCGTGGTCGGCCCCGCAGACGAGGCCGAGGTTTTCCAAGTTGGGTTCGTCCCAGATCTTGCGCCAAGCAGCCACGTGGCTGCCCAATAGGTGACTCTGAACAAGGGCCAGGATTGGCTCTGACTGATGAGGTCGGGTTAAATGACTCCACCCAGCCTCCGAGTCAATTATTTGAGCTCCCGTGTGCGGACCCAGTTCAAGAGGCTGAGCCAAATAGTGAACCAGTTCAAGAGGCTGAGCTCCCGATCGGTATAGTCCACATATCTAATATTTTCAATATTAAACAAAGTTTAATATGGTTGGTGCATGGTCTAGGACAATTTATTTATTGACATTCTCTCATTCAGGTGAGGAGGTCCCAACGAACACACAAGAACCAGTGGCTGATAGCGGGCATTTACAAGGTATAGTCCACATATCCAATATTGTCATCCTTAAACAAAGTTTAATATGATTGGTGTCTTTTTCTTGCTTACATGCATTTAGGTCTTTGAAAATTAATTTATTGTCATTCTCTCATTCAAGTGATGAGGTCCTAGCAGCAAACATGCAAGAACAAGTGGCTAATAGCGGGCCAATTGGTATAGTCCACATATCCAGACTTTTTTGTATTAAACAAAGTTTAATATGATTAGTGTCTTCTTCTCACTTAAACTCATTTCGGCATTTGAATATTAATTTATTGCCACCATACCATTCAGGTGAGGAGGTCCCAGCAAACACACCTTCGACCCAGCCTGAGACGTCTCGGCGTGGACGCGGGCCTGCGAAGTTAACTGAGTTTGAGAAACTACGCAAGCATGGTAGGGTGCTCCTAAAGATAAATCCTGGGGAAACAGCTCCGTACTGTGAGAATGCATCCATGTTTACTGCTCGTATAACATGGATAGTTAAACAACATTGTGATATGAGCTACCCACGATGGAATGATGTACCCCAACCAATGAAGGATCAGTTAATCGACCGGATTCGGGTAAGACTTTTATTAAAATGGCAGTACTATTAGTTTTAATCCTTGGAAATGATGGATTTGGTGATTGCCTATAACGGTATTATTTCGACGTGCAGGGTGATTTTGAATTAGAATGGGAACTAGAGAACCATCGCCTGGCAGTGACTAAACAACTAAGGAAGCGCTTTAATGCATTCCACCACGAGCTGCATAAGATCTATACCTCATTTCCAAACAACGATGAAGCTTTGGCGGCTGGGTGTAGTCTGGTCACCCCCATGGTCTGGGTCAAGCTCTGCATGGGATGGAGCAGCGAGCACTTCAAGGTATATGCCTTGTTATTTTCTTCAATCAAAACCGGCAATGTATTTGAACAAAATGCTAAGTATCTAAGTTTTTGGTGTTTTATAACATTGATTGTTTTTCATAATGTATATTTGCCATGCCAGAAAATATCAGAGCAGAATCGAGAGAACAGAAAAAAGCAAAAAATAAACCACACATCTGGTCGTAAATCATTTGTTAGGAAATTGGCAGAGAAGGTATAAGCTCTAAGCTCTAAACACGAAGGTTTTCCTATTTGCAGCGATACACACAACTTCCTATGTCACTTAATTTACATAACAAGTAGAGAGAATAATGATATTTTTCTTTCCTTATTTCACTCAAAGCGTTTAGAGTCCAAATGAAGTGACTAGTAGGTTTGACCTTTTTTATTTGCTTGAACATGTACATTTATTGGTCACATTGTGAACACATGTAGCGTGATGACGGGGAAACTATGGTGGACTTCTATAAGGCTACCCACTGGTCCGTGAAGAAAGATTCTTTTGTCACAGAAGCTACTGAAGAAAATTATGTGAGTAACATTCTCGAACATTATCAAACACATTTATTTGCCGTTTTTTCAAGCTGGTTCTGTAAGTATGATTAATGTAATTTTTTGAATACTCTAGATTGTAAGTAATCTGTTCATTATCTTACATTGCAGAATAAAATGGTTGAACAACTCCAGATTCTAGAACCGGAGCAACGAACAAATGAAGTAGCCGCGGGGGTATTTAGGGAAGTACTTGGTCATAGACCTGGTTACGCAAGAGGACTGGGAGAGATGGTGATCCCAGAGTGTACAAGGCAGCGCGACCAGGCTAGGGAGAAAGAGTACTTGGCTTCAATTGAGAAGCATACGCAGGTAGCTGAAGCTTCCACCCGTGAGTTGGAGAATGTTAAGGCGAAGTTGGCTGCTATAGAGCAGAGACAAGAGGAAACCGACCGACTGATGCGAGAGTTGTTAGGGCAGCGTTCGTCCATCGCTGCGTCTCATCAAGAGACGCAGTGAGCTGATGGCCAAGAAATAAGCATATTTTGTGGGAAATTTTTTGTGAGGTCTTTGGGTGTATTTTTTGTGTAGTTCTGATATACTATTGGCAATAGACAGTTATATATATATATATATATAGATCTCTATATATACAACAATGAGAGGCTAGGACTGATATATTTTTTGTGGGAGCGACAATGGTTATAAGAAGTGGTTTTGGGGCCATTCCCAGGAGTATTGTCTCAGTAGAAGGTAATATCAGAAATATAAGTATCTAAGTTTTGCACATGTTTTCTATGGTATTCCAATTTTTCTAGTGTTTGAATCTAAGTTTTCTGTTTTGTAGTTTGATGAAAGATTTTTAAGGGGATAATTCTACTACTTATCATGTTGGAGATTCAGGTACGTGGTGGATGTTAGTTTGGGACTTTTCTATAGAAGTAAGTTTCCAAACCAGACTATTTTAGATTTCAAGCACTTTTTATATTTTTTTGTGTATGTGCATGCTTCTTTGTTGGTTTTTGTGTCGAAAAATCATATGTACACTGATTTTTATGCATTCTTTTGTGCACTTTATCAATATCATAAGCTTTAGAGTTCATATAATTAATTTATGCATTATTTAGTTTTAACACCGTATAGAATTTATCTATCAAATTGAAAGAACTGTTGGGAGCAAAACATTCCAATTCTGAAGGAGCCATTTCATATAAATTACATGATATATATAAATTAAATAATTTCAGCTTAGCCAATAGAAAAAAAAGCCAAAAAGAGATATTTCTATGTATATTAAGATTTCAGAAAGTTTTGAAAACATTAATCACATATTTTCTTTGCCCTCTTTATATTGTTATCAAATAGAGTATTTCGATCTATTCTTGTGTTTGAAAGATGGACTCAAAATGTAGATGGTCTGGACTGTTTTGATGGTAGTATGGACTGTTTTGATGGTGGTATGGACTGTTTTGATGGTGGTATAGACTTTTCAAGTCATATTTAAACGGTTCAAAATGTAGATGGTCTAGACTGCTTTGATGGTGGTATGGACTGCTTTGATGGTGGTATCTATTGATGTAGGTGGTGCGAGATACTGTGCGATTGAATCGCTTCGACTAATGGGGTTCATTGGAGTTGATCTTCTATCCAATAGTTCGACAACTTCAATCATAAATGTGCCGTTGCTGCTAGACACATTATTTCAGGTATTGTAATCCTCATCTAATGACAAAGTTTGTGAATATGCCTTTAAATTTAAACAAATGACAGTGAAGAGCAAACATAAAGGCAGTAGATATTCTTGTAGATCCTTAACCATGTTGATCACCTGTTCAGAATGCTATATGACCACATAATTAGATTAGGTAGATATATAAACAAAATCTATATTCAAGTGTTAAGAAACATTTGCTGTACAAATGGCAGCCTAAATGAACATACTGTACAACCCACTAGTTTTAGTTCATAATCATATGTTTATTTGTCAAGGTTAATGTCCAAATCCCTCGCTGAAGTTCTTGTAATAAATTAGGTGTGCATGGCTTGAACATGTAGCTAGTGTTTCCTAGGATACCGTAATACATCTATCAAAATATATGACCCTTGTAAGCATTGTGATCAGCCCAAATCTGGAAAACAAACACTACAACTTTTCATTAATCCAGTCGTACATGTTAGTTTATTATCCATGACCTCATGATCGTAGCTCTCCATCTGTACTAAGCAGAATGACGATGTTGTTACAGGTAATTGTGTACTGGTCATCTCCAGAATATCTTTCTGAAAATGTCATTTACTAATCTTATTTGACATCCCTAGGTCCTCTTCATCTATCGATCTAATCCACCATGTGCAGAAGACTACTACAAAACAAGAGGTGCATACATTCTTTTTAAGTGCATGGAGTTTCTGGGCTATTCAATTAAGGTAACATATTGGCAAAACACGCTGATTATGAGTCTGATTGTATGCTAATGTTGGATAATCTGCAACTAGTCACCTCACAAGCTGATGTCCAGATTTGAAAATTTGATTTTAGAAGTGACCAGGCTTAATACAAATTTATTTCAAACGAAGGTTCTATAACATATGTTAGTGGGCTTATAAATTATTCACATGCATGGGTTGAAATGTTGATGAGTTGGTTGTATGGGGGGATTTAGTACCTACGTCTAAGCTACTATCATTGTTTGGGTTGAGAAGATGTCTTGTGATCCTTAATGCATTTTAATGAATTCTTTCTTGTTGTAAGAAAAAAATAAAAATAAAAATGTGGATGCCTGAGATCATTTTGGGTATTACTTTCTCAATAGCTATTAGATCATTTCTATTTTTATATTAATTCAATCCTTTATCATTTTTTTTTGAGTATTTTACCAAGTAGATGCCTGAGATAAGTAGATGTGGATGATTTATAGCTTTTGCACCTTGTATATTTGAATGGAAGAAAATCTGTTTACAATTAATCTCCATTGACGACAGAAAACTTTATTCTTCTTATTCTTATATAAGAATAAAGTTTTCTCATGTTATGTTTTGAAACTGATTCACTTAATCATGATGCAGAGTACTATTGGAAAAATCTGTGGACAGAAGCAAGATGCACTGCAAAACACTACGAATTTGACCTTCTCACCTCAAGCAAGATGCGCTGGTGAAATAGCGGGCCGAGAATATTTTAATATTAATATTTTATTGCCGCAAATACTAATGGCCTTGATTAAATGAAACATTAGTTCTCTTATGTAATATTTAATTGCCTTAATTAATGCACCCAGGCCAGTTATGTATTATTGGATGACTAGGATTTATAATTTCATATAGATGAAATTAAACTTAATCAAAAATTGAAAAGTATTAGATAATCAGTGTACTATTGGATGATTGGTATTTTTGGATGATTGGTGTTTTTATATTGGATGATTAGGATTTTTGGTTTAATCAAAAAATTAAAATTATTGCTTGTGTACATTACTTTGAAAATGTTGTTAACAAGCTCAGGAAACCAGGTACCAAAACGCCCAAAACCGAGACGCTGCAAAATCAAAACCAAAAATGAGCCCAGGAAAATCGCTGCAAAATAGCAATAGCGGCGACATAAATCGCCGCAAACAAGCAGAAACAAGCCCAGGAAAATCGCTGCAAAATATAAATAGCGGCGAAATAAATCGCCGCAAATATACTCAGAAAATTTTTTTTTCGGCGAATAAATAGTTTTAGCAGCGACACATTGTCGCTGCTAAATACTATTCGCAGCGTTAGAAGCGTTATTTGGAAACCATTTCCAGCGCCTATTTTCATTATTAGCGGCGATATAAGTCGCTGCTAAAAGAGATCTTGTTGCGGCGATTTTACTGTTTCGCCGCAAATTAGTATAAGTAGCTTTTCGATACCGTCGAACAGCCGGCGCCCTTAAATCGCCGCAATAGAGATATTGCGGCGATTTTGATGTGTATTTGCGGCGAACTTATGCGCCACAAATACTGCCTTCCCTGTAGTGACTACATCTATTTAACTTAAGTATAGGAGTTCTTTTGGACATCTAGTAACGCCTTCTCACTTTTTACAAGTTAATTGAGTAGTTAGTAGTGTAAAACACATTCTTTACAGTACCATTTATAGCGTTCAGGGGACCATTCGAGTATTTTTTGGAGGCATGCAAACCGGTTGGTCAAAAAAACTATCTAGCAACTTCACAAAATTGTGGGTCCCCCAGCATTTTGGCCCCCGAGGGTTTGTTCTGGTGCAGGCTATGAACTTACTTTGGATTTTGGTCATCGATATACCTACATTTTATAGTAATCAAGGATTGCAGGCCAGCGTAGGATTCCAAGTTTTCCTCTGGAATCTTGTCGACTTTGACTGACTGCGTGGCACAAAGGTATAAATTTGTTCACTGGAGTACTAAATTCTTATTTGATACATTGGGTCGTTTGAGATTGAAGCAAAACATCAAAGTAGAGAACTTGAACTTCGATTAAGAGCGTATTCACCAGTGAGATGAGATAAAATAAGATAATTTTATATAAAAATTATATATTGAATAAAATATTATTAAAATTTTAAAATATTATTATTATTTTAAAATTTAAAAAGTTGAATTAAGATTTTAAAAAATTGAATTATTTATGATTATATTTTTTGTAAAAATTTAAAAAAATTATAATAATAAAATTAAATATAATGAGACAGGGACAGCATTAAGTTAAGTTGAGATCACTTTCAATCTAGACGGAATCTAAATAATGCACGTGAGAGGCAAAGGATGAACAGAACGGTACTAGAAAGTATACTTCGAGTTATTGATGCAACAGTACTGACCATTGTCGGCCAAAATCAATTAACAAAATTCGCATATCTTGTCTTGGGATAAAGAAATAATTCAGCAGAAGGTAAAAATAATGTAAAAAACATATTATGGACTAGATCTCTAGGCTCGAGCAATACTCCGACACATGAAGTGCCACAGGTCAAGTATTTTAGGAAAGAGACCCATTTGTGGCCTTGTGCATGTGACAACAATATCTTTGCAATTATTTTTTCTCGGCAAAATAAAATATTCATAGATAAATTATCTATTGTAAGATACAAGTTCAATAGGTTGAGAGTTTCTTACTGTCTTTCAAAAACTAACATTTTACAATACAAATTAAAAAAGAGAGATTTGCAATCAAAAACTTGGCTCTCACCCATTTTTCACAAAGAGAGACCGTTTGATATTAGTTTTTAAATAATATGACTATAAGCCAATAGTGTTGTAGCTAGAAGTCATCGAAAAGGATTGTGTACAACAACATGCTGGTCTGGACTTGTTGGAAGGAGTTTTCATATCCATTGTACTCGATCTTTAGTCAAGAAAAGCGAGAACATAAAAAAGTAATTAAAAACTAAGTCGAATCGCTGGCAAGAGGCCATTACCTTCGGTGGCGGCACGTCCAAATCATACACCACACTTGGAGAGAGAAGTGAAAGGTCAAACCACGATGATCCGGTACCGTTGATCCCGACAGTGCCGTGGTTGGCGGCAGGAAGCATCCACACGCGGCAATGGATTTTCAGAAGTTGAGAGCAAAGATCGAAGAGAGATGTTTTTTTATTCTTCTTGTCTGTAACCGGTTTATTGCAGTATTTTTGCAATTAAAATGACATGATCATATCCACCAGCCTGCTCAGGGAGTTGTCGGATGAACCGCCTTCTCTAATGCAAAGTTCAACTTTTGCCTTCAAATTATTGACATTCTCTCTCACCGTCTCCCCTTCCTTATCCACCATTAATTTTCTTACAGCTTTCTCTATCTGACCTCTCTCCAACTCCTCCAATTCCAAACCTACCCTCCATACATGGGTCAGGTACCTTGCATTCAGTTTCTGGTCCCCGAAAGAAGGTCTGCAAATCATTGGAACCCCTTCACAAATACTCTCCAGCGTTGAGTTCCACCCACAATGGCTCAAAAACGCACCCACCGCGCTATGCGCCAGAACTTCCTTCTGTGGTGCCCATTTCACAATGCAACCTTTCTCTTCAAGAGTTTCTCTAAGAACTTTAGGAAGTTCTTCTATCCATTGATCTGAGCCGTAACTATTTGAGTCAGGTCGAATCACCCACAAGAAAGGCTGCTGACTATTGGCTAGTCCCCATGCCATTTCAGCTAGCTCTTTCTCATCCATGGATGCTATGCTACCCATGCTTACGTATATAACAGAGTTTTTAGTTTGCTTCCCGAGCCATGCCATACAGCTCGTGTCTTCTTCCAATAAGCTACTGCAATAAGAGGCTGGAGCAAATTTGTGCACTGGACCAACGGGAAGAACTGGAACTTGGCATTGTTGTTGGATTTGCTCCAATAATGATAGTTCAAGGCTTTCCATGGTATTCCAGACGATGGCTGATGATGTTCCAATATTATACGAGTCAACAACTAGTTGCTCAAAGCTGCCGATCAAAGTTTTAGATCTGGGAAGGGGTAGATCCTTAAACCTGAGTAGATCAAGACCAGGGACTGGATCCTGTGATGTAGAATCTGTAATCCAGATGTTTGTGAATCGTCAGATCCGTCACTATTCCAAAAGAAAAAAAAGAAAAGATTCGTTCACGAGGAACATATTCTCCAAATTGTTTTTCATTTTTTTCTCATATGGCCACACTTTCCCATTATAAATCACAGAGATTTCAGTTTTTTTTCCTAAGCCACGGATCGGTTTCGTTTGGATCGATGGGAGGTTTTCAAAACAATTTATAATAATATTGATTCGGAAGAGAGAGGGGGGGGGGGGGGGTGGAGTTATATATGCACATATATACCTTGAAAGGGAAAGTTATAACCTTCTGCCTTGAGTGTGAGAAGGGCGGTGCGACCCAGAGAAGTAGCAGCGCTGGTGGTGCGAAAGACGATACTTGGAAGCTTCAAAGAATTGGCCACAGCCTGGGAGATGTACATGAGTTCATCATGGATGATGCAGGCGACATGATCATCGTTTTGGCCTCCTCGCCTTTGCGTCATTATCTGAGACAAGCATTCATGGAGATGCAATTTGCATCCGACATTCGCCCTCTGTACAATTCTTACTAGATCCCCAGATGATATGTCGTTCCCGGATAAGCCATCCTGGATTGGGATGAACTCGAAAGAAGGATTGTTGGAAGGTTTAGGAGAGTTGAACTTGCAGTGAATAACTGTAATGGAGAACCCTTTGGAGTGAAGAAAGCTACCTAGTTGAAGCATGGGATTTATGTGTCCTTCAAATGGACCTGGCAGTAGAACCAACCGGCGCCGCTGTTTCTGTTCGTTCTTTTCCATCTCCGGCCTGCCCCTCATGGACGTTACACTCAAAGGAGGTTGCAGTTAGTGTATCGATTTTGCTTTCTTCGGCTAGCTGTCACCCTCTGTACTTTGTAAAAGACACCATCAATTAAAGTAATTAAAGTAATGCTAGTTACTATCTATAAGTTTCAAATAGACAATTTTTGTAAAAGTCTTTTATTAAAAGAAGATGAAAGTTATTTTTTATTAGTAGAATTTAGTGTTTTATTAAACAATATCTATTTAAGACTTCTATCTAGACGTATTAATCTAAAAAAAATTGAAAAATTCACTTTTAAAAAAAAAAAAAAAAAAACTTGCTATCTCGTGCATTTAGGTAATAAATATCTAATAATTAAAATGGTTGATTAGGTAGTCAAACAAGATCAAGCTTGGCAAGTGAGAAGTAGTCCTAAATTTTATTTTGATTATAGATTTGTTTTTTAATTACTAATATATATTACTTTTACGATCCAAATAACGCCTATTGCGGCGATTTTTTCGTTGTCAGAAATAAAATCACTGCAGTAGTTTAGACATGGCTGAGCAAACTCGAGATTATTTGATTTCTCCCCACCCATTTTGTTCATTAAAACCCTAGTATAGAAATGGAGCTACCTAAACACAAACAAAGAAAGAAAAAAAAATACACACTATAAGAAAAATTAGTATTTGTGACATTTTATGTTACATCCCGAATTTTCGTGAAGAATCTTATCCATATTTGGAATGAATACTTATTTTGTTTATCTATTTTGAGGTATTCAAAGCTTTTAGAGAAAAAAAAAAAGAAAGAAAGAAAGCCTTTTAGGAAAGTTTCTAAGTTTGTTAGATTTGGAACCTATTAATACAATCCCTTTTATTTTAATTAAGGTGTAGTGAGATTAGGCCTAAGAGAAAAGAGCAAGCCCGTGAAGTTAAAACTCTTTCTTTAAGGCCCAATTAAGCAAGAGAAGATTAAGAAATTCAAGAAGAAGATAAATTGGACACTTATCAATTTTTGGTGGATCAAGAAGAGAAGATGAGAGAAGGCCCAAAAGGCCCAAGAAAAGCCTAAGGGAAGGTCAACCATGGTGCTAGGTGCCACTAGTCTTCTAGAATCTCTCTTGGACATATGTCAAGCTAAGACACAATATTTTTTGATTTTCCAAGAAGTATCTTCTTGCATGGGGAATGTGGAAAGAGAGAACATGGAAAAATCTTGTGGGAAAATAGGTAATTGTAGGCGTGTAGGAGAGAGAAAGAGTGGAAAAGTGGAAGAGTCATCTTAAAAAAGACAAACCACCCACACCCTCTACATGCCAAGTGGCAAGTTAAGAGGCTAGAGTTGAAGTGAGTAACTAAATAGCCCTTCTTAGAATTTTGGATTCAGAGCACTCCCACTGGAGTAGCTAAACAACCTTTTCTTTTAAAATATAACTCAAAATGTCAAAAAACTTACTCCATTTGACACATCAAAATAAAGAAATTATAAAAACATGAACAGTGTTTATGCAACATATAGCGAAACACAGTTCACATTCAAAAATATATTTTATTATTTTGGTGTTGTTCCCGAGTAGTTAACTCTGCTTTCATTTTCGATAGTTGCATTTTCACTCCCCCTTCTTGTTTACGTTGCTTCTCGTTTACATTGTCATGTGCTGAAGAAGTTGCTGGGTTTAATATTCATGTTCATGCAGGAAAATGAAAGCAAGAGGCTGGGTTTAATATTCATGATCATGTGCATTATATAACCAAAAGAAAGAAAGAAAAAACTTAAAAATGCAAGTTGCATAGTGCATTATATAATATTCATGAATGTTATACCAGAAACCCAAGAAATTCTTCCACATCCTTGTCCCTTGCATAGTGCCACACCAAAATGCAAGTTGCCACTTCCAGTAGGTATATAAGTAGTCATTTGCAATATTTCTATCAGATAAGGAAGAGCTCGAAATTAGCTTTACCATGCACTATTCTCATAATATGCTTTGAGAAAATTTTTATTATATAAGCAAGGAATTTTTTTTATTTATGAATTTATATTTTAGGTTAAATTATAAAATTGAATTAATAGAAAATAGACCATAGATATATGATATTGTATATGGGGGTAGATATTGGTAAATATCAAAACATATACGGATATTAGAGAAATTAATTTAAATGAATAAACAAAGATTAAAAATATAATATTTAAATGATATAGAGAAAAAATAGATAAGCTAACGGATGAAGTATTGTAAAAGTGAGTAGCTAAAATAGAAAAAGTAGGTTTTTGGTAGTCTATTTCAAAGGAAAAATAGCTACTCCATTAGGAGTGCTCTCAAGCAAGGATGAAGGGGCAAAATAGGCAGTTGGAACATGGGATTTTTGGATCTGGGAAGAGGGGGAGTCGAAAATCTTATACCTTTTTATCTCCCTAAGACAATCTCATCATTTGGGAAAGAATAAGAAGATTCTGCTATGTGTCGCTCGTGTATTGGAGCATGTTTGAGAAATGAATGAGCTATATAAGGCAAAAGCTGAATTTGAGGAGGTTTTTCCCAACAAATTTTAGATTTTTCATCTCCTAGGGTATTCGGCCAAAAGCATTTCCCTTTGTGCTCCTTTTTTTCCCACACTTTCTCACTAGCCAAACATTCATTTTTGTTTGGATTTTGATTGTTTTCTATGCTAGTCTTTTAAGAGCACCATTTACACAAGGTAAGCATCATTTGTTCTTATTTTTTAATCACCATGTACGAATTTGAGAGAAATTTTTCTCACTCTATCTTTTGGCCCCAATGGTTTTTCCACACAAATACACATTTTCACATAAAAATTGGGATTCTAGTTTTCTCTAAGATGGAGCCCTTGAATTTTTTAATTTTTTAAATAAAGAAAAATAGAGGATTTATAGATCAAGTTGTATTTTTAAAATGAGAACAAAAACTAGGATTTTATCTCTCAGAGAGATTTGGCCCTAGGGTTTTTGAAGAAAAAGAATGTTTTTCTTGAAAGTCTAACACCCACTCATTTTCTCTAAGTTAAATCTTGATTTATTTGCAGATTTATTTTGCTTATATTTCTTGAAAGTTTGTAAGTATGCTCTTAATCTATCTTGAATATTCTTTGCATATATTATGTGAACATTGTTTGCTACTTTGTTTGTTCATTGTTTGTTTGCTTGATTGTTATATCTTCTCAAGAATGTTAAGGTTTTACCTTATGGTTTAGTCTAAGGATTCTTTGACGGATCAATGGTGGTTATTGAGGAAATATGGGAGACGTAAGACTTGTTGATTTTTGGCCTAAGTGGTTGGATCGAGATAGAATGATTACTTGATGAAAGATGTGAGTTCTTGGATTCATAAGTTTTGGCCATGATCTTATTGTGAGTTAAAATTCATGTATTCAACTTGTGAATGGAAGTATGATCTTTCTATTAAATTTCTTGGCTGATCTATGGATTTAATTCATCATCTACCTTAGTATATGTCTCGGGTATATACATGCTTTGAGGTCTTAGAATAAAGTGTGATGATTTGATGAAATAACAACATGATGGATCATCTTAGGGTTTAGGCTAAGGCCTTAAAGTTAGCCTAAAGATGTTTTTTGATGATTTTAAGTGGATGCATGAGTTGGTAAGAATGAAGGTGACAAGAAATGGATGATTGGAATGCATGTATGATTCGACAATGACTCTCTTAGGATTTTGTTGAGTTGTTTGCTACTTTTTCGAGCTTGAATGAGTATGTTTCCATGAAATGGAATATGTTTGCATATTCTAATATTTTTAAGCTATGATTGAAAAATGTATGCTTCAATTTCTCATGATTACATGCTTCGCATAAGTAAGTTAAAGGTCGCATACAAGTTCATGTCACATGATTTCATGTTTTTTGGTCAAAGTTTTGACAAGAAAAAGAGTTAAAGAAATTTTATAAGAATCCCAAAGGATAGAACGAGAAAAAGCCCTAGTGAAACTCTCTGTTCACTCAGCATTATGTGAAGTCGGGTGAAGCCCCCTATGTGAAGTACAGTCGACAGAGCTCAAATGACTCTTATGGAAGGATATCGTTGCAAGGTCGCACCTAAAGCTAGTGGGTACTAAGAACAGTGAAGGCGAAATAAGCAAACTGCCGTATAAGTATATGAGTATGATGTAGTCACCTCGACTAAATAAGTCATAGAGTGATGTGGTAACTAACGGAAAACATGCGATGCATAGGGAGTCGTGAGGTGTTCACACCAGTATATGAAAGTCATGACAAGAATAAGGCTTTGAGCCTATGAATGATATGAATGACAAGAAAATATATGAAATGTTATGAACATGTGTCAAAGAATGTCAAAAAAATAAAGAAGGTATTTCACATGAAAGTACATGATGCATATGTCAAGTTGTAAGTCTCATTACTCATGTTTATGCATTTGTTTTGTGTTTGCCTTTATATACCTATGATACATGTGTTATATGTTATTTGTATACTTACTGAAATTTTTCGAAATCTTATTCTGATAGTTTCCACTACCATTTTTCTCTCAAAGTGGTAGAAGTTGTTACAGGTTTAGATGGAGAAACGCAAGAGACTACCTCCCAAGAAAGCTCAAGAGACCTTGAAAAGTCTTGAGGGTCCTTCGAAGTACTCCTTGTATGATAGGTTGCAGGACTTTATAAAGCAAAATGAGCCCGCACCACTCAAGGTTTCGCAATCTCAGAGTTATTGTATGGTTTTGCACTTGGATGGATCTTTAGTCCTAAATGATGTCTATGCTTCAATAGAAAGGCCATACCATCAGCAAGCCCAACATTTGAGTTTGGCCCATTTGCTTCTAGGTGATCTAGAAAAGAATATGAAGATTAAACCCCCATTTTGAGGAAAAAGGATTCAGTCTAGTTTTGATATCAAACAATATGTTTTAAGTGTTTAAGTGTTTAAGCTTTTGGATTCCCCGTGGTTTTGGGATTAAGGATTATGACTATTATCTTTTGTGGTGCAACTGCTTGATAAAACTTTTGGGATATTTGCATTAATAATACCATACAACTTTGGCAAAAATATTATTATTTTGCCTTGATGATTAGAAAAGACTTTTTTTGCTGCGATATTTATTGCATACTGCTACTAAGTTAGGTGCATTGCATTTTATATTGTCATGTACTAGGGGTATGTAATCTTATGTTACGTGTCCCTGACTCTTCAGTCAACATTAAATCTCAAACGTCAGCTGGAGGTGTCGACATTTTAATTGCAACTAGAATGATTATTTGTGACAAAAATAGTCTTTTTTTGTCATAAATAATTCTTTTAGTTATAATTAAAATGTCACAAATATCTATTTTTTTGTAGTGACACTAACCAACTCCGTTTCGTGAGCTCTCTCTAGCTCCGTTCCATGAGCAATTTTCCTCTGATCCTTTAGCTTTTGGCTTCATGCATGAGCGTCTCCTTCCGTATTCTCTAACTCTTCTGCTTCGTGCATGAGTATTTCCTTCCGCTTCACTCGCACACTCTTCCAATTCATTCGATTTTCATTTTTTTCCCTAAAATACCCATTTTTCTTTTGTTTACACAAATCCAACTTCCTCAAATCTTTCCACCCCTTCGCTTCAATCACAAACCCATTTTCATTTTTTTTAAACGTTTCCCCAAATTCTTTGCATTTCACTAAATATGGTAACCCTTTCTCCAAAGCTTCCTTTTTTAAGGTCTAGCTAAAACTCAGAGCTCCTCTTTCTATCCATATTGGCTTCAACGATCCAAGAAGACAATCTAACTATTGGGCCAGTTTCACTCCGATACGACATCTTGTTTTACTTGGAAGAGGGGGCTCATCAATAGGTATGTCTTCTTTCTCACTGCCTGATTTGGTGGGTAGTATTTGTAGTACATCAACTCTAGGCCATTGCTTTTCTACCCAGACCAGTGTAAAAAATAGTAAACTCCATAGTAATTTCAATGGAGTTATGACAATCCAATTTGTGAACAAGGATAAGGATGGAGAAACTTTTAACTCGATATCGATAGTGGTTATTGATCAGCCTTGCCAACACCTATGAAACTGCTAATTTGGAACACCTACAGACTTGGAAACCCATGGCGAGTTCGAGCTCTTTGTGATTAAATCTAAAAGGAAGGGCCCACAATTTTGTTCTTGCAAGAAACAAGACTTCATGAACAGGTTATGTCGCGTATGAAATTTAAGTTGGGTTTTGATAATGTTCTGGCTATTAGTAATATAGGCAAAAGTGGAGATATCTCTTTGCTCTAGCACCAAGAAATTAAAGTTGAAGTCATTGACTACTCAAGATACCATGTGCATGATAAGTCCAGGAAGCTGATTCTCCCAAGCTATGGTTCTTTACAGGGGTGTATGGTCACCCTGAAACCAATAAACGAAAGGAAACATGGAACCTTTTGAAATCCTTAAGGGTACCTAGTGATAAAGGATGGTTATTGATGGGTGACTTTAGTGAGTTATTAAGCTCAACTGAAAAATATAGTGGAGAGAATGATCTGACAGGCAGATGCAAGAATTTCGTGAGACTTTAGATGAATGTAAATTGTTGGATTTGGGATATGATGGCATACTATATACCTAGTGTAATAAAAGGGACCAGATTATAGTGTTAGTGAAAGACTTGATCGAGGCTTGGCAAATTTGAAATGGAAAACACTTTATTCTATGGTAGTGGTAAGACATGGTAGCATTGCTTATTCTGACCGTGTGCCTTTAATCTTGAATTTAGTAGATTATATGCCAAGAAGGAACAGACAGAAGCTTTTTCACTTCAAAGCTATGTGGATTGAGGATAGTGGATGTCATACAATGATATCTAATGCATAGAGGTCAGGTGAGAGCGGAAGAAGCATGGTGGGCGTTATGCGTCAAATCCAAAGATGTGGAGAAAAATTAGCTTACTAGAACAAGAAAAGTTTTGAAAATGTTCAAAAGAAACTTAAGTAAGCAAAAGAGTAGCTACAGTTACTACAAGAGTTAGATCCGAGAGGACATAGGCTTGTGGAATTAAAGCATGCTAGGACAGAAGTGAAAAAATGGCTACATAGGGTTGAAATTATGTGGCAACAAAGATCAAGAATTTTGTGGATGACTACGGGTGATAAAAATACACCATTTTTCCATCAGAAAGCCTTCCACAGAAGATCTAGAAATTGCATTAAGGGTGTTAGAGACTCATCGGGGAATTGGCAAGTAGATGCTGGCCATGATGCAATGATCCTTAGCTACTTTCAAAATCTATTTTCTGCTTCAACTAAAAGAGGTAATATGTATTTCTTGGAAAATTTGCAAAATCAGGTAAACCCTGAGATGAAGACCAGACTTGATGAGGTTTTTGTGAAAGAAAAAGAAAAAAGAGCCCTTTAGGAAATGCACCACACTAAAACTACTGGCCTCAATGGTATGGCTACTTTATTTTTCCAAAAATATTGGTCCATAGTTGGGAAGGATGTGACTAATGCAGTATTACATGCTCTGAATAGTGGCAGTTTTCCTAAAGGTTTAAATCACACTTTTGTTACCTTAATACCAAAGAAGAATAAGGTTGAACTTGTCTCCGATTTTAAGCCAATTAGTCTATGCAATGTGGCCTATAAGTTGGTGTCAAAAGTCTTAGCCAATGGATTAAAATGTATCTTACTTGGACTAATATCCCAATCTTAGTGTGCCTTTGTTCCAAATAGGTTGATTTATGATAATGTACTCATAGCCTATGAATTTGTGCATTTCATAAAATGGAGTCAAGGCAAAAACAATTTTATGTCCCTTAAACTTAATATAAGTAAATCTTATGATCATATAGAGTGGGCCTATCTTGAACAAGTGATGTTTAAAATGGGTTTTGGGGTCAAATGGACGAGTCTAGTGATGCATTGTGTTAGATCAATTTCCTTCACAACACTAGTTAATGATGAACCAAGGGACCAATTTATCCTAATCTAGGCCTAAGGCAAGGAGATCCCATCTCCCCCTACCTTTTTTTATTATGTATAGAGGGTCTAATCTCATTATTACCGAAAGCTGATACGCAAGGAGAGATGCAAGGCCTTTGGGTATATATAGGAGTTCCAAGGATTAATCACCTCATGTTTGCTAATAACAGTGTGCTGCTCTGCAGAGCTAATGTCCACACTAGTCAATCACTTTTAAATCTCCTGGAATTATATGAGCAAGCTTCAGGCCAGAAGATAAGTCGAGGAAAAACAACCATGGTGTTTAGCAAATCTATCTCGAGTAATTTGCAAGTTGATATTATGCAATTTTTAGGAGTTCAACAATGTCACCAATACAATAAATACTTGGGGTTGCCTGCTATGGTTTGAAGGAGTAAGAATCAAGCATTTTCGAAGTTGAGATCAAAAGTATGGTAAAAGCTTCCAGGTTGGAAAGAAAAACTTCTATCACAAAGGGGAAAAGAAGTACTCATCAAAGCTGTGGCACTCTCAATTCCTACTTATACTATGAGTTGTTTTAAGTTACCCCTCCCATTGTGTCATGATTTGGAGAATCTTATAGCAAAGTTCTGGGGGGGTCAAATAAAAGAGGAAAATAAAGTGAGATAGGTAAGTTGAAAGAGGTTATGCAATCCAAAAGCTCAAAAAGGCATGGGTTTTAAAGATTTACATACTTTTAACATAGCTCTGTTGGCTAAGCAAGGATGGAGGATCCTAAAAGAAGAAATCTCCCTATTGCATAAAATTTATAAGGTTAGGTACTTCCCTAATACTAGTTTTCAAAAAGCTAATTTAGGAGCTTCACCCTCTTATGTGTGGAAAGGTATTTGAGAGTAAAAAAAACTGTTGCTTCAAGGGTGCAGAAGGCGAGTAGGAGATGGTAAAGCTATTAACATACAGTCTGATTATTGGCTTCCACAGCATAAGTTCATCCATTTGCCCAATCTAATTTCTTCAGAGCAGTTAAATTGGACAGTCTCTACACTGATAGACAATAATACAAACCAATGGGATATGGATCGAGTATCTAGATTTCGCCCTCCTACAGAAGCTTATGAGGTATTTAACTTATCTCTTCTAAGAGTTACCAGACGTGACATTATTATTTGGGAACCTGAGAAGACTGGTTTGTTCTCAATTCTAAGTGCTTAGAGGCTTTTTCTGTCCAAAAAGGAAAGTAGGCAAGTTTGTGAAGTGTCCTATGGAGTAGAACAAAGCAAAATGTGGAAGAAAATTTGGAAGTTTAAAGTTTCTCATCGAGTCAGAATTTTTGCTTGGAGGGTGTGCTAAAATGTTTTGTCAACCTTTTCTAATCTGAAATCTAAAACAATCCTTCAGGAAGCCACATGTAGATGGTGCAACTCAACTAAAGAGAATCTAAATCATGTCTTAATGTATTGTCCTAGGTTAAGTGATGTTTTGGCCTCTCAATTGCCTTGTCTGCGAGAACCCATGGTGCAAATGGATTTCATTCAGATTGTGCAATAGATGATCTAGAGGCATAGGGATGTGAACTTGAAAAACTGTTCTTGTGTACAGGAATATTTGGTACAGTTGAAACCAGTTAATTTATGAGGAAAAGAGAATTTCACTAGCACAAGCTATTGATCATGCCTTATCAGTGGCTATGGAATACCAATCTGTAGCAGTACGAAGATGCTACCTAGCTAGCTAGGCTGCTAGCTACATGCTTGCATGTAAAAACATGATGAGTAGCAGTCGACATGAGGACAAATTCAGTTAAGGATAAAAGGGATCAAGCATATAATGGTCATTGATGATAAGGTGGATTATTCGTCATGTCTACGCCAATACCCAAAAAAGCAGTACTACTTAGATGGAGCAATTAAGCTTGTGACAATAGAAACAGTAGTACTACTCATGACTTTTTTGTTTGTTTTCCTTTGTAGCTGGCTATCAGTTCTTGTTTGATGCTTGCATTTCTTATAGCACTTTTAATGGGTTTTATAAATTATTATTTTTTATGTAAAATTGAAAAAAAAAGTTCAAAATTATTTGTAAAGAATTATGTATATTTATATTTATTTAACATTTTACTACAATGTTCAACTACATGTAATGATCATATAATAATTTTGGAACTGTATCTATAATAATTCTTTTGGAATTGTGTCTATAATAGTTTTTTTCTTTACTTTTGTGAGATTTTATTAAGAGGAAAAATAACTCATGTTCCATGAATAATAATATAAGCAATTAACCAAGTTCAAGAATAAAATGAAAATAATAATTATTCATGAGGTAGAGGAATTTTTGTTTTTATTTATATTAATATTACATATTTAGTTATATATATTTATATATTTAGTGTGTTTAATATAAAGTTATTCAAATATATTTGTAAAAATTAAAACAAAAATTAAAAATTATATCCTAATATTTTACTAAGTTCAACGATTTATCTTTTCGCTAGTATTTTATCCCATATTTGTAAATTCAAATTTATTATAAGAGTTTAATTTAATTTATTATAAAAATTCAACTTAATTTATTTTAAAAATTCAATTTAATTTATTTTAAAATTTCAATTTAATTTAATTTATTATAAAAATTTAATTTAATGTGACATTCGGTGCAAATTAAGAATTGCGTGAAAATTCAAAGGATAAACTGAATTTTTTCTTGGGGGTATTTTTGTCCTTGCAGGTGAAGAAGCTGCACGTGAACACCACTTGCTCAACTTCCATTCACTTTCATGCAGATGGTAGACGAAAGGGGGACTTCGATAAAATTACTATTTTCGAGGGTATATTGTGAATTAAGTGAAAATTCGAGAGGGAAAAGTGTAATTAAGCCATATATTTTGCTACTTTAATTTTTGAAATGTCAATAACCATGTGTCAATGGGCTCCCCATGGAAAACAATGATGTCATAAAAGTTATGCGAAAAAATACGCAACAAATCATGTCTGGTTAATTAGGCGCTTGTAATGAAGATGTAAAAATAGAAAGTTATACAAACTACATCATCATCTTACTCTTAAAATAAAAAACATGGATTCATTCAAGTTGTATGTTCACAATATCCCACCCAAAAATCCTAATGCAATGCCTCAGATGATCTTCCCTTTTAAAAATTGTGTAAGAAGCAAGGCTCTAGGCCCTCTGAACTCACAGCATGGGTCAAGCCCAGACATGACACTTGGTCTAGCAACCCAAAGCATAAACCCAAGCCAAACCATGGGGAAAAAGACATGGGATCAGGAGTTAAATTCTCACCATACTCGTATGTTAGGAATTCTCGAGATATGTACTGTGTAGGAGGCAAGGCCTTGGGCCCCCTGGGCTTGCCCCTTTCAGCCTAATATAACTGCCAAGGCCCTAGGGAGAGTCAGTTCCTCCCTCCCTCCATTTTGGGCTGAATCACCCCAAATCCTGAGGCCCAAGTGGAAGGACCCAATGGGGACATCAGATAGCACGTTGTGTGGGAATCAGTGAGTCTCCTAAGCCAACTTGCGTAGCACTGCCCAAACACTCGAGTACTAGCACTGAGGCGGCCCAGGCAGTATGGACTTGATAGGTTTAGTCATGCTGTATTAAATGAGGACCACGCCCCGTTTAATGTATGGTGAGAGAAACACGACACAGCACAGTACGAGGAACCACCATCAGATAGCAGACTGGTCTTCCCCTTTAAAGGTATAAATAAGTCCCTCATACTTTCAAATGGCTTATCTAATCTCCTATTATCTACTTTTCCATTATTGTAACTTATCATCTCCCTCTTATACTAACTTTGGCATCAAAGAAACCACAGCTCCCCAATCCATCCTTCTCACCTCTGTGTATGCAGGAAGTCTAGCACTGCAACCTCTTTGCGTTGAGTCACGACGAGATGCCAGGAATCCACAACTCAATCATGGAGCACCACATGTGCATCGAACCCAAGGCTAGAAAAGATAGATAGAAATTGCGGACTTTCAACGCAGAGAAATATGTTGCCATCACAGAAGAGGTAGATCAGCTCCTGACTACGTAGCTAGTGAAGAAGGCAAGAGGTAAGTGATGAATATGTGTAGAATTCACTGACCTAAACAAAGCTTGCCCAAGGACAGTTTCCCACTACGACAGATTGACCTCATCGTTGAGAAATAGCTAGACATCTCTTCCTCAATTTCATGGATGCTTATTCTAGGTACAACCAAATCTGAATGAACCTAGACGATGAGGAGAAGAAAACTTTTATCATGGATTGAGGCCTATACTCCTATAGGTGATGCCCTTCACTGGGGCCACCTACCAGCGGCTTTTTAACCGGATGATCAAGGGGCAAAAAGGTTGAACAATGGAGGTCTACGTTGCCAACCTCTTGGTCAAGAACAAGAAACCCGAGCAACATGTTGAGGACCTCAGAGAAGCCTTCGGAGTGTTGCGAAAGTATCAAATGAAACTGAACCCACTGAAGTGTGCCTTAGACATCGAGTCGGCAAAGTTCCTAGGCTTCATGGGCTCTGAATGAGGGATTGAAGCCAAACCAGAGAAAATACGGGCAATAACTAGCTTGCCCCCACCTCAGACATTTCACGAGGTCCAAAGACTAGCTGGGAGAATGGTAGCCCGGAATAGGTTCATCGCACGATCCACCGACCATTGCCTCCACTCCTTCCAAGTTCTTAGAAAGGCAAAGGAATGGGGCATAGAGGGCGAGCATTCAAGTAACCCAGCACGGAGATCCTAGCACTCACCTTGCTGGTGCTTGCCCAATAGCTCCAGCCTTACTTCTATGCTTACCGCATGAAGGTCCTCACAGACGTCCCCTTTAGTAGATGCTGCAAAAACCAGAAGTATCCGGTTGGATGTTGAAATGGGCCATCAAATTCAGCGAATTCAACATCGAGTTCTTGCCCCTCCCCACTGTCAAGGGATAGGCCCAAGATGATTTTGTCACTAAGCCCGCCAGCTTTTCGGAGGAACTGCCCAATATACTCCAAGGCTAACCTTGGCAAGTCGATGTGGAAGGCTCAGGGAAGAACACAACTACACTGGGGAGGAGTGGGGGTGCACAATGCCACACAGCTCGAGGAAGAACACAACTATGCCTTAAAGCTTGACTTCAAGACGACCAACAAGGAGGGTGAGTATGAGGCATTGCTGACCAAGATGTCCGTGGCTAGGTTCTTGGGAGCTACAAGGTTGAGGCTAAGGCTGATTCACAAGTGCTGATTGAACAAGTAATGGAGAAGTTTGCCAGCAAAGGGTAACGCTTACAAAAGTACCTTCACCAAGTCAAGGAGTCCGAAGACCTATTTAGCTACTTCGCTACACAATAGATCCACAAGGCCGACAACACTGAAGTCGGTTGTCTAACAAAGGCAAACTCCAGTCAGGACAAGACCCCCTCCCTAAAGGCACTGTGGTTCGGGTGATGGACACACTAGAAATTAGTGCTAGAGTCTCCACCATCTCAACAACGGCCCCCAAAAGGGCCACCAATATCATAAGGTACCTCCAAGGAGGTTGGCTCCCGAATGCCGTGGAGGAGGCCTGAAAACTCGAGAACTAGGTGGCCTGATTCACCCTTATGGAGGTAGTCTTGTACCAGAGAGGCTTCGCTGAGCCCCTCCTCAGATGCGTCTTAATAAAAGAAGCCCAATATGTCTTGGCAGAAGTACACAAAGAGATCTATGAGAACCATTCTAGCAAAAGATCCTTGGTGACCAAAGTTGCATGTGCAAGATACTACTAGCCTTACACGCTGAAAGATGCTAAGGAATACTTGAAGAAATATATTAGATGCTAGGAACATACACCCATTCCCCACTGCTCGTCAGTAGAGCTCATGTTGATCCTGCCCCCTTGGCCCTTCACTCCTTAGCAACTCGACTTGATTGGTCCTTTTCCCGGTAAAAGATGGATCAAATTCGTTATGGTGGCAATAGACAATTTCACCAAGTTGACAAAAGCAGAGGCCTTGAAATTCATCACCGCCCAAGCAATCACCAAGTCCCTCAAGAAGAACATCATATCCAGGTTTAGCATTCCTAGAACTTCATATTTGACAACAGCAAACAGTTTGACTGCACGCACTACTGAGACTGGTGCTCTAACCTCGAAATAAAAGTTAAGTATTTATTTTCAGGACACCCCCAGGCCAATGGACAAGCATAAGCAACTAACAAGATTATCCTCGACATCCTAAAAAAGAAGTTAGGAGACCAAAAGGAGAGCTGGGTTGAATAACTCCTAAGCGGACTATGGGTCTACCGCAGCACTGTCAAGACCCCTACGAGTGGTCCTGATGGAGGTAGGCACGCTCACATTTTGGGTCCAACAATTCGAAACAACTAACAATGATGAGCAACTAAAAATGAATCTAGATCGATTGGAAGAAAGGCAAGAAGCAGTGGCAAGCCGAACAACGAGCAACAAATCTAAGGTCAAGCAATATTTCAACAAGCATCTCTGACCTCGAAACTTTAAGGCAGGGGACATGGTTCTCAAGTACACTGGAGTCACCATGCAGGACGAGGGAAAGCTAAGTCCCCAATAGGACAGACTGTACGTTGTGACGACAAGTGCGAGACCCAGATCCTATCACCTCAAACATCAGGAGGGTCATAAACTCCCTCACCTGTAGAATGCGAAACATTTGAAAAAATATTTTGTAAAAACTGGATCTGCTTCTTTGTACAACTAATGAATGAAAGATCCAAGCACCCCTTTTTTCCCAACTTTTTCCACATTCGCCTTAGCCTCACCCTAAGATCCCCTGACGCAAAAAGTCAAGTCCCTAGACTCTCCACAAAAATAGTTCCAAGTTATGGGCTCTGAGTCCCACCCATACATGGCCTGGCCTGAGCATAAGCCCCCTCCACTTATTAGCCCTCGTGTAAAAAGCCAAGTCCCTAGACTCACGACCAAAATAAGTCTGAGTCTCAGGCCCCAAGCCTCACCCATATGGAGCCTGTTGAAGTCGAGTCTCTAGACTCACCACGAAAATAGGTCTGAGTTCTAGGCCTCGAGCCCCACTCATATACGGCTTGGCTTAAGCACAATCACCTCGATTTGCTGGCCTTCGTATAGAAAGTTGAGTCTTTTATAATTAGACTCGCCACGAAAATAGGTCTGGGTCCTGGGCCCTAAGGCGCCCCACCTATATGCGGCCTGGCCTAAGCACAAGCCCATCAACTTGTTGACACTCTTGCAAAAGCAAAGTCTCTATACTCACAATGAAAATAGGTTCAGATCTAGGGACAAGTACTTTTACGAGGCAAACCAATTGGTCAAAGAACTATTTAGCAACTTCATGAGATTGTGGATCCTCCAACATTTTGGCCCCTAAGGGTTTGTTCTAGCATAGGCTTTGAACATACTATGAATTTTGGTCACATCTATTTACCATTGTCACCAATAATTTGTAGTAATCAAGGATTTTAACCCAGCATAAGACCCAATTAAAGATAAGAAAGGAAAACTTGGAATCTTGTCGTGCGTCTATGACTGACTGCGTAGCACAAAGGTATAATTTGTTTATTGGAGTTCTGAATTCATTAATGTTATTTGATCCATTGGGTCGTCAAAGAGTGAAGAAAAACATGAAAAGAGAGTTTTTTTTTCTCGGCCCAAAAGAGAGAGTTTAAACTTTAATTAAATAATTCATGTGAGAGGCAAAGGATGAATAGAAGGCTACTGAATTTTTTTTTTTCATAGAAAGGATGCATTGCATTCCATTAAGAAATGAGGTTACAACTGTGACTGGTAGTTACAGGATAGAGCCCATATTACAAGTCAAACTAAACTCGATTCTATAGCGTCCCCGCACACAAAGTAGCAGGCATTGTCTAACTTCTAAGTACTCTCAAGTGACAAAATCAACAGAGAAATCTGTTGATTTGTGTGAGAGAGTGACACTCTGAAAATAGAGGTAAAAATCTCCACCATCTGAAGAGGGGGAAAGAATCACCACCTCCATCCTCCAAATGAGGAAAGAGTAACAAAACCCCCAACCTTCAAAGAGGGGAAGGAAGTACAACTCTAGAATAAGCCTATTCCATCTTATTACTACCTAACCAAACCAAAACACAAAACACCAAACCACAACAACACCAACTAAAACACTAGCCAAAACTAAAAACAAACAAAACCAACAAATTCAGGAAACAAAACACCAAAAAGGCATGGGGTATTGCATGGGTGTAATGGCACTTGGTAGACACATGTCACGATAGGATGGTCGAACCGAAAAACCCCGCACCTTTGATGGGGGTGACACCAAGAAAGGCTGATCAGGATGGCGGCAGGTCACATTTAAAGATGACACGTGAAACCCTTTCGAATCCATGCAACGACGCATAGGGGGCCACGCGTCGTGCTTGATGGTAAGCCCTTCGGGGGGTTGGTGGATCAGCGGCTAAGGATCCCATCTGTGGTGCTCGTGTAGGCTGCAGGGCCACCAGAAAATCACGACCCCTACCACATCCAAGTGAAACCTGCAAAACAAGAAAGCAAAATCAACTGAAAAAATACCTCCTAACCGGCGGGGGTTTAGAGGGAAGAGTGGTCGCGATTGAGAACACCGACCCTCCCTCTAAGTTTAGCGTCGATCGAGGGGGGGTTCACTAGGTTATCTCGGGAGAGAGTGGTCCTTCAGTTTTTGGTACTAGAAAGTTGGAGAGTATTCGAGTTATTGATGCAATAGTGACCATTGTTGGCCAACATCAATGAACAAAATGAGCAGGTCTTTTTTTGGGATTAAGAAATAATTTTGCAAAAGGCAAAGATAAAGTAAAAAATATATATTATGGACTAGATCTCTGGATTCGAGTAGTACTCCAAACACATGATGAAGTACTGCTGGTCGAGTACTTTAGGAAAGAGTCTAGAATTGTGAGCTTGTGCATGTGACAGTAGTTATCTAATTTGCAATTAAAATAACATGATCATATGCACCAGCTTGTTCAGGGAGTTGTCGAACTAACCCCCTTCTCTAATGCAAAGTTCAACTTTTTCCCTTCAAATTATTGGCATTCTCTCTCACCACCTCCCCTTCCTTATCCACCATTAAGTTTCTTACAACTTTCTCTATCTGACCTCTCTCCAACTCCTCCAATTCTAAATCTATCTTCCATACATGGCTTAGGTACCTTGCATTCAGTTTCTAAGCCATCCTAGATTGGAATGAACTCGAAAGAAGGATTGTTGGAAGGTTTAGGAGAGTTGAACTTGCAGTGAATAATTATAATGGAGAACCCTTTGGGGTGAAGAATGCTACCTAGTTGAAGCATGGGGTATATGTGTCCTTGAAATGGACATGGCAGTAGCTAGTTTGACATCGATATTATGGAACTCATAAAATGTGTTTTGAGTTATAAAAAGTTTTAGAAAATAAATTTGCGTAGTATGGTTAATTTCCTGTGATAAGCCCATGAATGGAAAGTATTATTTTATGGGTGTATCGGCCAAGTGGGAGAATGTAAGAGTTTTATTGAAATAACTCAATACTTATCGGTTAATATTTGAGTTATGATGGATAAGAATACTCCTAAGAGATAAAATTAAAACTCTTGATCTTGAATTATAGTTAGATACAAACTCTTAGATTTCTTGATGGTTAGAACACTCTAAATAGCACTGAAAGGTTCAAGTGCTCTCACCTACAATATTAGAGTGCATTTAGCCATTGAAAGACACTTGTGAAGCAAAGTTGCTAGGATGATCATTCTCTCATAATCAGATTAATTATTCATCGATCAAATGGAGAAAGATACGTTCTTACTTATCATTATTTTGTTATTGTGGATCATAGAAAATCTAAGATCCAACTATTAATGTCATGCTAAAATATCTAATATGTGGTATCAAAACTATATGTTGTAAATTTTTTATGATCTCAATAAAATATACATGTGTGCTTTCGTATTGTGAAAAATTGAAAAATATTGTCTTTTTCAATATGACACAATATTATGATAATGTTTATTTTTTAAACATCAACGCTGTTACTTTCTTTTATAAAAGAACTATCCTACAATACACATTCATTAATATATTCGGTTTCAAGGTATTTATCCCTTTGTCATACTGTGCATCTCCATTAACTTTTGGTTTTATTTCATGTCCATTTACTTTTTCGTACTCTGTATCGTTTACATTGACTATTGTGTTGTATATGTTGAGATGGAGAAAGTCGAGGGATGGAGAAACCAAGTATTGTAACCAAGTATGGTGGCCAACAGGTTTTAAGGGCGACATAGTAGGGCTCTAAAGCCCACTGGTTTTGTCTATGTAACGGTGGCAAAAGGTCCTCAAGCCCTCTAGCCACGACCATTTATAACTGTAAAAAATAAAAATAAATAAAAAGGTAATAACAGTGGAAAGGGTCGTCGACGGAGGGAGGACCTCATCCCTTTCTCACCGGCGAAGCTCGTAGCCGCGACTGAATGCTACGAGTTTCTATTTTGAAAATAGGGGGTTGGCAGCTCAACTTGTTGGAGGTTGAAGATGAAACCTCTAGGGTTTCATGACTTGGGCTGATGGGCTGGGCCATGACTTTGGTCCAATTTAAAACCAAAATGACACATAGGGCGGTAGTTGCCTAGCTCAAATGAAAGAACAAAAAAAAGATTTAATTGAAATTTTATGATATTATTCTCTCTTATATGCATATTTTAATGTCATATGCATTTATTTAAATTATGTACATGTTATTATGGTTATTTACATGTATGTATGAAATGTCTATTTAATTTCTATATATATTATTATTGTGATTTTCTTGGAAAATCAGTTTTGGTTCAAACATGAAAATTTTATGGACTTTTGCTGTGAGAGTGTAGATACGCACAAACTAAGATCATTCTGTCTAGAAGATTGCTACTTAAATGTGTTCAATGTGACCTTCCAATTTTTCTTGGAAACTTTGAAATTCTGTATAGGAAAGAATAATATTTCCTGTGAACTTACTTGGTAGTACTATTCATGTCTACAGTAAAAATTGTTAAGGTATTGATAAGTATTATAATCTTTGCTGTAGGAGTGTGAATACGAACAAATTAAGGCGGTTCTGTCTAGAAGATTGATACTTAAGTGTGTTCAATGTAACCATTCAATCTTTCCTGGAAAACTTGAAATTCTGTATAGAATAAAATAATCTTTCATGGAAACTTACTTAGTAATTACTATTCATACCTCTAATAAAATTCGATTAAATTTTATGATTGTTATCTACATGGATGAAAATTTTATATGCATGTTATTATTTGTATGAATTGACTATTTGGCTCTTATTATCATGTCATGTATATCCAATATGGAACAAATTATTTGCATCAAAATTAAGAAAAGCTTGGTTGTCCAAAAGTACAAGATTTTTTTAATTTTGGTGACAAATCATTTAACTCATAGTAAGTTGAATATGAAGGAGGGAACACTTTGTGTGACAATATTTACTCCCAAATGAGGGTCTTGATAACACTACTAGTTTATCCATCAAAAATAAAGTCGGAGGGAACACTTTGTATGTCAAGATTTACTCAGAAAAGAGAATTTTGATGATACAACTAGTTCATTTACAGTATTTAATACTGAATGGAGCATTTTGTGTGTCATGATCTACTCCCAAAAAAGGATTTTAATGACACTACTAGTTTATCCATAATTGTTTAAATTTTGATTATCGTTTATAAGTGTCTAACTCAAAGCATTATATTATAAAATTTCCTTATAGTACACGTACCCACATCACTACACTCACAGACTTCATCAGTTCCTATTTTGATTGGCTCTAATTTTTCTGAATGGGTTGAGAAAATCAGGTTCACTTTAGGAGTTCTCGCTTTGGACTCATCCTTTTTAAGTCCAAAACCATCACCCCTCACTGAAGCTAGTAGCAAACATGAGAGAGATTCCTTTAAACAGTAGAAGAGATCAAATAGGCTGAGTTTAATGTTTATAAAAATGACCCTAGTCTAAAATATCAAAAATTCACTCCCTAGTACTGAGGAAGCTCAAACCTTTTTTAAAAATGCTAAGTAGAGGTTTAAATTTGCATATAAGTCTTTAGCAGGAACACTGATAGCTAGACTTACCACCATAAAATATGATTGTGCTAAATTAATGCAGAAGCATATCCTTGAAATAACCAATATTGCTGCAGATTGCAAACCCTAGGAATGAAAGTATATGAGTTTTTCATTGTTCAGTTTATTCTGAACTCATTGCCACCTCAGTATAGCCCATTCCAGATGCATTACAATACTATTAAAGATAAATAGAATGTGAATGAATTGGCAAGTATGGTAGTTCAGAAAAAAGCAAGATTGAAACAACAAAAACATCACTTTGTCAATTTCATGAATAAAGAAGCTGGAAAAAAAAAGCATCATCACGATAAAAAGAAACAAACTGGACCACCGAAAGGAAAGCACCCTATGAAAGTTAATCAGGTTCAGCACAACAGTAGCAAATGCTAGTTTTGCAAGAAACATGGACACATGAAAGCTGAGTATCAAAAACGTAGGCTTGGTTTGAAAAGAAGGGTAAGCCACTTACCTTTGTATGTTATGAATCAAACCTTGTAAATGTTTCCACTAACTCTTGATGGCTAGATTCAGGTGCTAATGTTCATGTTTCTATAACCATACAGGGATACCTTACAAGCCAAACACCAAACCCTAATGAACGGTTTATTTTTTGGGGAAATGAGAATAAGGCTGAAGTTTTAGTCATTGGAACCTTTCGTTTAGTTTTGAATACCGCTCATTATTTAGACCTTCATAATTCAGTATTTGTGCCTTCTGTGAGACGTAATTTGATTTCCTTTTCTAGACTAGATACTGATGGTTTCTATTTTCGTTCTATAATGGTAGTTTCAATTTGTTTAAAAATATTTTATCTATTGGTTTTGGGTTTTTTTCGATGGCCTTTATCAACTTTGCCTTGATAATACATTCATAAAAATACCTATACCCAGCACCATGAAACATGTATTGTAACTAAAAGAAATATGATGAATGAAAATTCTTATAACTTGTGGCATAAAAGATTGGGGCACATATCCAAAGAAAGATTACAAAAATTAGTAAAAGAATGGATTCTTCTACATCTTGATTTTACTAATATTGAAGTGTGTGTGGATTGCATAAAAGGAAACTAAACCAAACACATTAAGAAAGGTGCCACAAGAAGTAAAGAGTTTCTTGAAATAATTCATACAGATATATGTAGACCATTCTCCAAAGAATATTTTGGTGGAGAAAAGTATTTTATCACTTTTATAGATGATTTTTCACATTTTGGATATATCTATATGTTACATGAGAAATCTCAAAATGTATCGTTACATGAGGTATTTCTCATAGAGGTGGAAAGACAGTTAAATAGAAAGGGAAAAACCATCAGGTCAGATAGAGCTGGAGAATACTATAGAAAGTATGACGAATTGGGTTGTCATCTGGGCCCATTCGCCAAATGTTTTGAATAGCGTGACATTGTTGTACAGTTCACGATGCCCGAAACGTTAAAACAGAACAGAGTTGCTAAAAGGCGTAATCAGACTTTATTGGATATGGTCAGAAGTATTGTAAGTAATTCTACCTTACCCAAATCATTGTGGGGTGAAGCCATTAAGACGACAATGTATATCTTAAATTAAGTTCCTAGTACGTCAGTTCCAAAAACTCATTTTGAGCTATGGACTGGTAGGACACCAAGTTTGAGACATATGCATATTGGGGGTTGTCCAGCCGAAGTAAGATTTTACAATCCACATGAAAAGAATTTCGATCTTAGAATCGTAAACATGTATTCCATTGGCTACCCAGAGAGATCCAAATGGTACATGTTTTACTGTCCTAATCACAGTCCGAGAATAGTGGAAACAAGAAATGTCAAATTCATTGAACATGGCGAGATCTGTGGGAGAATTAAACCCAGAGATGTGATCATTAGTACAAGTAGATGCCCTATGCCTACATCCTCAGAAAAGATAATAGTTCCTTTAATTGATCATCACGATGATATATTGGAACAAGTAAATGATCACCCATCTTAGAATGATAATATCATTGATGAACCAAGTTCAGAATCACCATAAAAGATTGTCTTGCGCAGATCTCAAAGAGATCGGAGAGCTACCATTACCACATTTGGTTTTAAAGAAAACATCGTTGATCGATGTATATACTTATAGGTTAGTGGGAGTAAGTTCATAATTTTGATCCCGTATGCTGATGATATTTTGTTGGCTAGTAGTGATATTGGCATTCTTTATGAAATCAATGGTTTTCTCTCTAAGAACTTTGAAATAAAATATATGGATGAGGTATCCTTTGTAATTAGGATTGAAATTTTTCGAGATAAAAAACAAGGACTGTTGGGATTGTCTCAGAAAAGTTACATAGAAAGAGTTCTTGAGAAGTTTGGCATGACAAGTTGTTCATTACTAGACACTCCAATATCAAAAGGTGATAAATTTAGCCAATTACAATGTCCTAAAACTGAGTGCGAGCATAAAGAAATGGCAAAAATTCCTTATGCTTCGACTGTGGGGAACTTGATATATGCACAGATTTGCACAAGACCGGATATTAGCTTTATAGTTGGCATGCTTGGGTGCTACTAAAGTAGGATGTCTCATTGGAAAGCAACAAAGAGGGTATTGTGATACTTGCAAAGAACTATGGATTACTAGTTTATCTTCAGAAGAAATGACAGTTTGGAGGTAACTAGATATTCAGACTCAAATTTTGCCGATTGTCCTAATAGTAGGAAATTCACTTCGGGTTATGTTTTCCTACTAGCCGGTGGAGCGATCTCATGGAGAAATTTGAAACAAACAATCATTGCTTCATCAACAATGGAGGTCGAGTTTGTGGCGTACTTTGAGGCCACAATGCATGGTTTATGGCTGAGAAACTTTATCTCAAGGCTTGGGGTTGTCGACTCTATTGATAGGCCGCTAAGAATTTATTGTGATAATTCTTCTGCAGGCTTTTTCTTCAAGAATGATAGGTATTTTAAAGGCGCTAAGCACATGGAGCTCAAATACCTAAGCGTCAAGGAGGAAGTACAAAAACAAACAGTATCCATATAACATATTAGTACTTCCTTATGATAGCAGACTCATTAACAAAGGGTCTAGTAGTAAAGTAGTTTGAAGAACATGTTGACAATATGGGTCTTATGATGTAAACATGTTATTGAACTCATAAATGTTTTGATTCTATTTGGATGCTTAATGGTATCAATTATGGTTATTTTATTTATGTTTTCTTATCTTTTTATTTTATATATACATTGAATGATATGGATGAATGATGACAAGATAATATATATAATAGACATGAATCGGAACCCAAAGGTATTACTATATTAATCTTAATTATCCTAATTAAAGATCGTATTAAATTAAGTTACTAGTATTGTGGTACATAGAAGGAAATTTGTTGATTATATAATAAAGGACCGCCGTGACTCGCATTAGTAACTAGTTTGACACCAATATTACAGAACTCATGAAATGTTTTGAGTTATGAAAAGTTTCAGGAAATAAATTTGTACAGTGTGGTTAATTTCTTGTGATAAATCCACGAATAGAAAGTATTATTTTATAAGTGTATGGGCCAAGTAGGAGAATGTAAGAGTTTTATTTAAACTCTGTGTCCCACACACTCATTTTAATAGAATGTGAAATAATTCAAAACTTATCGGTTAATATTTAAGTTATAGTGGAATAAGAATACTCCTAAAAAATAGAATTAAAATTCTTTATCTTTAATTTTAGTTAGATACAAACTCTTAAATTTCTTGAATGTTAGAAGTCTATAAATAGTACTGCGAAGTTCAAGGATTCTCACTTACAATATTAGAATGCCTTTAACTATCGAGAGACACTTGTGAGACAAAGTTGCTACGATAATCATTCTCTCATAGTCAGATTAATTCTTCATTAATTAGATGGAGAAAGGTAATTCTTAAATTATCATTATTTTATTATTGTAAATCAAAAAAAATTCAAGATTAATTATAAATGTCATGTTAAAATATCTAAAATATAATACCTATAAGTCATTAATAATAATCCTCTGATATTAACGATAACTGGAAATTGTTATAAAACTAAAATATAAACTACTAATGCAAGAGAATTATAAAAGAAAATATTTAGAAAATTTTCTTTCTTTTATTCCTTACTCATTCTCGTTTCTTTTCTTTTGTTTTATTTCTGCATCTCAACTGACAGAAGAATACCCCCAATATATAGAGGTGCGATGAGCTTCAATAATTAAAAAGTGGGAACATGTTTGCATAAAAACCAAAGAGGTGGGGATGATTGGCTTTCATGCCAAAAATAATTTTGGCTCCCAAAGTCGTAAAGGGGCGTCATTCATGCCCCCTTATTTGACTTTTATAACACTCCCCTTTGAATGACCACCCATAAAGAATCTGCCTCGTTAAAACCTTGCTAAGGAAAAATCTAGTGGGAAGAAAAATCAATGGTAAAGGAAAAAGAGTACAATCAGCACAAGTCTTCAGGACTTTTACTCCCCTTGAAAAGTGCATGTCGATAGATCTTTGAGTTTTCGCATTCCAATATTTTGCACAATCTTCTTGAATGTTGTAGTTTGTGAGACCCCGCATTTTTACATACCTTTAATTTACTCATATTTTGTTATTGGATATTTTAATTTATTTTAATAAATTAAATTGTTATCTCACAAATTTTATTTCGGGTACATTTTATTCATAATTAGAGTTAGTTATTTGTGAGATCTACGATTTTAATAATTATAATTATTTAAAGATTATTATTGGTTTTATCATTTGGATTGTTATAGATATTATTTTGATTTAGTGGTTTTGTTTTTATTATAGTTATAAGCTTTTGTGAGATTCTTGATTAATAGTGCTTCTAATTATTTTAATTAATTGTTGCTACTGGTCTTTCCATCTGAAATGATATATTCAGTATTTTTAGTTTTAATTATTATAAAATATGGTTTGAATTGCCGAATTTTTATTAATAAGGATTAATTCTATTTTATTTGACATTATCTGATTTAATGATCTTAAATTTATTAAATTCTTAAGTCTTATTATGTTTATTCTATTTTGGTTGGGAAGCTTTTGAATAGCTCCAAAAATACTATGTTATGCAGGATTATTTTATTAACTTGATTTTAGTTATTTGAAATAGTGCGAGATTTTAAACGTGCTTTAAATATCTGATTTAAATGTATGGATCTATTCCTTTTAAATAATTGAATAAGGTTCATCATTTTAAGTATTGATGAAAAATATTATGTTGAAAAATAAAATAAGTTGAAATAATATTTTATTTAATTAGTTTGAGAATTTTAAGTTAAGTTGATGTTATACGCTTTCAAATCAGTGTTTTAAATTCATCTGTTGTCCATTTGAAGACCCAAAAGCATCAGGCCTATAAATAGCGCGGAAAAGGTCAGATATCTCATTTTCCCCCTCTCCCTTTTCCTTTTCTCTCTCTCCTCTCTCTTTTCTCTCCCACGCGCTATAGTAACCGTGGGAGGAGCAGTTCGGTTTTTATCTCGTGACGGCGCCACCCCCGGCCGCCAAGCCTCACCTCTGGCCCCACCTGAACCGCCACCCTCCGGCGAGTCCAACCCCACCGGTGGTGTCGACCACCGCAGCCCCACATCCGGCCGGCAGCCCCAAACCCGAGAAGCGTTTAATCCTCTATGCCGCACCTTTCGCCACCCATATCTCCGCCACCAGCCACCGTACCATGACACCACCCCCGCTATTTGATCCGCCACCCATAGACGACCTACCACCAGAAATCTTAGCCCCAATGGAGCACCCACTTTCTCTCTCCTCCCTTGGAACCGAAATGGGTCTCGAAATGAGCTTTCCGTCGCCGCGCCGCCGTCCGGCCACCGTGGCTCTCACCACCACCGCCAAAAGTTTCCTCTATCTCAGTTTATCACACCCCTAAAACAGTTTTCCCATCCATGGCCGCACCTCCCTTGTACGGGGGAAAATCCGAAAATGGGTTTCCACCATTTCGAGCTAGATCCACTACCTTCCGGTGGTTGCACTACCTCACCGCCACCGCCATGAGATTCCCCATCCTCCAAGGAGTATTCCCCTAAATTTTGGTATCAAACGGAGTACCCGAACCCAACCCGTCACTTCGCCGTGCCTGGAGATGAATAGTGCACAATTTACCCGCTTGGGATCAGGGATCACCGCGATGTTCAATTGGCGTTCGTTTATGTACTGTAAGTAACAGATATTTGTTTGACTGTTTGATTGACTGTTAATCTCTGTTCTGTTTGCTTGATGTGTTAGTTAGTGATGATGAGTAATTTAAGAGTAGATTGGTTGGGCCTGAGGCCATTTAATAGAGATTGAGATTATTCCGAGTCAATCTTATTGTGGTTGAATACTGGGTAGATGGTAATTGTTGTTGGTATAATGTTTTGGTTGGATGACTCTAGTATTTTAGTGATTATTGGCGATAAAATGTTTTAGTTGGACGACTTGATGAGTGCACAAAAATGCACTCTAAATACTCTATTTAAATGTTAAAAGAAATGAGAAAATAATGAATATAACTCATGTTATTAAAATTAATGGTCATTTATCTTGAGATAGATATAAGCATGATTTAATATATTGATGAGAATATAAAATGCCATATTTTCCTCTCTTAATGTTTAATACTTTATTCTTATTTGATGCCTAAATATACTCATTATTCTTATATTTTGATTTAGGACACAAATGGAGACATTAGGAGCAAATGAAGATAATTGCGGAATCTTAGACAGTTCTGACATCTTTTCGTAAAATGGGCATAACTCTCTCATCCAATCTCCGATTGAGCTGATTCAAGATGATCTAGAACCGCAAGAGAAATATCTATAACTTTTATGTTTTATGTTTTAAGAGATATCCACTCAATCCAAGACAAAATCTACCATCAAGTGGACGCACCTGCACTTGACGTTCCTGGATATTTTTCAGCCACTTGCATCAAATCCAAATGTCATCATAATATTTTCCAGCAAGCACTCCTACACCAACTTGGAAATGCAATGATCAATTCATATGCAAGATGAAGTGCACTCAAGTTTCTTCAAGACAAATTATTTGACTACAAGATATTAAGTCATACAAGACAACTAATGGGTAGAGAAGCAAAATTGAAACACTCAACCTACAAGCAAAATCCAGCTCATGCATAGTGGGAAAACAAATGATCAAAATGACAACTCACAAGTCACTTGGATTCAAGAATGGCACATGGCAAAACAAGTTGAAATTGTGATGATTTTGTCATGACAACTTGCATGAAGGATGCTTATAAATAGAAGGGAGGGGTGTGTGTTCTAAGACAATGCTTAGTGTGGGAGGATGCTTTGGAAGAGTCATTGTTTTGAGAGCTTAAGAAAAGAAAAGAAAAACCAAAGAAGAGAGAAGAAAATAATGGTTGGCTCTTCCATATTATCCCTTGAAGAATTTTTGTTACATATTTTCAATATGTGTAACTAAATTCTGTAAGAGGGTTAGGGATGAACTTGTGTGTGTGATGGTGTTTGTAATTTATTTTTGATTCATGTATTTGGTCTTTAAATATTAAAACTCTTTTGTTATATTATTCTCAATTTATTTGTGATGTTTTTCGTCTTCAAATAATTATAGAATCTATTTCGTTTATAGATTCAGTCATGCTTTTTCTATTGAGTGGATTAGTTCTATAATTATGTTTGGAGCAATTGATTATCTATATTGATTTAATTCTCTGCTGCAATATCGCCTCTTGGGTATATTGTCGTCGTTGGATTTTCTCAATGTCGATAACAATTTATGAGAGTTAAGCGCGAAGAATGATTTTTCAAAGAGTTACATTTGATTTAAACTTTGGTTATTAATGTTATATCTTCCGATTAAGAATTTGGATATAGAATTCTTAATTGAGTTATCAATGAATTAAGAATAAATTTGAATACCACAAATACACAAGGAATTCCCTACGCTCTACTTTTCGTCTCATTTTTATACTATTCAAATTACTCATTTAGTTTTAATTTACGTCACACTCTAAAATTTACTTTTCGCACTCATCTAAATCTTTTTGTTAATTTCGTTACTGTTCTTCAATTTCTCAATCCATCTCCCTGTGGAATCGACACCCCAAAGCTATACTGCAAACGACCGCGTTATTCTTTGGGCGTAATCAAATTTTGGCGCCGTTGCCGGGGAGACGGTAGAAGAATTTGTAGTTTTTTTTAGTAGTTTAAAAAAAAAAAAAAAAAAAAAACGGTAACTTCGTTCATTTTCTTTTTAGCTTTCTACATCTTTATTTTATTTTACTTTTCTTTTCGTAATTATTTTTTTTTTTAGTATTACGCTTTTCTTTACTTTGCATGCGCAGGTACAGAGACGCTTTTGGACGGTTTGCTAGTAGACCCGTGCTAGAATCAGATTCAGAATCTAATTTTTCTAATCGCTTGTTTGATAATTCTTCCAATTCTGACGTGATGAGTGAACACGTGGACCAACCTGTTAGAACCCTCCAAGATTATCTTCATCCTGCACGAACAGCCACACCATCCTGTATTATGTTCTCACCTAATGTTCGTCATGTAGATTTCAAAACAGGAATGATACAATTACTTCCGACTTTCCATGGTTTAGAAAATGAAAACCCCTATGTTCATATTAGGGAATTTGAGGAAGTAGTTGCAACATTCCACAATCAAAATACCACTGACGACACGGTAAGGCTAAAGTTCTTTCCTTTTTCTTTGAAAGATAAAGCTAAGAGTTGGTTGTACTCACTAAGACCACGGTCTATTGGAACATGGAGTGAGATGACTCAAGTGTTTTTCAATAAATACTTTCCCCAACATAAGACCAATGCTTTAAAAAGACAAATCTCTACCTTTGCACAAAAGGATAGTGAGACTTTGTACCAGTCTTGGGAAAGATTTAAAGAATTACTGAGTATGTGTCCCCACCATGGATATGAGAATTGGTGCTTAGTGAGTTATTTTTATGAAGGGCTTACGCCCAGGGAACGTCAATTCGTGGAAATGATGTGCAATGGAGAATTTTTACAGAAAAATCCCGATGAGGCCATAGAGTACCTCAATGAGCTTGCTGAAAAAGCTCATACTTGGACTGGACCTAGTGCTACTGATAGCACAAACAGGTCACGACCTACAGGAAACTTGAGTGGTGGTATTTACCATCTAAGGGAGGAGGATAACCTTAAGGCTAAGGTTGAAATGCTCACCAGAGAATTAGAGTTATTGAAAACCAAAAACTCAAAACCAACATACATGGCTAATCATGCAAACTCTTTTGGGCCATGTGTTGTCTGTGGTGGGGTAGATCATCATGCCCAAGACTGTCCTACACATGCTAACATGAGAGGATGGCGTAATCATCCCAACTTCAGCTGGAAGTCTGAAAACCAACAGCCTGCACAACCTTCTAGATCATATCCTGCACCATACCATACACCTCAATCTTCTAGAAATTCTTTAGAAGACACTTTGCATGCATTTATTGAAGTACAGGATAAGACTAACCAAAAATTTGAGTCTTTAATTATGCAGGTTGTTGAAGAACAAAAGGAGATAAAGAGACAGGTATCTAAAATAACGAGTTTCTTGAGTGTAAATGAGCAAGGTAAGTTCCCTTCTCAAGCTCAGTCTATACCTCATGGTCAACATATGGCACAAGAAACTGTGAAGAATCACAAGTGCCAGCAGATATATATGATTGACTCACTCATAGACAGGGAAGTTTTCACAACTCATGATTCTGATCCCCTTGAGAATTTTATTGTTGATTTTGAGTTTAATCCTATCAGTGATTCGTCTGATGTAGCTAATATTTGTGCAATTTTTGACAATACTCAAGATTATAGCACACGGGCTTGGCAACTGAAGTTTAAGGAGTTGCTTGAGAAAAATGAAAAACAGATTCCTTCAAGTGGGCAAGTACCAAAAGTTAATCTAAAGCCTTGCCACCTACCTGTGAAGCTCGAGGACCGAGTTTATTGGGCAAATAAGTGTTTCATTTTTGACCCAGGAGGAATAGTTCAAGAAGTAGAAGATAGTCCGGTTGTAGACTTGGTCTATCAACTTTGACCACAGCATGCAACAATAATTATTATTATTATTATCATCTTATTTGTTTTGTTTTGTTTTTATTTACTACTGTTTTCTTTATTTTTGTTTGCAGGATAGTATCATTTTGTCATTTCAGATCACTACTTTTGACGCTTAGCGAGCTATCCACATCACACATCAGGTGTATCCTACCCTTTTTAGTTACTCCCCATCCAATTTTGATTATTAAACATTGAGGACAATGTTTCATTTAAGTTGGGGGGTGGGAATACAAATCTGTTATTTAAACTCTGTGGCATATTTCAATCAATATATAAAAAATTGCCAAATTTTTTTCACACAGGCATCTTTTCACACATGATACTCATGCTCATTCATAACCATCTTGGTGAATTCAACAAACCCATCTTAAATCATTTTGCTAAAGCATCCACAGAACCATTTATGCACTTCTCCAAACTTTGTGGTAATATGGTGATTTGACACATGTAACTAAAGAATTATTTTGCTCAAGTATTCATGTGAATTTTGTGAGAATTGAGAGCTTACAAATACAGAAATTGTGATAAGTATCCATTGATCTGTTGAATTTGACACTTTTTTTGAGAATATCATTACATGCTTTGTGGTAAGATGGTGGATATACTTGGGATATGACGAAAGTCAACTTAGGATTAACGTTTGAGCCTTTCAAGTTGACCATTTTCATCATATACCCCTAGCAGCCAATTTTGAGCCAATATACACATATGACCTTTTCTTTTCATATCTACATCATCCATACCTCTCCACATTGGAGTATAGCTTATACACTATATTTTCCTATCATTTTACTTTCAAGTGTGTACTAGGTGTGAAATTATCATTAAAAAAAAGAAAAAAAAAACAAGAAAAAAGAAAACCATGACAAAAATGGCATGGTGCTAGATGTGTCCATCAAATTATTCATGAAAGAGTTCATCAAATTGCAAAGACACCAGTGGCAAAAGAAGATGGAAAAGTATACTTAGTCAAAAATCTAAAAAATTGAAAAGTACATCAAAAGGAAAGTATAGTCTACTGAAAAATTTAACAGATTCCCTTTTGTGTATACTTGGAAGTTTTTGAAACCTCTTCACCTTTTCTTCTTATGAACCCCAACCCTAAGCCACATTACAACCCTTTGTGTTGATTTTTCCGATCTGAAGTATGCTTGTGGAAAGAATGGTGGAAATCTCATTTGTTAGTATTCCTATCATAAGATCAATGTTTACTTGTTACTTATATATAATTGGCTAAATTTCCATGAGAGTAAATGTACACCTTTGTCAACTCCATAGAGAGAACCCTTACATGAAACACTTCTATACCCGTGAGTTATGGAGTTGAACCTTTTTGCTTAAGATATTCTAATGTTGCATGTGTCGAAACCTCTGATTTGATAAAAATAGTTTGGAACACATACACACTCTGTGGATTGCTATATTTGAATTACTTGTGAAAGGGTTATTGAATTTCTAAGATTGTTTTGATATGTAAATTTGAAAAATGTGTCTTGATGGCCCCTATGTGTGATTTGCTTTGGTCTTTCTCATCATTTTGCATGAAAATTGCTAGGGACTAGCAATGAGTAAGTTGGGGGGTGTGATGAGTGCACAAAAATGCACTCTAAATACTCTATTTAAATGTTAAAAGAAATGAGAAAATAATGAATATAACTCATGTTATTAAAATTAATGGTCATTTATCTTGAGATAGATATAAGCATGATTTAATATATTGATGAGAATATAAAATGCCATATTTTCCTCTCTTAATGTTTAATACTTTATTCTTATTTGATGCCTAAATATACTCATTATTCTTATATTTTGATTTAGGACACAAATGGAGACATTAGGAGCAAATGAAGATAATTGCGGAATCTTAGACAGTTCTGACATCTTTTCGTAAAATGGGCATAACTCTCTCATCCAATCTCCGATTGAGCTGATTCAAGATGATCTAGAACCGCAAGAGAAATATCTATAACTTTTATGTTTTATGTTTTAAGAGATATCCACTCAATCCAAGACAAAATCTACCATCAAGTGGACGCACCTGCACTTGACGTTCCTGGATATTTTTCAGCCACTTGCATCAAATCCAAATGTCATCATAATATTTTCCAGCAAGCACTCCTACACCAACTTGGAAATGCAATGATCAATTCATATGCAAGATGAAGTGCACTCAAGTTTCTTCAAGACAAATTATTTGACTACAAGATATTAAGTCATACAAGACAACTAATGGGTAGAGAAGCAAAATTGAAACACTCAACCTACAAGCAAAATCCAGCTCATGCATAGTGGGAAAACAAATGATCAAAATGACAACTCACAAGTCACTTGGATTCAAGAATGGCACATGGCAAAACAAGTTGAAATTGTGATGATTTTGTCATGACAACTTGCATGAAGGATGCTTATAAATAGAAGGGAGGGGTGTGTGTTCTAAGACAATGCTTAGTGTGGGAGGATGCTTTGGAAGAGTCATTGTTTTGAGAGCTTAAGAAAAGAAAAGAAAAACCAAAGAAGAGAGAAGAAAATAATGGTTGGCTCTTCCATATTATCCCTTGAAGAATTTTTGTTACATATTTTCAATATGTGTAACTAAATTCTGTAAGAGGGTTAGGGATGAACTTGTGTGTGTGATGGTGTTTGTAATTTATTTTTGATTCATGTATTTGGTCTTTAAATATTAAAACTCTTTTGTTATATTATTCTCAATTTATTTGTGATGTTTTTCGTCTTCAAATAATTATAGAATCTATTTCGTTTATAGATTCAGTCATGCTTTTTCTATTGAGTGGATTAGTTCTATAATTATGTTTGGAGCAATTGATTATCTATATTGATTTAATTCTCTGCTGCAATATCGCCTCTTGGGTATATTGTCGTCGTTGGATTTTCTCAATGTCGATAACAATTTATGAGAGTTAAGCGCGAAGAATGATTTTTCAAAGAGTTACATTTGATTTAAACTTTGGTTATTAATGTTATATCTTCCGATTAAGAATTTGGATATAGAATTCTTAATTGAGTTATCAATGAATTAAGAATAAATTTGAATACCACAAATACACAAGGAATTCCCTACGCTCTACTTTTCGTCTCATTTTTATACTATTCAAATTACTCATTTAGTTTTAATTTACGTCACACTCTAAAATTTACTTTTCGCACTCATCTAAATCTTTTTGTTAATTTCGTTACTGTTCTTCAATTTCTCAATCCATCTCCCTGTGGAATCGACACCCCAAAGCTATACTGCAAACGACCGCGTTATTCTTTGGGCGTAATCACGACTCGACTATTTTAATGATTAGTTGTGATAAAATGATCTGATTGGATGATTCGACTATTTTAGTGATTATGAGTGATAAAATAATCTGGTTGGATAATTCGGATATTTTAGTGATTATTGGTGATAAAATGATCTGATTGGGTAATTCGATTATTTTAATGATTATTAGTGATAAAATGATTTGGTGGGATGACTCTAGTATTTTATTAATTGTTGGTGATAGAATGATTTGGTTGGATGACTCCGTTACTTTTTAGTAACTATCGATGTGTGTTCTTAGATTCCCTTGATGTATAGATTGAGAAATGTTTGGAGTTAGAGAAAATAGTATATGATGATCATCTGTTGAAGAGAATAACTATACATGCAATGTAAATGTGGTGATTAATGATTGGTTATGATATAGCTATTAAGTTTTGAGAAGATCTTAAGAAAATATGCGTGTTTTGGGTAAAGAGAAAGGAGAAGAAAAGTTAGGTTTCACCCCATTATAAGTTGCGTCCTTAACTCCTATAAGATAGTGTTGGTTGGATGTGATGTGACTTAAGGTTTTGACTATATCTTCATTGGAATATGCACAATGTGTGAGATAGAAGATAAATTAAAAACGGATGTCGGTTCATATGTTAATATGTATGAGATATGTTTTGTAAATGTATAATTCATATGTTTCATGACTCACATGTTTTGCATAAGAAGTCACATGTCACATGCATGTCCCATGCATGAGTACGAAAAACATCTTTTGAGTCAAGTATGTTTTTAAAAGAAAAGAAAATCAGTAAAGGTTTATAAGAACCCCAAAGGCTGGGACGGGGTAGTGTCCCAGTAGAACTCCCTGTCCACTCAGGATTGTTTAAAGTCAAGTGGAAGCCCCTGGGTCGACGAAGAACAGTCGGCGGACCGTGTATAGCTCCAGAAGGTGTCCGGAGCGCAGTCTCACCTAACACTGATGGGTGCCAAAGACGGGTAAGGTGTAAGGACCTGCCGTACTATAAGCTACGTGATGCACTCACCTTAAGGTGATGCGGTAGCCAGTAGGGAACACACGGTGCTTAGGGGAACCGTGTTGTGTCTCATATATGCTACGCGATAAGTCATGACAAGATAGGCTTTCGAGCCATATATGATATGATATGATAAGTGGCGCCTAAGATAAAAAAAGACGAAAAGCATTTTTGAAAAGATGACTTTCGAAAAGAAGTTCAAACAGTACATATGAAAGAAGTCAAGTTATATGCATATGAAAGAAGTCAAGTTATATGAAAGCATTTTTATTAAAAGCAAGTACATGAAGCAAAGCATTGAAAACTGTCAAGGATTACGAATGTTTTTACATGAAAGTGCATGTGCATAAGTCATGTTGCAAGTCTCATATTCATGGTACATGCACCCATTGAGTTTACTGGTATATGCTGATGATGTTCTGTTATGTGAATTGATTGTATGTTGTTTGTTGTCTGTTGCTTACTGGGATTCACATCTCACCATGGTGGATCGCGCCTACCCTACGGTCCCCCATTTTATGGGATCGTAGTTTGTGATTGCAGAAAACGAAACTTGGCCCAAGATACAAACTCCACAGGAAAGGAAATTTGTTGAGAGGATGAAGATCGAGATTATGATCTCGAAAGCAGTATTTGCTTATCTTTTTCTTTTGAAAGACTGTATAATCCCCTGTTGGAGAAATTGTTTTAAATTGATTTGTAATTTTTAAGAATCTCTGGTACTAGAAAGGTTGACTTTTATTTATTTTCTGCTGCGAATATTTATTGTACACTTGGTGCAATGCTTCACACACTCTTCAAACACTATTCGATAGGATGATTGATCCATGAGATGATCGTCTTGATATCGCGAGTCCTTCTAAATCCCAGGAGGGATTTGTGAGTGTCACATAGTTGGTAATGTTTTCGTGAATAAATCTGCCAAATTATCACTTGATCGTATCTTTAATATATCCTCATCTGATTTGAATGATACAAGCAGTATTATCTTCGTATAAAAGTGTGAAAGACCACCCTTTTCTTGGATATGTTGAGTCATTGATCTCAACCAAATACACTCTCTACTTGTTCCATGAATTGCAATAATCTTTGAGTGATTTGAAGATGTGGAAAATAATATTTGGTTGACAGACTTAATAGAAATCTGAAACCTGTAGTAATACTTAAACTCTCCCTGAGAATATGCGTCAATTTTTCAAGTAATAAACAAACATAATTTCAGCATATATAGCCGAGTTAAGAATTCAAACATGATTTCAATCTAAATAATGTATTAGAGAGAACATGATAATATTTTCATCTAGAATTTTATCCCTTCATTCGGCGTTATTAGGCAGAACTTGTTTATATACGGCGAAAATAGTATTGGAAACTATCCATGTATGATAAAAGCTATAAAAGTTTGAGATCTAATATTATCGGTTCGACGGAAAATCAAATCCGCTTGACATTGTTGACAAACAAGATCTTGAAGAAATTTGAAGGCTTCAGATTGTTATTTAAATATAACCAATTTTAACATTGGTTTACTCCAGTAAAAAGATCTCACATTCTTTATAGATTCAGTTGTTGTTCATCCAAGACGATATTATGTATGAGAGAAAGTCTTTTGTTAATGTCCTAGATTTGAACCATGAACTTTTTATATCTCAACCACTCATATTTTCTCCTGAGGCTATAAACACCATGATAGGAGTAGAGATATATCTTTCTAGTAAAACTGATCCTGAAATTGTTGCAGCATCAAGAACCTTCGGTGCTCAATATGCCGCATCTCTTACAACCATGTCTCAAAGGCTACTGGCGAGAACGAGTGAGATTGATCATCTTAAAAATCAAATATCTGAGTTACATCAAACACTTGCAACTAAAGATAGAAAAAATAAAAATTTAAGATAAGAAAATAAGAAACTGAAGAAATTTGTAGATTGGTATTCTTGTGATAAGAAAAGACGAGTAGAAGATCTGGAACGAGAGGAGATCAAATACAAAGTCAACAACAACAGCTAACAGCTGAGGTTCAGTGTTTACAAGAAAATCGGGATAGCTGCAATTAATCTCACTGGCTTTTGAAATTATGCATCCAGCATATCTTATAATCTTGACTAAGTGAGATTTGAATAGATGATGATTTGTCTTGTTCTTATTACCATTTCTATAAAAACCGTCTTTAGCTTCATTTAGTACGCATCAAATCTTCTTCTCATATCTATAATTCATCTGTATTTGCATTCTTATTCTGGAAATTTTCAATGGCTCATCAATTTCCTTTCAATATTTCTCACGATCAACATATGAGATATCATTGACCTCAGTTACAAGTTGTTCTTGCATCTTCCGCAAGGGCCATGTTGCAGCAAGCGAATGATCTAACTAATAGGTCAAATCGTGAAGCTGTTTATAAGCTGGTGACTTTCGGTACTCGATACTCCTCCTCTATTGTTGGATTTTCCAACCAGTTACAACCCAAAAATCATGAGATTGAGGAGCTTAACGATAAGATTTCTGTACTTCAAAGACTCGTTCAAGAGTCTGATAGAAAAATAGCAGACTTAAAGCAAGAGAATAAGGATTTTAAATCCTTACTTGCCTATTAATTTCGACTGCTTAATCCTTTAGATAAGGATGGTATGTCGCTTTATGAAAAGTAAATACATTTGAGAGATGAGGCTAGAAGTCTCAAATTTTTGTAACTCATCTAGCATTTGAATAATAAGATCTTTCATTTTCAAATGCATTCTTTGAATTTATAACAGCCCTTGTGATCTCTTCAGGAGTTTTAACAAGGTAAATCATCAACGTAATCTGTAATAATGACAAATCCAGGTTCTGATAAAACACATAGGCATATAAGATTATTCTCAAATCCTTATTTCAATAGATACTCGTTGATTCAATTATACTACATGCGTCTGAATTGCTTTAACCCATATAAAGATCTTTGAAGTTTATAAAGTACATACTTCTAAATGTACTTGGATTAGATACTTCAAGTATTGTATATCTTTATATATGTAATGATCTAATGATTCTTATAAATATGCAATGACCACATTCATCAACTGCATATCTAATCCTTTTGTAATAACCATACCGATTAAAAATATGAATGCGATTGCATTCATAACAAGGAAATATGTTTCCTCATAACTACTCTCGGGTTTCTGCAAGAAACCTTGTATGACAAATTGTACCGCACAATTTCATTTCTCATCATACTTTCGTATAAATACTCACTTATATCTCATAGGCATTACACCCTTTGCTATTTGGACAACAGGTCCAAATACCTCTCGTTTTGCTAGCAAGTTTAATTCAGTTTCAATAGCTTCTTTTCATTTTGGTCAATCATTTCTACGTCAACTTTTTTTGACAATTCTTGATTCACTTTCTTCATTACTTCTCATAATGTCAATGGCCATTTTTTAAAATATGTTGTTGACAACAGTTTTATTTCTATGCATAATTTCTCCAGTATTCATTATTAAGATCTCATTATTTCAGGTATCTGTTCCTCTTCAGAGGAAAACATTTTATGAAACACATCTTCAGAAGATATGTACTATTTAGGAGTTTCCTCTTCAAGAGGTTCCCTCTTCAGAAGGATTTATATTCTTCAGGATTTTCCTCTTCAGGAGGATTATATTTTATACAGAAAGTACGGTCTCTTCAAGAGTACCGATTTCTTTTCTCTTTTGCACCAATAGGTTTTCAACGCTTCAGGCGTATCTTAGACTCATCTATTGCTATTTTAACAACTCGTCCTTCAGTAACTTCAATTCTTGCTTAAGCATTAACAGCAGTAATATATGATTTTACAACACTTTTAGTGTCAGTAAATACATCATGTAACTTATTTGCAACACTTTACAAATAGATAATCCACCGGACTTTTGGTTCACATTCATTTGTAAGAAGATCAAATTTAGACATGGCTTTATTATTCAAGGTAATTTCTTAACGTGATTCAGGCACCGATATTTCATTATTTCAAAACATGCTAAAACATTAATAAGCTTATATATAAAAACTTAGTATAAGTGAATCAAATGTTTGGCCGTACAACAGGTACATGACCACTGTTTAGTCATATCACATCTATGACAAACATCTTCATCTTTTTATGAAGAATTATTCTGAGAGCCTTTATCCTTTTCTAAGTTGGATCACTTCTGGTGATACGGTATATTTTTATCATCTTTAGTGTTGTCGCTTTTGAGATCAACACTTCTATAGTTTTCTACCACGTCTACGCTCTTAATTCCTTTGAAAAGATGCACCGTTCACTTTTGAAAATTGTGTAAATCTAATATCATTAATAGGACGTAACTAGTGATTTATTAACAAAAACTCATTATTTAACTCAAATACTTAGAAGACAAAATAAAAGTACAAAATATTAGTTAAACTTTCGCTCTCAATATTGCTACTGCAAGAGCACATTCGAGGTATGAAAAATAATAAATGACTTCTTTTAAATATAATCATCAGTGACCTTCTCACTGCATAATTTTAATATTGAGTTGATTTTAAAGAGTGCAGAGTTATATTCACTACGACTCTTAAAATCTTGCAACTTCAGGTGCAATAAGTCATAATGATCTTTTGAGAGGATTACATCTTCTGGTGCTCATATCTCTCTCTTAATTCATTTCATACAGTAAGATGTTTTTTTACCATGAGATACACAGCACGGTCCTGCAGGGACACGTGATTTTCTTTTTTAATTATATCTCCCCAGTTCATCATATCCAAATGGATCTCATCAAGGATTTTGGATAAATAACTTTTTTCAAAAATGTTAATAATAATAAATCTCAATTTTATAAGATTTGACATTTTCAATATATATAAATCACAAAAATAAATTTATAGATCTAAAAAATATATTTACATAATCATGAGAATAAAAATATAATTTTATCAAGTAATATTCAGCAATATTACATTTTATACTCATCTCAAATACTGCAAATAATATATTGAAAAACTTACTTGAAGTAGAAAATCATTAGCCTCAGTATCAATGCTTTAGTATCGATATAACTTCATGCTGATAACGTATTATAAAACTAAAATATAAACTACTAATGCAAGAAAATTATAAAAGAAAATATTTAGAAATTTTTCTGTCTTTTATTCATTACTCATTCTTATTTTTGTTCTTTCATTCTATTTTTGCATCTTAACTGATAGAAGAATACTCCTAATGCATAGAGGTGCGATAAGCCTTCAATAATTAAAAAAAGAGAATATATTTGCATAAAAATCGAAAAATAAGAGTGATTAACTTTCATGCCAAAAATAATTTTGACTCTCATAATTATAAAAGAGAGTCATTCATGTTCCTTATTTGGCTTTTATCAGAAATCAATTTATTATTGATCGTTAATAATCATGTTTGGTGAGATTGTTGCTTTCAGATTTTTTGAAAAATAATAAAAAAGAAAAGTTGCGTATAATAGTGTATACATAACTCTTTAATATTTGCAGCTGTAGTTTATAACGATTGAAGTGAAGTGACGTAAAGTGAAGGGGACATATGGAGATGGAAATGATAACGGCAACTGTTAAAGGTACCTGTCCCTCCTTCCCATCTCTTTTCCAGGACTCTCGCTTTCAATTTATATATATGCTCTTCTCCTAATTGTCACTATTATATGCGAGTAGAACCTATATATATATATATATATATATATATATGACTTCCGCTGATCTATTGGCCTCATGTAACCACTCCTCCCAAATATTGGAGATTACGATCTGTCAACGAAGGAACGTCATCGCGTACATGTATGTTGATTTTTCTTTTTCTTTTTTTGACGTAAACATCTAATATCTATTCATTAATTGACAAATTAACTTATTTCATTACAAAGTAATTTTTTTTGTACTAACTCTTAACATTTTTTGAGAAACTTTCTCTATCCAAAAGAATTCATTTTCAATCTGGATAGCCTTTTTTTGCTAATCTATAGGCTAATTGATTACATTCTCTATTTACATACCTTATCAATTATTGAAATCTTTGATCTAATACCTCTTTAATATATTGCACTAATTGATAGTTCAATCTGTAATAGACTGCCTTTCTTTTTATTGCATTTATCACTATCAAAACATCACATTTGAAAATGGCTTCTTGAACATACATTTGAGCCGATGCTTCCATTGCTTTATACAAGACTATTGTTTCTGCTACCTCACTATCACCAACATAATCTTGACCTGCACAAAAAGCAAACATGATTTCACCTTTTGTATTTCTAGCTACCATCCCGATTCCCAATCTTCTTATTTGAACATGTATTGTATCATCAAAGTTGATTTTTATTTTATTTCCATTTGGAGCTATCCATGTTTGTTGCCTACTTCTTATTTTTGGTCTTTGTCTATGTTCATTTCGCTTTAGAATAGCTTCTGTATACACTTCTAACATCTGTTCAGCTTTACTTATAATCACTTTTGAACTATCAACCTTTCTTTGGAAGGTCCACTTATTTCTTTTATACCAAATTCCTCCTAACAACATAACTATCTTTGGCACTTTTACTTGATCAATATCTGATAGAATCTTTTGTCATAGATAAAAAAAACTCGATCTCATCATGAGTCCATTTTGACAACTCACTGGACTTTCCTGCCCACACATCAGCTGTTGCTGGACATGATCATAATGCATGTTGTACAGTCTCTTCTTCCCGATGACAAATAGTACATAAAGTATCTTTAACCACTTTTCTTTTATACAAGTTTTGTTTGGTTGGCAATATTGCAAGCAAAGCTTTCCATAGAAAGTGCTTTACTTTCCTTGATAACTGTAAACCCACATTTTTTTCCATAAATAATTTGTTGACTGCCAATTTAAACTTTGTCCTTCATTTGTCTGCCAAAATTTTACTCACATAATATGCACTTTTGACTTTGAATAAACCATCCTTCGTGAATTTTCATGCAATTGTATCTTCCCTATCTGTCTTGCTCAGAGGAATACTACAGATCTGTTTTGCCTCTAATTCTTCAAAGATTTCTTTGATAAATGGTTCATTCCATGTGCGGATTTGGCTATTAATCAAATTTTCAATTTTGGCTTGTGGTGAGAGGTGATTAATTGGTGATATAACTCTGTTAGATCTTGTATGAGGTATCTACTTATCTGTCCAGATAAAAGTTTTCTTACCATTCCCAATTCTCCATGTCAATCCTTCTTAAACTAAATATTGAGCTGGCATGAGGCTTTTCTATAAATATGATGGTCTATTTCCAAATTTTGCATCTATAAACTGGCTCTTCCTAAAATATTTTTCCTTCAACACCTTAGTAACCAACCAATCTTGGTTTATTTGCAATTTCCAGCCCTGCTTAGCCAGTAGAGTTTTACTAAAAAAAATTATGTCTCTAAAGTTCATGCCTCCTTGATGTTTATTCTCTTCCATTTTTTTTTCACTGTTTCCAATAGATTGGTTTCCTATCATCACTGTTTTTCCACCAAAATCTAGAAATAATTGCAGTAAGATCTTTAATCAATCTCTTAGGCAGTAAAAACACATTCATTGTGAACCCATTGGATATCATTAAGGAGGCCAAGGCCATGATTAACTTTTTTTAACCAAGGGGCCAGGGCATGCATATATGTGATCTGAACATGATTAAAATTAAACACTCGTTTTATTATGATGTGGAGGAGCAGTAGTAGCCGCCTGAAATATAAATTTAATTTCTTTATTATATTATAAGACAGCTAGCTAGCAACATTGACTCTTTTCTTTGTCTTGGTATGCTTTTTATTTGAAGAAATACTCTTTTCTACAAAACCAAAAAAAATATATATATATAAAAGTATTTATAAATTAATATAATTTGATGTAATTTATAAAATTATAAAATATATTTATTATAAAACTAATTTAACAAGTTAGATGAAATTATGTTAATTTGTGATATTACTTTTATATAATTTCTTTATAAATATATTCGAAGTGTAAACCGAGCAGCTACTGGGGGTATTCATCCGAGTTCTGGATTTAGGAATCCAGAATCCGGATTTGAAATTTTTTTAAACATTTTTTTAAAAAATAAATCAAAAATATTAAGAAATAAATAAAATATCAAACCAGCCCAGATGAACAGGCCTAGTACGTACAGCTCCCATACATATATATATATAAGTAATATTTGTAAACCATTATATGTAATATAAGAAGTTGAAGCTGAGGTTGAACCCTATATATATAGGAAAGGGTTCTGCTACATTAAAAAAAAAAAAAAAAAATCCTACAAATAAATTTTACTTAATGATGTACATATTTTTATTTGACCCCTCCTCTATTCTCTCTCTTTAGTTCTATTTTTTTTTCTCCCTCTTCTCCTGCTCCCTTTCTTTTCCAGTCCACTGTCGCCATTGTCACCTCCCTTTCTCTCCAAATTTGGCCTGTCTTTTTGTTTTTGTTTTTGACGAAAAATTTCAGGCACATAAACTATCCAACCATAGAGATTTGAGGGTTTGGCACTTGTATCTATCATGGGTGGAATCTTTGAAGTTAGATCCCCCCATAGGTTTGATTTGAACTTGAAGCTTTTTTTTTGGGATTGTTCTTATGAAACTAATATTTTAATTTTTACATGATTATTGAAACTAACATGCGATTTGTAGAGCGTTTTCACTACAAGATTTTGGCCTTTTTGCCACTAATTTCTTTTCTGCGACATACATTTGTGGAAAAAAGTGGTCTATTAACACCATATTTCTTGGTGGATATAAAATATCAGTTATTGCCATGATATATTAGTGGTGGGTTAAATTTGGTGGAAAAAAGACATTTGTCACGAGAAAATAAGTTATTTCCACAAGATTAATTTGGTGGAATGTAAAGAGGAGTAGACATTTTGATATTCTTGGGAAAAAAGTTTTTCCCATGAGTTAACTTCGTTTTGCGGCGAATAGTTTTCGCCGCAAAAAGGCTCTTCTTATTTTTAAATTCCCACGCCCAAAGCTATGCCGTTTTGATCCAACTGAAATAAGCCCGATATCGACCCCCAATTCAAAATCAGACTTAACCCAAACCCTCGATACTCTCTCTCATCTTCCTCTCTTCGCCTTCTCAGTTTCCCCCCGACCCCGAGCTCTCTCGTTTTCTCTCGCCCTCTCTCTCTTTCTCTCCAGCTCAATAATCTGTTGCCTTCTCTGAGTTTCCCGTCGCTTAAGCCATCGTCATGCACCTGCTGTCATGCCCATCGCTACCTCGCCTAGCATGGTCGGTCTCTCTCCTCTATCTCTCTCCTTCTTTCTATCATTCCATGTGTGTTTTTCTCTCCTTCATCTGTTTTTCTCTTCGTTTAACACTAATTGAAGTAAGCATCGATGGACAAGGGGTTATGGTTGTGGTCCATTTGTGCATCTCTCTTGGTTTGATTTGATTTGGTGGCTTGGTTTTATGAGGTGCTAGGGTTAGGGTTGTTGGATTTGTGATTTTAACACTCGGAGTGCTTGGGATTTTTTATTTACTATTTTTTTTACTTCTAACACCTTGCTTATTTTTTTGCTAGATTATTTCGAGTTGTTTTCAAGTTTTGTTGGTTGAAGACTTTCGACTTTTCATGCTTTTGGGTTTTCATCTTGGTAGTATAGTTTATATTTTGTTCATCTCTCTGGGTTCTGAAACTGAGTGTTGCTTTTGATATTTTTTTATTTAGTGTTCTTTTTCCATCCGAAACCAAACTACCTATTTTTTATGGATTTTTCCTGTTGTTACTTTCAGATTTTGATTGTTGAAGACCTTGACATTCTTGGAATTCATCTTCTTGGTAGTGTGATTTATATTATGTTCCTCTTTGTAGGTTTTGAATTTGAACGTTGCTTTTGGGATTTTTTTTATTTGTTGTTATTTACTTTTGTTCTTTTATTTAGTGTTGTATTTATGAATTTTTTTTATTTAGTGTTGGTTTTCCATCATAAACCGAACTAACTATTCTCTAGCTTATCCGGTTGTGATTTTTAGATTTTGCTTGTCGAAGACATTAACATTCTCAGATTTCATTTTATTGCCAGTATGGTTTATATTTTTTTTTCCTCTAAGATGCATTTTCTTACCTACTTTAATGAGTGTTGCTACAGGTATCCTGATTGTAATTACTAGTGGATGTGTCATCCATAGTGTATAATTCTGCCTTGTTAAACTTCAGATGCCTTTAAGAGGCTTATGATTATTTTGTGTAACATGCATGTCCATTGAGAAGATTCCCGGACATTGATGGCCTTTTTCTTTTACATTAATACACTCAGGTAATATGATTTTTTTTCTCTTGATATCAATTATCAATATATTTGCACATCCACAATAAAGTTGTGATTTTATTCAAATGGATGATCATAGCCATTTTGACCTTAAGTCCCAATCTAATAGGATTGTGTTTTTACATTTAAGTAGTTTGGTTTATAAGTAAACGAAAATGCTGGGGCTTCTTCAAGGGTGCTTTACTAAAACTATATGCAACATGTTAGGTGACCAAGCTTCATTTTGGTTTCGCTGATCAATTTTTTTCAAGCAGCTAGAACTTTCTTGCTTTTGAAAGTAGTCCAAAGGATTGTTCTCAAGGATGCTATGACTTCCACTTCTTTGAGAACAATCCTTTGGACTCATGCCTCTTCACTGACAAAATAAAAAAACAAGAAAGAAGAAACCAAAGGACATGGATCAAAGTTTTTAGGCTCCCACCTACCCCAATAAAAAATTACAAATCCCAACAATTTCCTTTGAACGACCAAAAACTTCAAGCAGAAAAAATGGAGCAGACATTGATGTCGTTGATGAGAGTTGAAGATGGGGAAGAAGTAGAACAAAACAACAACCTCGCCTGCCAATATATATTATCAATGCCACCCTCCATTCTCCTTGAGACACCAACCTAATCAGCCCCACCATCACCAACTGCATGATCCAAAATGCCATTGAAGTTGGCACTATCATGTTTTTAGCTTCAATCATCTGTTTTTAGTTTCATCTTGCACACGGATTGCTACTTTTTCTATATCAGGTTTGATTAGAATTAATTCAAGCTGGGAAAGTCATGTTGTTTCTTCTTATTGTCACAATTTATGTTCATTAGGCATGCTTCTTTTCCTTACATACAGCTGAATATGGTTATAATACTAAGATACTCTTTCATGCAATATTTCCTTCAGATTATTTATTTTGCTTTCATGGATTATTTTAATTCTTTGTCGATTATAGAATGTAATTATGTGTTCCTTTTGTATACTTTATGCGTACACGGACTATGCTTCTTTCATTCTCATGAATAAAATTTATCTCTTACTTATAATATATATATTGTTTTTAGCTTTGCCTTACATGGAGCTGTTTTACTTGCTTGACTTTTGTGTTATCATGTTTTTATTTCTTTGATTGAAGCCAAGAGAATTAGCATCTGGATTGTAAAGAGTTAAAGGTTGGCTGGTTGACATTGTTTATTTTTCTTTTTATTTGTTTGTTTTCATTTTGAAGATTCATAACTACAAACCTAGGAATAATAGAACCAAATGCAACAAAGAATAATCATGTGAAGTACGTAACATTATAAAACTAATTGCACTTTAATTAGTTGAACATATGCCTTTTTTCTACCATTTTTCCAACTAACAGTCCATCAACTAGATATTTATGTAATCTAGATACTTGAACAAAATTATGATAGGTGATGGAATAATAGAAAGTCTTTATTTTAGATTAATCATTGTCATTACTTTATTTCCATTGTTGCTAAGGTTGATTGCATGGAATGGAGAAAGATAAGTCCATTTTATTTCGTTTAATGATATTACTTATCAAAAAAAAAAATTATTTTGGTTAATTCTTACTAACATCAGTATTCTTTGACAAGGGATGGAACTTATATTTTCTATCTTCTCTCTGGTTTGTGGTCTCAAGCATTTGAAGTGTATTAAGATTTTGAACAATGTAAGGTGTTCTTCTTTCTTCTTTCATCTCCTCTCAAGTTCAGTAGTTCTTTATTTTCTCAGTGTATTAAGATTTATGTTTCCCTTGCATTACTTATTTTTTTTCATCATTTACTTATCTAAGATTTTTGAGCAGTAATAATTGTTTGTGACAATGATCTAACTGTTTTCCAAGATCAAGTATGGCCTTTTTATCCATTGTTTCTATGTTGTGATAAATTATAGTTTAGACTATGCAGAGTATTTTTGTGGGTAGACATTTATGCTTTTTGTAATATGGGTGTGCCTTTATTCCCTCTTGGGCGCTATTACCTATTTTTGGATGATGTACCTGTTGTGGCGGTAGTTGCTCTACTATTCTATGTTGGGTGTTACCGGGTTAACATAATTTTAATTGTATTCTCTATTGACGTTCTCATCCCAAAATATTGTACAGATATCAGTTTTTGTACATTTGTTTTATCTGAACTTCAACTTTACATTTCTTTTTGGCTTTCTTTTTCTAATAGTCTTATGGGAAACCTGCTTAAAGGCTCAGACTATTGGGGTGGTTGGAGCTGGTTGCATTGGATGGTAAATTCTTTTTGACTTTCTTCAGATGATTTGTTTGTATGAAAAACTATTGAAAACAAGGGACAAAAACCAGTCATCTTGTGAACTTTAGCTCTTCATTTAATTTGGTTCCAACGAGTTATTAAAAAGCTGTCAAATGTCATTTTTGGTGAAAATTCCAGATTTTCATGTCTTTTTTGCTTGAAATGAGGAGTTTTAAAATTTTCGCTTAGTGCTAAGTATGGAGAGAAGTTAAATGGGTTGTTTATACATGCAAAAGTTTGCTCTCAAAGTGAACATCCATTGTGACATAAGCAGCAAGTGAAGAAAGTCTTGTAAAAAATTGATAGTGGTTTACTGATTTGTTAAATTTAGGTTGAAGGAACTTGGATTAAATTAATGTATTTAAAGTAGGGTTTGATAGTGTTCGTTGCAGTATGTTCATTGAGTAATGATATTACAATAGTGTTCATTGCAATGGTGTTCTTTGAGTAACGATATTACAGTAGTGTTCATTCAGTACATATCATACTTGTATTCCTTTGCAGTCACAAACTATGTGCTAGCTTTTGTGTAGAAGTTAAGGGCTTAGTAGTTTTTTTTTTTATCAATTCTCGGGATCCTATATTTTCAAAGTTTTGTGAAGGGACCAAGATGACTTCTTTTTTTTTATATATAGAAATTAAAGCCTCAACTATATTGAACATTTCTTCATGCTAATTGTGCTAGCATTTTTCTATATGTAAAATCTTAACGATTTCAGTATTTAATAGTTTTGGAGAAATGCTATATATATAGGATCTAGTATTGGGTTAGGACGAGCCAATTCGTAGTTTTGCTAGTTTCTTTTTGATTGATAAGTGCTGAACTTTAATTTCTGTTTGTAGATAAAGATGATTAGATGCTCATTCTTTTATTGGCTCATTTGGTTCTTGGACTTGATGCATTTGAGATGAGCTACATGTAATTTGGCTTCACTTGTGTTGATGTTTGAGCATGGAATGAAGTTGGATGAAGATGAATTGTTTTAAAATGTTGGGATTAAGTGATGAAGTAGTAGTAAGTTTGTAAAACATGATGTTAGTATTAGTTTCTAAAATTTGAATGTATTAGGTATGGATTAAGTTTGTATAAACAAATGTAAATTTTCCTAAGATTTTCTTTTTAAATTATTAAAAGTGTAATCTTCTCTCTCTAATGTTGGGATATATTTATTTTTGGTTCAAGGAGTATTTTTTAGATTTGGTAATTTTTTTTTTTTTCTGAGATTTCTTAGCATTTGCCATGAATGTAATTTGTGGCAAAAACTTTTTACTACCATTCATTCAATAGTTAATATCTATTTGCAAGCAAATATGTTGGTGGAAAACAATCTTAATTTTCATAAAAAGTAATCATCTCAAAAGATATTTTTCACAACATTAATAGTGGGAACAAGTTATATGCCATCGAAGTAGCTACAAAAATGTTTCGTGGGTAAAAGCTTTTTTCGGCCTATTGTCTTCATGGATAGTATCATATTTGGCACTACAATGGAGTGGATGGAAATGTTATTTGTCACAAATTTTGCATGTTATACCCACAATGTCAAGTGGTGGGAAAAACTTTCTATTTGCCATGAAATAAAATATTGGTGGAAAATTATTTTTGTTCATGGATTATATGCCACCAACATCCCACCAACAAATTTGGTGGAAAAAAAAACATTTCCCACTTACCATATGCTTTTTTCCACCATATAGCTTTGTGGTAAAAAGCCCAAAATCTTGTAGTATTTATTTTCTATAGGTACAAAGATGAAAGTTTTTTTCTGCAGGTACGAAGATGAAGGTGGCATACGAAGACGAAGGTGGCAAGAAAGAGTTTTTTTCAGCCCAACCCTAGTGGGAAGGGGCTGAGCACCCCTAAGTGTATAAGAAGCCCATTAAGTATTTTTGGGTAGAAAAGGAGTGGAATTATGAGGTGCAAAAATTTTGAAAGAGCTTGACATAAAATAAGCATTATGTTCGTCACACATTTTATATGTTCAGTGACAAGAGGTTCACGTCTCATGCATATAGCACGAAAATCATGTTTTAAGCATGTTTTAAAAGAAAAGAAATTAATTAAATTTTTATAAGAACCCTAAAGGTTGGAACGGGGGTGTCCCAGTGGAACTCCCTGTTCACTCAAGAGTGATTAAAGTCGAGTGAAAGCCCCTGGGTTGACAAAGAACCGTCGGCAAACCATGTATGGTTCTAAAAGGTGTCCGGAGCGTAGTCGCACCTAAAACTAGTGGGTGCATACAAGACGGTGTTGGCTTCAGTCTCATCGATATAGAAAAGTTTGTAGTCGCTCGGTGAGTGATCAATCGCCAAGTGATGAAGAGCGCGAAACGTAGCTACTTAGGTTTGATACGATCGCCGGGTGCTACGATAACTAGCCGGAACACATGGTGCGTAGGAGAACCGTGAGGTGTCCAACAGAGGTCATGACAAAAGATGGGCTTTCAGGCTATATATGATATGATAAGTGATGCCTAAGATAAGAAAAATGAAAAACATTTGTAAAAGGATGAATTTTGAAAAGAAACTCAAATGTTTTGTTTTTTGAGATTACAAACAAGCATATGAAGGGAATAAGAAAAGAAAAAGGAAATTGAAAAGACATGGCATGAGCATGTGTATATCACAAAGTCATGAGTCTCATAATGCATAAAATATGACTGATTGTTTTCTATTCATTTATTAGTATGCTTGAAATGCTTTTGTTATGATACAAATGTACTTACTGAGATTTCTCCCGAAATATCACCCTTGTTTATCTCTCCACTATCTCCTTTTTGGGACGATAGAAGTAGTTGCAGGTAATGACGACTTTGAATAATATAGTCCCAGGGGTGGTGCCTTGGACCCCCCACGGGCCCGACTGAGTCTGTCACCTCCAAGCTAGTGACTCTTAACTACTTGAGCCGATGGGCGGTAGAGTCACTACCCCTAGCTGCTTACGTTTTGGGAAACATACGCCTTACCGGGTGTTGTCTAGTTCTCGGCATAGACGATTCCCTCCACATGGGTTGCCTATATGAGTCATCCTTCGGGATGAGTTGTGAGGTGGGACTAACATTGGATTTGGATCGTTTCCGTTACGGCCCAAACTTCAAGGAGATTAAGAAGGAACCAATAGTTTAAGAAGTGATAGCTGGGGATCCTCTATGCAGCTTTTGTATTTATATACACATATTTTGGTCTTCCATTGTTTTGGAAGAATGAACACTTATGGATGATCATTATGTTTATATTAATGGTAATGAAATATTTTGGGATATTATTTTGTTGAGCAATGTGATGTACGCTTAGAAAGGTTTGACATTTTTCTGCTGCGAAAACCTTCTCTAAAAAAAAAATCCACCGTATACGATAAGATGAGGGATGAACTTCCCTGTGATGCTCATCCCCGACGTCACAGTTTGCGTACGATCCTAAGCACAAGCTGGGACGCCGACAACCTAGCTAGCTATGCAAGCATTCCATATATATTATTGGCATGCATACCTACGTCTTTAATAGTACTACTTAATTGGACCCATATTTCTTCTCTGGTATTCATAATCTTTTCACACGTTAATGACTCTTTCTCCCTCTCTCTCATGATGTGCACTGCCGCCCACATTTTGCCGCTATTTCGATGTCGTCGTCTCCACCTCTTATGGCAGGTGAGTATTTCTCTCTTTCTCTCTGTCTCATTGTTCATCTCTCTCGTGCTCTCTCTCTCTCTGTGTTCATCTCTCTTTATTTGTCTCTCTCTCTATAGTACTTATCCTTTTGAGAAAACCTTATGAACAACCGATATGATTATCTTAAAAAAAAGCCCACTAAGGATAGCCCGCCACGTAAGTAGTTTAATCTACATCCCCCTTTCTATGCTTATAGTTTCCCATTGAGCATCCAACACCAGCATCCACCAGTTCACCACCACCAATCTAACGCTGATTTCGCCTAGTCCAATTTCCCCCCACTAGTCCGACATCGTTCCGTCACCCATCTCTCCTCATATCCATCTCACCCACGAGCTTTGCAACTCTGCTAATCACCTCAACCCACCCACGAATCATCTAACCTGCCCAAAGCATTTCAACCAAAATTCACAATTACGAATTTCCAAAATCCCAGAACCCTAACTTCACGGTTCCTCAAGATTCAAGCAGATGTCGCATATTTGGGCCCATGTTCTTCTTCTTCTTCTTCATTGGGTAGGTCCTCGATTCCAACCATTGCTTCTACTTCTAATACATCAACAACAATTACTGCTAGTGAGAAAATCCAAGAAATTCTTCTTAACATGATTTTTTAAAACTAAGTTCAACAAGATAAATTGGTGATTTTTTTGGGTGTTAGTTTGGATAACAAAATTACAATGTGTCAATTGTTTGATACTCCTATCTTCACTTTCCCAATTGGGATACGATGAAAAAAAAAAGACCCAATCCACAGGATAATGCTAGAGAGATCTTCTTAGGTGGTTTCTAGTTTCTATTGTTTCTCAGAAGATGGCATCTATATATATATATATATATATATATATATATATATATCATTTACAGTTACTATGACAAAGTGAAGAAACAAATGTTTGGCGAAGGGAAAAGGTGAAGAAATAGAAATGTGATGGAGAGGAAATGCATACAGAAAATCGCGGGAGTGGAGGTGTATAACAACCCCACCCTGGAAATGGTTGGAATATCATTCGTTTTGAAATCTTTCTCAATTTATTCCTAGTGTGCAAGACTTTATGTTATAAAATAAAATGTGCGTTTACTCTATTGTGATTGTGATGTAAAATCTAATCTTTCTCGTTGTGTAGTTGTGAGTTAAGTTGGTTGTCTATATTTTGGTAGTTGTGGAGCTCGTTGTGAAGTGTGGTTGTGTACTGAAGTGTTGGGTGTAGTTGTATAGTGCGCTGCGAAGTGTTATGGACTATGTTGTAATTGTGATGTGTGTAAGTCGTTGTGGTGATGTGGTGCTGTGTGGTTTGTAGGGAATAAATGTGGAGTGTACTCCATATAGTGGAGCGATGCACTGTCTATTGTGTATTGTAGTGGTAATCTTGCGTAGCAAGTTGTGAAAAGAGTACTCGCGAAGTATGCTCCATGTGATGTAGTTGTGATGTACCGTAAGACATGTCATGAAGATTGAGTGGTTGCATAGTTGAAGAGCGTAGAGCGTGTGACATGTCAAGAACTATGGAATAGTATCCTGGAATAGTTGTGATGTAACCGTGTGGTCACAGTGACAGGAGTCACCGTGTAGTAGTGTTACATCTGTTATGCGTGGGAAATGTCAGGAACTGTGAAACAATTCTGGAGTAATTGGGATGTGACCGTTTGGCCACAGTGACAAGAGTCGGCGTGTAGCAATGTTATAGTTATTATATGTGTCAAGTGTCGAGAATTGTGGAATAGTATCTCGAAGTAGTTGTGATGTGACCATGTGGTCAAGTGACGGGAGTCATCGTATAGCGATATTGTGGCTATTGTACATGTAAAGTGTTGATAACTGTGGAACAGTGTCCCATAGTAATTGTGATGTAACTGATAGTCTAGTGACGGGTGTCACTGTGTAGTCATGTTATGTCTTGAAATACGTGCAAAGTGATGGATCACGTAATAGTGATGTAACAGGAACATGACAAAGTGTCATGATGTGACAAGAATGCATGAGGAACCATACTCATGTCAGTTGGAAGTTCATGTAGAAGTACAGTGGTGTAATGCCATGTGAAGTGGTCGATAGTAGTCTCGAATTACGTGACACAATAGAGGTGTAGTTGAGAAGAAGTTTGTTATGTCAAGTGTTGGGATGAACTCGTAAAGGGCATGAAAGTAGGAAAAGTCCTACCAACTGGTATGGAGAAGGTTGTTATCGATCTATAATGCTTATTCCGGTATGGAGAAGGTTGTTATCGATCTATAATGCTTATTTAAGCAAGTAGGTGATCAACATAGTATATGTTGATCTTAGGTGATATGAAGGTAGGATACATGTATATCTAGTAAAACCCGTGTGCTGGACGGATTTACCATATGTAGTGGGTAATCTATTCTAAGCATGATTACACGATGTTTAGACCTTAGAGTTGGCTTAAAGTCATATGATATGCATGGATGAGGATGACGATGATAAAGCATAGGCTTGGATGCAGTAGTATCATGTGTGTCGACAAGGATTGGGATGCGTGGCTGGTCAGTCCAAGTCATGCATTAGGATGAGGTTAATATGAAGAGTTTGGTATAGGTCCTAGTGTCTTAACCCTCAAGTGAATCATTGGGTTCACTTTAGTAGTTAAACACTCAAGGTAACATTGAGTTTGGAAGAGGTGTTGTCCGAAAGCATATTCTCGAAGGTTTTAAAATAGTAAGTGAAGACATAAGACATAGGGATAGCAAGAGAGTGTCCCAAGTGAAGGGTAGAGAATGACGCTAAGTTATGTGTATGCATCTAGGTCGGTTTCCATCTGACACGTACGTGACAGGACTGCATAGAGAATAGTAAGGAGTCTAGATAATTATTATGTTCAGACGCTTCTAGGATTTTCTAAAAGTACGAAAGATATGAAGATAAAACTGAAAATAAGTCTTTCTTTATGATGCTTCATAAAAATGAGTCACACTTTACAAAAAGATGCTAAGTCTAAGTGTTAAAGTATGTGTACATACGAGCCTTTGGTGGTAGCCTTTTTATTACACCCCAAGTATGTAATTGTATGCATGTGTTGGACGTTTATACGTAGTAAATATTGGATATAGCCTTTTAAAAATAAAAATCAGAACTTTAGATTTCTATCTCAAGCTTTTATACACTGATGCTTTTAAACACTGATGCTTTTATCAATGCGAAAAAAGTGTTTTAAAGATGTCTCTATGAACTGGTGCTTTATGAATGTCATGAACTGATGATATGCGATGCCCCGACGATGATGCTTATGCCACGATGATGTTTACGTTCATGCGTATGCTTTCTAAATAATATTTTTCTGTGAATGAACTTACTAAGAAAAGAATGAAAGAAATAACTAATTGAATAAATGCTATGTGGTATGAAAATACATAAACACCATGATGATGAAGGAATGAGAGAACGAACGAAATGCATGAGTAACAATAAATGGGCAGATTGCAATGTTGGAATGTAGTACTGGTAGTGCACCCGATACTGCCCCCAAACCAATGCAATGGATTCCCAACCCACAGTCATGGGCAGAATCAAGATCCAAAAGTTGATATGCTAACCCTAGCACACATCGCGTAATAGTGTGTAACGGCCTATGGAAAGTGATAAAAGAATACACAAGTCTTTGAACTTTTCAAGAAATGAAGGCATTACACTGGATGAGAGAAAAAATTTTACAAAAGGAAAGAAAACTGTCCCTTTTATGAAAACCCCACCTGTTGATGTTTACGAAAATGAATGCAACTATTATCTTGTATGTATGTACATATGTATGAGTGATGAATGCATGACTGAAAACCTGTGTTGTTATATTTTAATGGTATAAAATAATATTTATTGAATATTTGACTCATTTTAATTTTTATGTATGTCCCTCCCCCCACAAAAACTAAATAAACAAAACGTATCGAGACAAACACGGCCCCAGGGGAAGAGCATAACAATCTAGGCATGAAAGAGCAAATGTAATGTATAATAGGCCTTTTATTTTATATGTCTAATGTTTTTTTACTATAAACCTTTTTTATCGTAAAAGCGTGATTTATTTTATAACGTAGAGTCTTGCACCCTGGGTATGAACTGAGAAAGACATTAAAACAAATGAAATTCCAACCATTTCCTAAAAAGGGCAAGTCATGTACGAAATGATTCCACATTTTCTAGGGCAAGGTTATTATAGGCTTGGTATCAGAGTAGGAACTAGGTTATGCTAGACTCTATAAACTTTTTTCAAAAATAAAAGAGAGAAAACTTTTTCCATAGAAAGAAAACTTTGAAAAAAAGAAATGCATGTGAAGGAAAAACCTAAATTGATGTCTTCTTGAGGCATGTCTTGTCCTGTAGTAAGTATAAGAAAGAATTTTTTTTTTAACGCTACGATGTTTTCTAAGTATGACATAGAATGCATACATGTGAAATTAGCAACTACTAAGAGCTATTCATGTTAGGTGCATGGACTATATGAGGTATAAGAGATTGTATGTATTTAGAGGATAAGTAATGGACAATGGAACGTTAGGACATGAAGAAATAGTTGCTTGTTAGTTGCTTGTCTATTGCTTGTAAGTTATTTGTTACTTTTTTTTTTTTTTTAAATCTTGTTAGTTGCTTGTCTCTCACTTGTTAATCTCTTGTTAATTGCTTGTTAGTTATTGTTTAGTTGCTTGTTAGTTATGTATCCATAAATGCTTGTTAATAAAACGATTCTGCAATTATAATATTTTGGAGCTCTTTAAAATATTATAATTGTCTTTTATTAAAATCAGGCTTAGTCCAATAACATTGAAAATACTCTTATAAAATATCTCCATGACATTTAAAATATTCGAGAATATTAAAATACTGGCATATTTTAAAATAAAATGCAATCTTTAAAAATACGCCATTAGTGTTCGGCACGTACATTAAGACTTGTGACCATCCAAGAGAAAGAGGAGCAGCCTATTACATCCTCCCCTGCTTATAATAATCTTGTCCTTGAAATTTGTTTAGCATTAGAGAGAAGAAAGACAGGTAGTTATAGGGGGAAGAATCAGGGGGCATGTGGCAGGGTTGTCTGGATGTTTTCTGTCAATGGGATTTTCGGGAGAGTGAAGGGTTTCTGTTCAGGTGTGTGTAGGTGTGAAGTACATTTGTGTAAGATGCTGATGCGGCATTACATAAGTGATGGGCTTTTTTTCACAACTTCAAATGGGCTAATTTAAAGCACTCCTTTATCCTTAAAGCTTGTTTTTTGTGAATACTATATTATTAGTCTTATTTATACAATGATTATATTGATTTTAGCATATTTGGGAGAGTTTTTCTATTAGGGTTTCATAAAAACAGAGGATTAGGGTCCTTTCAATAGACAAGTTTTTGTGATTCTCATGATTTGCACCTAATAATGTGATCTATTGAGTATGAAGAATGAAACATAGGGATGCCTAAAACTTTCTATTTTAGCCAAGAATTCAAGTTTTTTTTTAAGCCAACGATTTGTCTAAAAAGGGGTTGTTTGTCTTACACTTTTACAGATCTGGCAGTACTTATTCTAAATATCTTAATGTAGAGTAAGTAATTAACTGATAGCAGGTGCTTTGCTTCCTAAATTAGTGATACGTATTCAAAGCCATGATTACCTTAGCCTGGCACCCTTTATTAGCTAAATTTTATGATGTGTATATAAAATTTTGGTAAAGCATTGGAAACCTCACATGATCTTTTTACATTAGACCATTAAACTTGTTTTGCATTTCAGCTTTGAGATTGCAATTTAGTGAGAAGTAAAAGATGAAACAAAAGAGTTGTTCCTATAATCAATTAAGGTTTTGTTGTTTAAAACACAAAACTGGAACCACACAAGATCCATCAACAATCGTATGGACACAATAATGAGGCTTTCTTTTCACCTAATTGTTGTTGTGACATTCAAGTGTCACAGCAAAGCAACTTATCAGACCTTTCCTTTCTCAAGTCAATCTAATTATGTGTCATTCGATCTATTTGAATGATTGAGGGTTTATACCTATTTAGTTATAATGGCCAGTCTCCTCATGTTGTTATATCTATACAACTGGCTTTCCTCATTCTCTCTTTTTGTATTGTGGATTAGGATGGAGGGTAATGACATTAGGCGAACTAAATACAGAACAATTCAATGAATTATTATTGCTGCACCATTTGCTGCCAAAAAGACAGAAAGTAACCCAAAAGAGAATTGATGTTAAACTTTATTCCAATAGACTGGCCATACACTTGAACTCTTGTAATTGTTGTTTGCAATTCCTTGGGACCTTTAAAAAGAAAAATGATATAAGATTTTATATATGAATATTTTCAGGGTTATAGAGTGTTAGTGGAATGGTGGCTCGACCATGGTTCCTGATGGAAGTTTCCTTAAAGCAAGAGATAACACTAATTAATCATGTCTGTGCATGACGACCATGAAATACGAGTGGCCCATCATGTCATATCAAGCCTGTGAGGGGGGAAAGTTGTAGGTGGGACCCAATCACCATTAAGACACTAAAGGCATGAAATGACATGAGGGGGGGATGGCAGGTGCATGGGTTAAAATACAAAGGGTGTCAAGGAAGTAAGGCAATGAGTCAGTGAAAGAAAGCAAACCAGCTAACACATGCGAGCTCAGACTTGTCCCATCATAGTAGACCAATGCATGACACCAGAAAGTCCTATAAAAGGCCTAAAACAAATAAACGGACGGACTCTCTCCTTCAGTTTCTCCTCCTTCTCAAAAAGCACTCGAGAGCTCCATCTAGTAGTATTTTATTCATGGATGTTTATATTTCTCCTTGTACAATGAGATAAGAGAAACTGTAAAATACTTATTATAGTGGATTTCCCTCTCCAAACACTCGTGGATGTAGGCCTTATGTCGAACCACGTAAGTCGTGTGTTTATATCTATTTATTTAATCTGCTATCACGTACTCGCTGTCACTATGCAACCGCACCAAAACACTACTGAGGGCCCCAAATAACTCCAAACGAAGGCCAAATCGCCTCAATGGGTCAGGAATGATTCTTCTACCCCAGCCTGTTGACCAATTTAAGGCATCAACAGTGGCGCCGTCTATAAGATCTGAACACTTTATAAGCCAGATGTGGGAGAATGATGATTTTCCAGTGCATTGAATAAATCACCAGACATGCAAATAGTGCCTCCTCGCCCCCGCCAAATATGTATTTTCAATTCTTGTTCATTTTTATGATTATAAAACCGGGCGCCTGCCACTCTCTTCGTCACTTCTTGTACAGTGATAATTTTATAGCACTTCACGCAAGAGAAAAAAAAAACCCTAAACAATGTTTTGAGTTATTGTTTTGAACACAAAAAGAAGCAGTCAACAAAAGATTAGAAAACATAAATAAGCTGGATTTAAACATAGATATAAAAAATAAGGAAATACTTAACTAAAGTGTTGTGTTTCATAATATATATTGGCAACTATGATCAAATATTGCTTCAAATAAACTAAATAATATAGTAACATGAGAGGAATACCTTGTAACAAGTCAATAAGCTATTCCACAGTAGTTGTTTGCTTAAGACCCAGATAAAACCTGAGAGAAAACATAAATTATAAGAAGAAAATTAATATATCGCAACCAGATTATAAAATGTGTTTACAAACAATGAACAAAATAAGAAAGAGAAGAATATAACTTCAAAATTCCCTGCACATCCTCAAAGTAAGATTCTATGCTTTACCATATGGTCTTGTTTAAATATTACTTAAGGCAGTAAAGAAGAGCAAGCGCCCATTGGGTTGGGTGTTAACACAATTAATTTTTATATTAAGTTTATGTTTAATTATGGCAATAAAAGCTTGGAAGTCATTACTTCATTTATATTTGTTTGGTTTTTCAATAGTAAGTTGCCGACTTCGTTTGTCTTTAAACCTGTAGGGTGCGCATGTGCATTGGAGAATGTTAAAAACAATTGCATTTCCAAGAAGATGGACGTGAATAGACTTAATTGAATACGGATTGCATTCTGAAGGAATATGGATACACTTTTAATAGATGGATGTGAATAGACTTAATTGAAATTAATTGTAAGAATCCATTCTTAAATTGCCTTAATATTGACAATTGTGAATGCAATTTTCGTTTGAATACCAATGTAATTGTAGCCATGTAATGGACATAAAACAGAAAAACAATTGTGAGTGCAAAATTTTTAACAGACCTGTTAAACCAATAATTTTCTGTTAAATTAACACTTTTTCGTTAGATAGCCACATTATATATATATATATATATATATAAATATATATATATGTAAAATAGTATCATATAACAATATAGTATTTGATAATATATGTTAGTGTCTAATTTACTTATATATTTGTTTATATATGTTAGTGATAATATGATAGCTTTATAGATTTTTTATATTAAGTGTATATATTCAACTATAAATGAAATGTATTAATCAAAAATAATATATATTATAATTTACTATGCTATAAAATATATTCATTCTTAATATATATATATATATACACACACTATATATTAATAACATATGATCAAATTTTCATGTCTAAGATTAAAATTTTATGTTATATTAATTTTTTATTATAAAACTAAAATTTTTAATGATAATGTTATATCAAATATTATATTAAATGTATGTTAATAAATCATTATTTTATATATAATCATATATAAAAATTATAAAAATTATATATAATATAAAAAATTAAACTATATACATGTATATATGAATCGGTCCTGTACAATTCTAGCCAGTGTTAGAAAAAAGAAAAATCAGAACCAAACTGATTTCGACCAATTTAAAAAAAAAATTACAAACTGATACCGAACAAACCAGTTTGGAATCGGTCATGTTCATCGGTTTGGTTTTGCACCCCTACTGCGACTTCATAGTCGAAGGACTATACTATTAAAGTAAATATATGGGGCCCCGGCGTTGGGGCCCCTTTGCGCCTTCTTGGGGGTTTTTAAATAGAAAAAAAAATTAAAAAATTAAAAAAATCACATATATTTTATTTTCATACATTTTTTTTTTATTGATTTTGTAAAAAAAATTAAATGCAAAAAAGTGTAAAAAAATTTTACACTACAGGGGCGCAAAGGGGCCCCAACGCCAGGGCCCCAACGCCGAGGCCCCATAGAATTGCCCATACTATTATTGTGGCCACAAAAGAATTATACAAAAATAATCTCATAAATAGATATGGTTTTATGTGATCTGTTAAATCTGTTTTATAATAAAAGTAACTTTACAATCTGACAAATTACATAAAACTACTTTAATTTGTGGGATGAATTTTATGTAATTTATTTGTAATTAGAATATTCATCTAGAAGAGGCCATGTTGTATCAATGTGTACAGTGAGAGACAAGAGAAGAATTAATACAATAGTGATTACATGAATAAATTAAATTTATATTGGATCCATAGAATAAATGGGTTGATAATTCTGGAAGATGGTCAAAGCTTATCACGACATACGAATTCGCTTTTTTTACATAACCAAATTATTTATGATATATGAATTCGATGGAAATTTGGACCTCCCAAATTTATCCCTTAAGATTTATTCTTTACAATAATATTAAAAAAATAAAAAAAATAATAACAATACAAGAATTTACCTAAAAAACTCCTAAAACGGGAGAAAAATTACCAAACCGGCTAGAAAAGAAAATTCACTATATAAAAAATTGTTACAATAATACAATTTTTCTTCTTACCTCAACCTCAAATACATCTAGCTACAAAGCTTTCTCATTAGCAAAATTTTAACTTTTACCTATTTTCCTTTTATAAATAAAGGCCAACATAGAAGTTTTAAAGTTAAAAGTAACTAGATAAACTTTGACTTGTGCACTTAGTCAAGAAGGCTAAGTCTCCTTTTATAAACCTTAGGCCTTATTCCTCCTCTATTCTCTACCAATATGGGACTATAGTCAAGGAGCAAAACCCAACAGTTTATATGTTATAATTAGCATATAACCTATTCTTAAATATATGTTAGCCGATTGTTTTGTATGTTTATGTATAATTGTTTTATACAAACTTTAGATAATTTATTTAGATAATCATTTTTTTTTTGAAATTCAACATGGCTTCATTTCATCAAACATTAGAATGGCAAAATGCCATTACATCACTATGACCTGTAGACCTTACAATTCATTGGTCTACAACCATTATAGTGCCTTAGCCTATATCCAATATCAAACCATGTCTCTTGAAAATTGTTGTTATATTCTCACTTGTTGTGCTATGCATGAATTGATAAAATCTGTTTCAATGAGCTCTTGACTTGCTTGTAACGTCTGTTGAGCTAGCTTGTGTGCTACCTGATTGGTTTCCCTCTTGACATGCTTGATTTGCCAGCTTATATCAGTCAAAATGGTGCAAATATCCTCCACCAGACATCCCAATACACGATTTTGCTGATTTTATTTTTTCACAGCTTGCACTACTTGACTTGAATCCCCTTCAAAAATCACATTTCTAAAGCCCAAGTCTTTACATAACTTGGTAGCTAAGATCAGACCTCTAACTTCTGCCAAAGTGGCTTGTGAGCAGAAGAATATCGGTTACATTGCAGACATTAGTGGCTCTCCTTCCCAATCCTTAGCTGCAATGCCAATACCCACTCTATTTCCTTCCTACCTCACGACCGTATCCCAGTTTATCTTTATGCAATTAGCTCCAGGAGGTGACCAGTGAGTGAACACCCTTTTATTTTATGGAATTCTACTGCTTGTAATTAACCTACTTGAAATCCAAATCTGCTTGAGTTTCATTTCTCATTAAAATTGAAGGGGACATGAAGGAGTCTTCAAACACCCTCTTGTTTTTTCTATTCCACAATCCTCTAGCGACTTGTGCAAACAAAATTATGTTTGTTGGACCAATCTGTTAAAGCATATGCATAAATACTAAGCCAAACTCATCATCTGTGATTATTGCTTTATGAATTCTCTTATCCCCTAACAGCCATACATCTTGTGCTGATGGACAACACATAGGATATGACATGGAGTTTCTTCATGTATCTTACATACTGGGCAAAGAGGCTCAGAGACAACCTTCCTTTTGTATAGATTTTGCTTTGTTGGAAGAGCATCTTGACAAGCATGCCATACAAAAATCTTTACAGAATTTGGAGTTTCCATTTGCCATATACTTTTCCAAAACTCATTCTGCATTACCTTTGTTGAACATTGGCCATCTGATTGATCTTGCATGTGCTTACACAAGTGATAGGCACTTTGTATTGGAAAGCACATATTTGTTGTATACTTCCATATCAATCTTTCTTTAGTTATTGCCTGAGCCACTGGTAACCTCAATATCTGTCTGACTTCCTCTTCTCTAAAAGTTGCTTTTGATTTGTGAACATCCTGCTATCCAACATTGGAATCTATTAACTCAGCTACCTTGTTATTTGCTAGTAATCCATTCATAGGAAATTGTACAGAGCTTGTATTATGATTTGAAATCCACTGACCCTTCCAAATATTCACCTCTGCTCCATTGCCAATTTTCCATCTCATTCCATCCTTAACAAAGTTGATAGCTGATTAAATGCTTTTCCATGTATATGTAGGTCTATTACCCAGCTGTGCATCCATAATTAATGTCTTTGAGAAGTAGATTGCTTTCAAAATTGTTGTTGCTAATGAGGTAGGATTAGTTAGAATTTGCTAGACCTATTTAGACAAGAGAGCAAAATTAAACGTTTGTAAGTCTCGAAAGCCAAGCCCTCCTACCATTTTACTTTTGCTCATCCACTTCCAACTTTTCCAGTGAGTTTTAGCAGCATTGTCTTGAGAACTCCACCAAAAGTTAGCCATAAGTGAGGTAAGCTTATTACACAGCTTCTTTAGGAGAAGAAACACACTCATATTGTAGGTGGGGATAGCTTGAACAATTTCCTTGATCAATATATCTTTGCCTGCTTATGACAGAAACTTCACCTTCCAATTATCAATTTTCTTGCTTATTTTCTCAATGATATGTTGGAATGCCATATATTTTGATCTACCTATAACAGAAGGCAAACCCAAATATATTTCCATGTTTGATGAAGCTCTCAACCTAGCAATCCTCATTAAATGCTCTTTAGTTTCAAGTCTTATGTTGTTGCTGAAATATAAGGATGCTTTATCTCTATTCAGCTTATGGTCAGAAGCATTTTCATAGCATGTTAAAATCTGATTCATGTTGATCCATTCTTGCATATTGGTTTAACAAAACATCAAATTGTCATCAGCAAATAACAAGTGTGTCATCTTCAACTGACCCTTTGCAATTGGGACCCCAGAAATCTGACCAGTCTACTATGCTACCTTTAGTCAAATAACACCTAAGAGCATAAAATGAACAAAAATGGAGATAGCAGGCACCCTTGTTTGAGTCCCCTAAATGGTTAAAACCTGGCTTGAGCAACACCATTAGGAAGCACAACAAAAGATGAGGAAGTGATACATCTCATAATGTGTTTTGTCCATCTCACATCAAACCCCAATTTGAGCATAGCTCTTTCTAGAAAATCCCACTTCATTCGATCATATGCTTTGCTTATATCTAATTTTAGTGTCGTATATCCCTTCTGACTCTTATCTTAATTTCATAGTGTGCAAGATTTTATATGCTGCCAGTATGTTGTCCGAGATTAGCCTGCCAGGAACAAATGCACACTAGTTTTGCAAAATAATTTATGGAAGGATCAGTTTGACCTTGTTTGCTAATATTTTGGTGATGATCTTATAGATAACATTACATAGACTTACAGGTCTATAATCAGTAATGTTCCATGGGTTATTATTACACTTGGAGATCAGCACAATATCAGTAAATTAATCTCTTCCATATGCTGGTCAGAATTTAAGCAGTTCAATATAACTCCACTGACCTCATTCCCCATCACAGACTAGAAATTTTGATTGAAGCATGCCCCATATCCATTTGGTCCTAGGGCTTTATAAGGCCCCATTTGAAATACTGCCTTTTCAATCTCCTCTTTGGTAAATGGTTTCATTAAATCAACATTCATTTGCTCGGTTACCTTGCTCTTCACATGCCTTAGAGCCTTTTCCATATTACAAGGATTAGAAGTTGTAAATAAGTGCTTGAAATATTCTGTAAAAGCCTCTGCAATTTGCTTTGGATCAGTCAGAATTCTTCCATCTCCATCTGTGATCTTTTCGATGTTGTTATTTTTATGTTTCTAGGATGCACACATATGAAAGAACCGAGTATTTCTATCCCCTTTTTGTAGTCAGTTTTCTTTTGCCCTTTGCTTCCATTTCACATGTTTTGTTTCAAGTTGACCATCTATTTATGTTTGTAACTCTTTTAATTGTTGCATAAATTCAGCTTGAACATTCTGTTGTAAAAGTTGCAGTGACTCTCTTTTCTTCTTTATGTTGGCTCGAGACTCAGCTTCTTTTTTATAACTCCAATGCTTTAACACTTGTAAGCATCCCTGCATTTTAGTTGTGATCTTTGCTAGTCCTTCTTGGTTACTGTCATTCCCTTGCCACGAATTTCTTATCACCTCTTGACAATCAGAAAATTGAGCCTAGCCATCTTCATATCTGCAAATTGGACTTCTACTTCTATCCCATTTGATCTGCTACCCTACTATGAGCAAGATTGGACTGTGATCTGATGTTGTTGTTTCCAAAACTTGGACACCACCCCCTCCAAACACCTCACATCATTCTGAGTTTGCAATGATTCTATCCAGCCTTTCCTTGGTAAATGTGTTATCATGTCTATAATTACTCCAAGTACTTATAAAAAAAATGTCTATAATTACTCCAAGTGCATTTGCCTCAAGCATACCCTAGATCGTTCAACTGACAGTCCAACAAGACAGATTTGAATGCATCCATTTGTCTTTCACTCCTTTTGGCTCCTTCATACTTCTCACTATGAAACAAATCTCATTGAAGTCCCCAATACATAACCATCTATCCAAATTGAGAAGTTTCAGGTGCCTCAAAAGATTCCAGCCTTGGTCTCTTTTTCCCACCTCTGGATTACCATAGAAACAAGTTAACATCCACTCAAAATCTATTGGACCCACCCATGTATTTACATGTATTTGAGAGTAGGTATTGATTCTGAGCTGTATTTCTTCCTTCCAAAACAAAGCCAAACCACCCATTTTACCCACACCCTCTACTATAAATAAACACTCAAACCCCAACCTAATTTTTACAGCTTCTAAAATTTTCTTATGCGTTTTTGTATTCATGATAAACACAATGCTAGACTTGTGGACCCTGACCAAAAGGTTAAGGTTTCAAATTGTCCGATGATTGCCAAGCCTTCGACAATTTTATTTTAGTAGTTTCATTATTCTCGACGATGCTGATGCACAACCTTCACAATATTTCAAACTCAAATAATAATTATTTTAAATATTACACCCAGTATATCGATATCAAATATTAGATAAAATTTAAAACTTTATTATTATTAATGGGGTCAGGAGCCAGAGCAAGGAGCCATTGTAAAGGGCTCAAAGGAATGTGTGCCCAATAATGGATACAGTGTTGATTGATTATGGGATGTCCCTTGCAAGACAGTCTTGAGGCCCACTTTTGTCATGGAAACCGAGTCCATGCGTGTCTAGTGATTGGTTCGATGATCAAAAAAACGTGATTACACGTGTTCCAGCAACGAAAATGTTCAAAATATAAAAAGATAATAAATATTTATTTGAAAAATAAGATCGTTATCAAAGCATGATGGTTACCGGCCAGATTGCTTATCTCTAACAAAATTACGTTATAAAAATTAATACAATTTTTAAGACAGAAGTAGCCGGTGGGTACTGTAACCCATCCAGTTTGATCCCCCCTTTTTGATAAAATTTATGATCGAAGTAGGATATACTATTTTGTATTTTTAAAATTCGATTACGTGTTAGTTGTCTCATAACTCGATACTTCCAATTTTAATAGTTTTGATCTGGTTCGTACTAAATTTTTGATTTTAATATATTATATAATATCTAACATATTATAGTATATAATAATATAGTTATAATATGTTGTGGTATATTTATAGTATAGCTGTACTATTATAGATTATAATAATATATTATAATATTAGGGATGAGTAACGTACAAAATATATTTTTCTAATTTAATGAAGTGGTTATTTTTAAAAAATAATTTTGTTTTTATAAATAGATAAATTCATCAATAATGTGTAATGCATAAAGGAGAAAAAATGTAAATTCTAACAAATATTTAACAGATAATAAAAAGAAAATATCTTAACAATAAAAGAATAATATAAAAGTAAATCATAAACTGATGTAAAATGATGAAAGATAAATATTTAGTAATTATTATAATTTCATTTATAAAATATTATTATCCGAATTTAATGTTTCATAATGAATTTAAATTTAGAAATAAATAATATTTTATTCAAATAATTGTATTTACAAATATAATTGGCAAATAGATTTAAACTTAATTATTTTACATTTTTCTATTTTTATATGAAGAATGAATGGAAATTTTAAATCATATATATATATTTATATATAATAAAACTTCTAATTTATACAAAATAATATTATATTATAATTTGTAGTGTACTGAACTAGGTTTACTAATGTTATAATATTATATTATAATTTACATGTTATATAATTTATTACTAATAAAAGACTATAAGTATTTTATAATTTGCATGTTATATGAAAATTTATATAATTTATGCTATTTAATTTGAGTTTTGGGTGAGTTTTATAGATAATAGGGAGTGGGTAACGTCCATCATAAAGAGAATAAGTTGAGTTTAAAATTGGGTGTCAGGTTCAATCCAATAATTCATTCAACCTGCAACTAAGAGATAATCTAAACAGATTGGAGAGTTTCGGATAATGATTTTTGGGAGAATAAGAGTTTTAAATTTGGCTAGATTTGAATTTGAAGTGTTTGATTTAAGAGTTTAAATCAAAAGACTAAATTTATAGAATCACATCTTTTCATAATTTAGATGGATGGACAGATGGCACTACAACAGTTTGGGGTTTTTCCCGGGACACAGTCTGTCCCAAATATACCACTTTGCTGCCGCATATGTGTTATTCCGGCAATTAGGCTTCACGGGAAACTCGCCAGAAATAACTGGCCCAATATACCACTATTTCTCAAGACATCATGAAGTATTCAAAATAGTGTGTATTTCTGACATGCATGAGTGGTGAGAAATAATTGTGGTGCTACCAGAATTGGTTGGTTTAATTACATAATGTTGATGTCAAAAATAGTAAATCTGGTAGATGAAATCTGCCACAAGAATCATCTGTCCAAACTAATTATTTTCTATGTAAAACTTTGTGCAAGAATTGCTATTTCGGACACAACACCTTCAACTGTCCATAAACACCTTTTCCTGTATATTTAATGGTACCAAAAAAATCCAACCTGTCAATTATACGTTTGCCATCCCACACAAAATAATAGTGCCAGAAATTCATCTTTTCGGACATATGTATTGTCTGAAATACAGTATTTCATACATTAACTGATCTTTGTCCATTTCAACATTTTTACCAACTGTAAACCAATAAACATTTTGCTCATGGCCAGATTGTTTTTATCCTGATAAGCAAGGCTCCAACTCATAATTTCCTGATCTATTGATTATAAGCTTTTAACTTGCCAACAGCCCAAAACAACAAACAAGTCAACACATTAATTAATTAAGACCCAACATTAACAATGCCAAGGTCTATTTTTAATTGCATGACATCAACCACATGCTTCTATTCAAATTAAACTACCTTCAAACAACCATAAAACACAGAAATTCCAAAAGGATCAAGTATTCTTACAACAGACATTACTATGAAAATGTAGCATAAAGTTATATATATTTATAGGAGAAACATGGTCTATCTTTGCTGGAGCATAAAACTTCAAAAAGCTGCATGCATGGATTTTGTTCCTCTAATACTTGGGAGCTTCTGTCTTTTTGGATTAAATCTGCAAAATTAACATACATATGGAGAAGTATGTTACTCGTTTTAATAGAATGTTGGTAAGATGCAAATCCACAACCAAGTGCGTAATAACTAGTCCTTGAATTAAATTTTAATGTTAATTGGCAGTTTTGGTCTTATAGAGAAGTCAGGGTTACAATTAATATTCATGAACTGTGAAGTCAATACACAACCAATAGGCTCAAACCTTATGTTATAGCATAAGCTGCTATAACATATACACGTACCCATATATTTTACAAAATATAAACGAAGAAAAGAAAAGTGTCTATAATCTTTGTAGGAAGCAAATTCAAGCATAGTATTAATGACTTTATTCAATTGTCTAGCTTTTTGGTGCTATCTTAATCTTGTTAACATAGACATATTTCTGCTACTTAGTGTTTAGGGTGTTTGTGCAGTGACATACTCCATCCATGAACTGCTGAGATGATCATCCAGTGAATGTATTAATTAACCTCCTCCAACTTATTTTCTTGAGTACAACTCAATTTAGAAGTGTGTTAACATTATATTTGACACTTACAATATTTTTTGAGAACTTCAATTAATATGCAACTAAGTGGGCAAAGCCTTTTTTTTTATATATAAGTAACTAAGTGGGCAATGCTAACCACAAGTCAAATCAAAATATTACTATTATAATTTCTGCACTTAAATTAAAATGGTATACCTGTGTGCAGTCAATACACAGCCATCCTCTGGCATCTTTCTTCCCACAGCTAGCCATCCCATGGTCCTCATTTGTTTCCTTCCAACATGCAGGCCAAAAAGGTTGCATTATGCAATTTGTGCTTTACTCCAGCATTAAGATAGTCCCTCAAAAAGCCCCAAAATGTAGGTTCCCATGGAGGGATGCTACGCATCTCCCGGAACCTCTTGTTGAGACTCCATCTGAGACTCTAACTGTGTCACACGTTCATTCAGCCTGTCACACTCCTCAAATCTTTCATTCAGCCTTACCAAATCTCCCATAAAATTATCATATTTCTTCTTGAATTCCTCGGCCATAGCCTTGTTCCTCTCATTCTCCTCCCTAAGTCGTTCAAATTCCCTATTGGACGGCAAAGATCGGTGTGATTCAGGTATAACACCATGTCCCAAGCCTCTAGTATAGCCCGATCGAGTTCGCAAGACTTCCTTGAACACTGCATTGGCATTATCATCATTGTTATCTTCTGAATTCGCCTCATGCATCCGCTCAAGCATCCTATTCTGCATACTCAGTAAATTAAGCATGTAAAATGTATTAGAAGCTTATGTCTACCAGAAAATCTAAGTTATAGAGTATACACAAGTGCTGTATATATAAATTACAGCTCACGTAATTTTGCTCAGCAGCTTCAGAAATAAATTTGCCTTGCTTTGTTGACCAATGCATCACTTTATAGAAGGCAACATTATTTGGCGCTTGTTCACGCTTCGATTTGTCAAAAACAATGGTAGTCAGTAAACCAAATATGCAGAAACTGTATCGATTAAAATGGAAAATTTTGTGATTTGTTTATTTACCTTTTCCACCATTAGCCTAATAAACGACTTCCTGCCACCCGTGTGATTTATTTTCTGATTTTGCCTATTAGTTTTGTTCCTATTTGAGAGGGTCTATCATTGACAAAGGTAAATGTCATTTATTGATGCCACAAATTTTATAAAACTAACATGCTTTATTTTTTATAATGCTAACTTGAATGTTTATCACAATGTACGAGGGCAATGAGTTGGGAAGTGGTTACCTTAAACTCTTCACTCCCCCACCGCTCACATAAAACTTCCCACACAGATTTGTCTACCAATTTGGTTCCTCCAAAAATAGCAGCTTGGTGTGTCGCATACTCCCGATACTTGCAGTGTAATAGGTAGTGAAAGTCATTGTATTTCTGAGCAAGTGCAAGTGCCACTATCTCGCGATGGTTGCTTTTAGCCCACTCTAACTCAAAATCAAACTGGATATGAAGCAAACAGTTAGTAAAATATCAAAACTAAATAAATATAACAAAGTCAGATGGCCTCCAACTGAAATCCCAATTTGAATACCCGAACACGATCTGTCAACTCCTCCTTATTCAGTTTATCAACAAGGCTCCAGCTTGCTGGCCGCATATCCGCATATTGTTTGACAATCCATGTCACGCGTGTAGAAAACATCGTCGCATTTTGACACGACACGCCTCTTTGCCCATCCTTAATCTCCACCGCAACTTTTCCAAACTTGCGGATACGATCAAATTCTGTGCACCTAGCCGGTCCCCTTCCTCGCTTTCGAGTGGGGGCAGCTTGTCAAAATGAGGCAGTAATAACTTGTCAGATTATATAATGGAGTTATTATATAAATCTTAAATGTCAATTTTGTGTTGTGTTGTTGTTTATTAAATATTACTACCTACAAAATGTTGTGTACGGAAAAAAATTGAGAATTACCTACAACCTCTTGGTTAGATATTTCAGCCTCATTAAAGGGAATGGAAATCCTCCTCTGGCCGTTCACTTGGTCCTTGTGTTGATGCATCTGAAAATGAAACATATTGGTCATCCCGAGAGTCCGTCCTTGATTCCCTATATCTTGGCCTCTACCCTGTGAAGATGCCCGATTCACAGCACGTCCACTCCGTGAATTCCTGCTTCCTCTCATCCTAGCTACGCAGTAATGTAAAAATTACAATTAATTCCCTCCATTGATCTACAAACAGATGACCAGCTAATATTTTTGGGTTAAATATGCTGTTAAGGTCAATATGTTGATACACGAAATGTCTAAAGTTTTTTCTTGAAAATGCATTTCAAACATTTGTATTAATTGCAGTTCATAACTGGGCTACTATGGCAACCAACTATTTTCTGCTTATAAAGGGACCATATAAACAATCGGAGCTGGGACTTTCCCCCACAAATCCAAATTAATGTACCTTATAAGGTTGCCTTATACAAGTGATAGGACTACAAATGATTAACAGAGATTAAGAGGAGTCCTAATTATCATAAAAGTTAGGCCATGATTGCAGGACAAAAAATAAAATGTATGCCAAAAAAAAACAAGTGCAGGAAATATGTTACAAAATGAACAAAACCAAGTAGACCCTTCTACATGCATTGGTTGAAAATCATGCACAAATGTACAAATTGTTGCTTCTCCGTCATTTAACAAGGAGTAAGAGAATAGAAAACTCACACCAAGTAGAAATGGTGTTCTCCTCTAATCTGAGCACCCAGAAAGACCTACCTCAACACCAAGTTGCTTACTCGCACAGTGGCCGATGGTAACCCCAGTAGAAAATCAGCAAAGAGCTTGACTGTTTTGAGGAGCAAAAACAATCGCAAGAATGCACTAGATATTCTGAAGCTCTCTCTAGTCTCAGCCCAGGAAGTGCACTATGTATTATGCTTATGGCTAGTCAAGTCACATCAATATTACATCAGCACCAGCTGTCTACAATACAGCAGCATGGGAAAGGGAAATATTTTCATGTTTCCCACTAAACACTTTTTAGTTTACCGCGCAGCATTGGGTCATCTGCAGGCTTTATTATTACTTTTATTAATTTATTTAATAAATTAATTACTTTGTATTTAGTTTATTATTATTAAATTCATTTTAATTATTTAATTATTTCTTTATAATAATAATATTAATGGGTACATTCACATTCAGTATTATTATTATTTTTAATATTTATATTCATCCAGCTAAATCTGCAAAATTTATAAATTAATGCAGTTGGTCATCATATTAGCCGCGTCTCTTGTTCTTTTCCCAGCTCTCCTTTTTGTAATTCCTTAACATAAGCCTGCAGAAGCTTGTATATCATCCATTAAATGTATCTAACTAAATTTCAATAGGTGCAGGGGCTTGTTCAATTCACCCACCATCAAAAAGTCCTTGAATAATCTCACCACCATGCCAACATTTCAATCTTGCACCAATATCACAACACTTGTAATTTGCCCATCCATAAGCAACAGTTAGTTAAATAATAAAAAAGTATGAGTATAAGAAAAGAATTTAATACCTTCAGATGCTAACATGTTCATACCCTGAAGATGCTAACATGTTACCTTGATATAGAGAATCCAGCCCTTAATTCTTCCTTTTGTGTTATTTGCTTGCAATATAAATGAATAAATAAAACAATCACAGCAAATGTTCCTTCTCCTGTATAAACTGCCTACAATAAATTGAAATCATGGATGTAAACCCCAATGCTTCAATTCTTGCTTACAGATAATAAGAATAGACAAAGTGACATCTGTCAATTGTGTAACTATAGTTTACAGCTCATTAGAGAAACTCAAACAGAGATTTCTAACTTTGGGACCAGCTATAAATGAGAGAATAAAACATTTAATACCTGCAGCACTAGGTTTAGTCCACCATTCTCTTCCTGATCAAAGTACAACATGTGGAACAAAAAATTTTCAAATATATTAGCAACAAAAATAATGGTTTTTCAAAAATAGAAAATACCATTAATCACCTAAACACAAAAACAGCAACTTAAGGTATTACCAAAATATTTTGACAGCCTAAAAATTCTGTTTGTCTATTGCTCATAAAAAATATATAAACATGTAAAATAAACTATATATTCAGTTAGTTAACACCAGTCACAGAACTATCTTTTTCACAAGTAAAAACAAATTGATCACAGAAGTATGAATCAAAGTCTAAGTCTGCTTTATGGTCTTATCAATTCATTGTAAAAGGCCCAGGGATAGAAAATGAAGGGTTCAAACTTCAGCAAGTATGGTAGGAAATCTTACTTCATAGTTTTGAGATTGTGAACAAAAGTCCATTGGTTTCTTGATATTTTTCCCTTTATAGGAATAAGTAAAGCTCACCTTCTTAGATATAGATTGGCCCAATGGAAGTGGATGAATGGACTGACCATACCATTAAGTGCCACCTCTAGGACTGTTCTCGATTGGCACACCTAGTTTACTGCCATGTAGAAAATAGTGAAAGTTTAACTTGAGATTGATGAGTAAAAATAGTGACGATCAAGCTTAATGCATAGAACTCATGAAAACAACTGAGAACTTTTAATTTTCAAAAATAAAATTTAAAGGAAAAAGAAAATAGAAACATACCTGGAAAGTGCAGCAAATATGGTGTTCACAGCTCCCAAATGTCTATGAGATCTAGCTCTAAGTCTTGACCATGACACTTTACAACTTGCATACATTATTAGACATGGAATGCATTACAAAATATGGTTAAATAATAGATATCCACCAGTACCAACACTAAATCAGATACCGGTGGTCCCCCCAACCTAGCCCCAATCCTTTAAATGTCATTGATAGAGTTAATGTGGACAGTCAAAATATAACGACATGCATTACGGATCATCATCTTTTCAGTTAATTATTAAAACATCCCAAAAACAGCAATGTAATGTAATGTAAATTCAACTAGGCAAACACCAGGAAAACAGAAAATAAATTCAGCTATTCTTCAACCATCTACAAACAAGATGGTCCAAGAATATAAACAGTCTCTTAAATGCATTTCTCATAACGTAATATCAACTTCAAGTTGCAAAACAGTAATGTAAAACACCAAAATGCTTCAATATGCAAAACAGGTCCCCTCTAAAATGACCTCTAGTCAGATTCTGATTCTGAAGCCAACTGGAAGTCTTCCTCATTGTCAGATGCGCTCGAGTCAGTATTGGGACTATCTCCAAAATCAATGTCATCGACTTCATCGTCAACAAAAGTATCTTCAATATCTGCATGGGAAGCACGATGTCTTGTAGTTACATGATTAACCGGAACTGGATCTTCATCATCCCGATGCAATTGATTCACCAACCCACTTTCATTCTCATTGACTGGAACATCTTCGCTACTAGCATCGTCATCTTGATATGCATCACCATCAGAGGAGTCTTCAGGATCATCTAATGCTGTTGGGATTGGTGGAAGATCATATACATTTCGATTGGTGACCTTTTGTACCACTTGCCAATTCCCTACCCTACTCAAATCTTTAAGGTAAAACACTTGTGAGCATTGGGATGCAAGGGCAAAAGGCTCATCCTGATACCACTTTCTAGATGCATTCACACTTGTGAGATGCTCGCCTACATGTATCCCGCGTCTATCATCACCAATGTCATACCAATCACACCTAAACAAATATACAAGATGCCAGCCCATGTAGCGTAATTCCAAAATATCAATCAACAAACCATAGAAGTCAACAGGCATCGACTGATGCATGCCTGCAACTACGACCCCACTATTTTGGCTGCGCCGATGTTGTTCGCCAGCCTTTGTGTGAAAACGTATCCCATTCATGATGCATCCACTATATGACCCAATTACTGGATCTGGTCCGCACGCAAGAGCGTAAAGTTCATCTGTAACTTCCCCCGGATTCAAGCTACAAAGTTCTTGAATCTATATACAAACGTAGATATGATTGTTAACCAGGTTTATTGACATTACAAAATGTATTGGTGAAACCGAGTTTCACATGTTATAGAGTAAGTAGTTTCACAACTTACATGGTTCTTGAACCACTTCGGAAATTCGTTTTGGTGCCTACGATCGATATTGTTGGGCCCCTCCGCCTGAACCTTGTTAAGGTGCTGACTGCGTCCATCAAAAAAATAAAATCTAGTCAAACCAGCATAGGCTTTAAGATTGAAAGTAGTTAGTATAAATAGATATTTAAGTATGCTAAAATTACTTACTCTAGATAGTGTTCAATCTCAGGACAATTGTTAAGCACATACCACTCTACTTTTTTAAAAAACATATCATCCAATCTTTCGGGAGAGGCCGAACCCATTGGGCGAACCTTTTGGGTGAAGACACTAAAACTTCCCGGCGGATGGTATTTACCGCCATCCACATTTCGCTCTTCTCGGGTAAAATTGGTCTCAATATCATGAAGGTACATTGAACAAAATGTAAGACACTCAACGTGAACATAGGCCTCGGCAATTGACCCTTCCGGATGAGCTTTGTTTTTTACATAACGCTTGAACTTCCCTAGATACCGTTCAAACGGAGACATCCACCTATACTGCACAGGTCCCCCCAATAGTGCCTCTCGTGGCAAGTGAATTACGAGATGCATCATTATATCAAAGAATGCTGGTGGGAAGATCATTTCCAACTTGCATAGAATAAGAGCGATATCAATTTGTAGCCTCTGTAGGACATCAATGTTCATTGTCCGTGCACATAGTCTCTTAAAGAATGTACTTAACTCAGTCAAAGCTTGCCTTACATCATTGTTAAAGTATCCACCAATCACAACTGGCAGTAACCTTTGCATGAAAATATGAGAGTCATGGCTTTTCATGCCTATGATCTTTGATTCGGATACATTAATACATCGGGCAATGTTAGAAGCGAAGCCATCAGGAAACTTAACATTTGCCAACCACTCGCAAAAAGATCTTTTCTCATGTTTGTTTAGCATGTAACAAGCTAGTCTCATGGAATAACGGTCACCATCTTGCGCTGTCGGCGCCCCAGCTTGCGCTTGGGTTCGTACGCAAATTGCGACGCCGGGGACGAACGTCACAAGGAAGTCATCCCTCATCTTTACGTGTGAGAGCCTTATTTTTTTTTTTTTATATCGCAGCGGAAAAAGGTCAAGCCGTAAATAAACGACAAAACATTATGCTTGTCGCACATCACATGGTTAACAAAATAAAACCCAAATTAAACATCACATGCATATATATATATCAGAATAAAGTCACCAATGTAAACAGTTTTATACAAAAGTACTTCCCAAAACAGCGGGAAGATTTTTCCACAAAATACATCGGTGTATACAAAATAAAGGTGCTGTTGATCCACTCCTCCCTCCGCCAACCATACTAATAGGCGGGTTCTTCTTTTATCTTCTTATAGTTCGGGCCATAACGAAGGCTGTCCAGACTCAGTCCTGGACCTACGTCACACATCATCCCAGAGGATGACGTAAACAGGCGTCCCATGTGGAGGAGCCCGTCAACTCCCAGCACCAAACAGCACCCCGTAGGGCGTAGGTCGTCAAACAAATACGTCGCCATAGGAAGCGACTCTGCCGCCCACTGACCCAACAGGTCTAGGGTCACTGGCCCGGCAGTCTCAGCCTTAGTCGGGCCCATGAGGGTCCGACCCGTCTTCTCGAGAGTCGTAATCCGAGGATCCATCATGTCCTGCAATGACTTCTATTGTTCCCAAGGGAGCAATAGTAAAGATAATAGAAGGGGGTGAGATTTCGGGAGAAATCTCAGCAAGTACACTAGCACTTAAACCAGAACACATCAGATATACAAATAAGTGAACAAAACATTCTTAACTAATGTACATGCAATGAATGACTGACTCATGCACATGCTCATGAAAACTTTTAAACAGACATACTTCTTTCAGACTTCTTTTCATAAAACTTTCATGCAGACTTCTTCTTTCAAACTTCTTTTCATATCATCATTTCTTTTCAAAACATTTCTTTAAAACATTTCGTATCTTTCATTCTTTCTTAGGCGCCACTTATCTTGAACAGATCTTTCTTTTGGCTCGAAACCCTTCTTGTCATGACTTTTCACTTAACATGTATGAGACACAACACGGTTCCCCTAGCACCGCGTGTTCCCTGCTGGTTACCGCATCACTGAAAGTGAGTGCGTCTTATAACTTTAAAACGGCAGGTCCTTACACCTTATCCGTCTTGGGCACCCACCAGCGTTAGGTGCTACCGCGCTCCGGACACCTTTTGGAGCCATACACGGTCCGCCGACTGTTCTTCGTCGACCCAGGGGCTTCCACTCGACTTTAAACACTCCTGAGTGGACAGGGAGTTCCACTGGGGCACTTCCCCGTCCCAGCCTTTGGGGTTCTTATAAAACTTTATTTCTTTTCTTTTCTTTCAAAAAGTTCAATCTTTTCTTTTCTTTTCCTTTTTCTTAAAAACATGCTTGACTTTAAAAAACCTTCTTTTCATGACTTATGCATGGGACATGCATGCTTACTTATTTTCATGCAAGAACCCGAGACAGGCTCGAGTGCATTCACATTTCATTTTCTTTCTCCCTCTTTTGGGATAATTTCATAATTTTCCTACTTAGTCATCATGTTCTATACCCAAAATGGGCCTAGGATTGAAGTGGGGTATTGGGCCCATCTCCAACCCATCATGGCCGAATTCTCCTAAAGAGTTTCTAGGGCTTTCCTTCATCATTTGACTTCCAATTTCCTCCAATCAATTTTTAAAGTATCAAATTAAATCATGTACCCTCCTTAGCAAGGGGTAACCGAAACCTTAGTGTTTCCTAAGTAATCATTTTCACCTCCAAACTTAGTCATTCCTATTTCCTCCATTCACCTTTTTAACTTAGGGAATTCCTCCCCTTAGTCTATTCAAACTTCCTTTCCTAAAAGTTTCTTCTATGAGTTCAACTAAACAAAATCACCACAAAGCAATATAATATTAATCTTCCAAATCTCAACCTTAAATATCATAAAATTCCAAATAAGCATTTCTATACATCATACACAAGTGATCATTTCTTCCATATGCAAGTGTATACCATTTCCATTCATATCAATCATGTAGTTTATTCTCCTATCCAATTTCATTTTCTCAACACAATATGCTCTTTGAATAAATCAATTTCATCACTAGTTTCCTCAAATAAACTTTACCTTAGCAACACCAAAATTTAACATTTTGCACTAAAATCCTTCATGCATCATTTTCATCATTTCATCAAATAATCATGCTTTTTCCTATCTTTTGCAACTAACACTTGATTCATCATTTCTACTCATATTCTAAGCTTGCTCCATCATATAAATTTATCCAAGAATATTCATATCACAAGCAAGAAAAATCATTCCAATCCAAATATGGCAATAGCAACCATTAATCCAACAAACATGATCATTTCACTATATATAAGACTTGTTAAGGAAAAAGTGGGAGTATACTTACAACACTCCTATTAGGTTTTAGCTTAAATCTGAAATTACACATATAAAATCTCTCATTAGTCTAGCCATGAACATAAAACTCAAAGGAAACCCTATTTCCTTCTAACCACAACAAAGTGTTACATGTGTGTGTGTGTTCTTCCTAAACTTGTATAGATTTAGTCACTAACCTTCTCCAATGAATTGATCACCTCCACACTCTTGCTTTTTGGCTTCCCTACTATAGGGTTCTTCAAAATATGTGGTGAAAAGAGAAGAAGCAAAAGTAGGAGTGACTAGAGTGGGTTTGGCCGAGAGGTGGAGAGGAAATGAGGGTGTTTGCATGTGTCCAAGTGAATTGAGCTCAAGGGGTTTGCCTAAGGGGTCACACGGCCAGCTCTCTTCCCTAGGGTCTTTGGTACTCTTCTCATCATGTTTAGGCATGGCTAATGATAGATGGGGTGATTGACAACTCTAGGCCACTCCAAGATCAAATCTTGGCCATACCTTGGTGATTTTCCTTTCTCCTTTTCCTTCCTATGGCCGGCGGCTCCTTGGTGCTTCTAGCATCCATTTTCTTGCTTTTCACTCAATCATCATTCATCTATCCTCTCATGTGTCCATCCAAGTGATTCCAAAGCCATGCTTTTTGGAATTTGAGCAAGGCATGACCGGCCAAGCTAGCTCCACCGAAAATCCATTTTGCTCCTCTTCCTAGTTTTTGTCATTTCAATAACCTACACCCACACCATACCTCTCTTCACATCACCATACTCTCTTACACATGTACTTTATCCACTTACACACTCTTCCCCTTTGTCCTATCACTTGTTGGTGGCCATACCCCATGAGATTCTCCAATGAACCCCACGGATTGGCTTCCACCGAAAACTCCAAGTTCCTTTCATCCATGCTTCTCCTCATGCCACTTGTCACTTCCCTACACACCATGATCTCACTTGGTAAGTCAAGGGATGGTGTCTTGTACCTCCAAGATACCATGGTAGGAAAATCATTCCATTAGATCCTACACTCAATCCTACATGGCATGTATCCAACTACTAGTCAACCTTCACCAACTTAGATTTTCCTATAGGTGTTTGGATAATTTTCTAGGATTTTTCTTCAATTGACAAGTGTCTCTACTATGGGCTTGATGGGCCATGGGCTCATTCTATGGGCTTTTGGACTCACCATTGCTCTCTTGGCCCATTCACTTGATCCATTCTCCAAAGGTCTCATTCCTAAGCCCATCTCTTCAAAGCCTATTTTGTTCTTTCACCAATTACCACTAATCTTGTGTATTAATCCTTAATCAACTAATTAAATCAAGATGAAGATTTTTAGGGCTATTACATGCACCAAGTGTAATTCTTTTCGTATTCCTAAGTTGGCCAAATCCCGGCGTGAATTGGCTGTGTCCTTGCTTTTTTCCTCGATATCCATCAATGTTCCTAGTACGCTATCGCATATGTTCTTCTCGATATGCATAACGTCCAGGTTATGTCTCAATTCCAAGCATTTCCAATAAGGCAATTCAAAGAATACACTTTTTTTGGTCCAATTCAACTCATTTGGTGTGCGTTTCCTCTTCTTTCGTACTTTACCAAACTGTACAGCTGGCAGTGCGTTTAATTGATCCAGGATATCCTCTCCTGACAAATATGCAGGACTTTGCCGTCTGTCGGTGCTACCATTAAATTCACCTTTTTTACTCCTCCATTTGTGACCTGGAGACAACCACCTTCGATGACCCATATAACAGTGCTTCTGCCCGTGGACCAACCACATTGAATCTGTTGCGCTATTACATGTAGGACATGCCAGTTTTCCCTTTGTACTTCACCCAGAAAGATTAGCATATGCTGGGAAGTCATTTATGGTCCACAGTAATGCAGTATGTAATCGAAACGTCACAGAGGCATAAGCATCATATGTATTTACACCAACCTCCCAAAGAAACTTCAGTTCTTCAATTAGAGGACGGAGATACACGTCGATATCATTGCCTGGTGCTTTTGGGCCTGGAATTAGCAAGGAAAGCATGAGGTATGGATCCTTCATGCATAGCCAAGGTGGCAAATTATAAGCTACGAGTATAACTGGCCATATACTGTAGGGCTTAGCTATATTGTTGAATGGATTAAAACCATCACTTGCTAAACTAATTCTCACATTACGAGGATTTGAGGCAAAACGAGGAAACTGCACGTCAAAGTCTTTCCACACCTTTGAATCTGTAGGATGCCTCATTACATTAGCATCGTTGACACGTCCAGTCACATGCCATCTCATTGCCTCAGCAGTCTTATTTGAGACAAGAAGTCGTTGCAATCGTGGAATCAAAGGGAAATGTCTAACAACTTTGTGTGGAATTTTTTTTTGCTTAGAACTGCTTAATACCCATCTTGGACTTCCACATTTAGGGCACTTCTCTTTATCAGCATGTTCCTTCCAAAATAAAACGCAATCATTTAAGCAAGCATCAATCTTAGTATAATTAAACCCAAGGCCACGCTCCAAGCGACATGCGTCATTGTAGGAGTTTGGGAGAAGAGCATCAGGAAATGCAGATTGCAGGAGCTTGATGACCATGTTAAAAGACTTAACACTCCAACCACCAACCGTCTTGATATGAAGTAACTTTACGATAAAAGAAAGCTTCGAGAACTTCTTGCACGATGGATATAGTGGACGTCGTGCATCTTCCAACAACTCGGAAAATCTTGCAAAAGGACCACTAGCTGTCACCCTTTCGATCCCAGGAATTTGAAAGCCTCCTGACTGGTCCATATAGGCTCCAGCTTGAATGTCATCAAGCATCTCATCCACATCATCAATGTAGGCATCACTTCCGCTTGCCTCATCCCCTTCTTCTGAGGAACTAACATGATACAGGTCCGGTTCACCATGGAAGATCCATTCCTTATAAGATGGATCGATCCCTGTAATAAATAAATGATCCTCGACCACATTTGTTGGTTGGTAGAGCATATTACGACATCTACGGCATGGACACCTAATGTCAATGCCCCCTGGTGCATGGGCCCGGGCCATATCCATGAACTGACCAACCCCCAATGCATACTCGTTAGACATAAATCTATCTTCAATATGCATCCACGCCTTATCCATCTAAACACGGTGCCAGAAAGTAAGAGTGAAAAATAAGAACAAAATTCTAGCTCAAGCAACAATTTGTCATCAATTTAATGTGAACCTAATGATACTATTATAGAGAACATGATGAAAAATGCATGGACTGTGCACTGTAAGCATAAATACAGAGAGGCTTAGATAGAGTGTGTTTGCAAAGTTAGGGAAATTTCCAAGAAAACCAGAGTTTAATTTCATTCAGAATCAAGTCACTGTATTAATTTGTAGCAAATTTTTCCCAATCCAATGCTGGAAAGGTTGAGAAGCAATATTCGTCACTCCCTTCAAGATTGGAGTAAGATTTTGGTTGCTGTCCAGTCGAGCCCCTTCATATATTTTCTAAATATCAGTTGCCTAATGCAAACCCAAGTAGATATACAATTGGGCTTATCATAAGTACAAATTAAGCCCAATCGTAACAAAGCCATTTGGGAACTAATCTGCATACTCAGTTCCCAAATGTATCTATCTATCCATCAACTGAAAATGCATTCAGTAATGTTTGAGACTACAACATGGGTGAATGAGAAACGATGTATGTAGAATTCTAAATATATTGCCAATAAAACATCCTATAAGTTTTCAATGCAAACACTTAGAACATTCCAGAATTCTCTTTTAAAATAAGCTTGCTTTCTAATTTTTCATGGACATTCGTCTGGACATTTATTGAAAAAAAAGGGCTATAATTTCAAGTGAGATTGGCAAATAATATATCACATACCATTGATCTCTACAAACAAGCAGGGTGCAAAATGATTGACAAAAATTGTTTTGCTTACGATAATACTGGTTCAAAATACAATGCAGCCCTAGAGAGCTATATCTGATGTTGCCCCTTCGTTCATTAAAAAAAAAGTCAAAACTTATTCAAAAATAATAGTGCAAAATAGAGCTTCTATAACCTTCCAATGAAATGTAACTCACATACTTTGATAATCTAAAAAATACTAGTATTTCAAGATATCAAATGTGATGGGAAAATGATCCAATTTCTAATGTGTTTGAACTTTTTCAGTGAACTTATGGTGCCACATGCTGTTACACATGTTGAACTTTTTTCAGTGAACTTATGGTGCCACATGCTATTACACATGGAGCACCATTTTCAGAAAATAATAAGCAAAATGCAGAGGAGGGTATGCCCCTGTGGAGGGGTAGGACAGAGGGAGAGAAAACCAGTCAAATCAGGAGGATAAGGATTTAATAATTTTATTATAGTATTCTTCATGCGAACTATTGGCTAAGATCAGTGTGTAACCACCAAATAAAAGTTGGTTTTATATTTTCTTGTTTTCTTGGTTTCTGTTAGTATTACAAATGATTAAAATCTGTCTTCTTGAGTTTTGAATCTGTATCGATTAAAGTAGGTCCACCAAGGTCACGGACTTATATTTTGAGAATGATCAAAACCCTTACATCTATATCTGAATATTCATTATATTCTTAAATTTTGATATATTATTATTGATTGGCAATAATTTTGTAGGTGCTGTAATCTTGTTAAATTTCCAGGTATGTAGAATTCTTAAACGATGTATGTAGAATTCTAAATATATTGCCAATACAACATCCATTAAGTTTTCAATGCAAACACTCAGAACATTCCAAAATTCTGACTTGGTAAAATTCACAGTCTACTAAAACATCAGGATTACACATTGGCCAGCTTAAGTAATAGGCCACAACACTGCATGTTTCAAGAACTGAAGCTGCAGTCAATTTTAATTAAAAGCAACATGTTGGTAGACATGGTTTCCTATTACTGACCAAAAAGTGTAAGTAATCTTTTGAGTCTTCACTGAGGAGCTTATTAAAATCAGGATTTACATAGCAGCCTGGCCTGGACGATTGAACAATCCCAACAATTAAAAGCAGGAAAAACTTATGTATACATACATCAGTCCTCACTACACAAGTAAAATATATTTTCACCATTTATAAATGAGTTTGTTAATGAGAGAGGGAATAGGGATATCATATAAATCATACCTGGAAACACAAGGTACTTGCCAACAGGTTAATCAATTCAGAGGTATGCTTGAAAATGCGTTGATGATAAAATATCATATGTCAATTGTCAATTAATTGCTTCCAATAAAACCCCATTTGCATCCGTGTGAATTTAGGGAGAGCAGAAATCAAATGCATTTCGACAAAAAATTGATTTTGGGACGGCAATATTCAAACAAAAAATCATCTTTATTCACTCCAAATTGATTAATAACCGGAATTTAACTTTGAATTAAAAATCATCATTTAACTAGAGGAAAGAAACTACCGTACCTTTTTCTAATGCTATTGGGGAATCTGAGATTTTGCAATTCAAATATGCCTTGTAGAAGTGATTATTTGCCCCAGAAATTAAGCATTTGATGCACCCTAAAAATGGGTCTCAGCTAGGTTCTGCTTGAAGCCCTCCACCACGACGTCACAAGGATATCACAAGCGGGGATTTCGGGGATTTCTGCAGTAGTTATAGCCTCAACTACTGGTTCTCGATCGAGTGATTCTCAGGTGGGGGATACGAATTATGGTCCATACAGGGGGTCGAGTGGGGTGGTGGGATTTCCATGTGAGTTTTTGGCAAAATCGAGTTAGCAAATGGAGAACTCGGTGGCCGGATGGATGCAGGAAGAAGAGAGCTTAACTCAGGAGAGTAGCTAACGGTGGAAGATGGCAGATTCGAGCTAGGCATGGGGGCGCATGGGCATGAGATTTCGGCATCGCGGGAGATCGAATTCTTCCACGGGAGAGAAAGAGACAGAGCAGAGAGAATTAGGTTTATTGGAGTTATTAGGCACGTGTAAAATAACTTGTTATATCTTTTCGACTACATATCTTTGTTGCCGCAACAAATTATTTCTTGCTTTAACAAGATATATTAGACGAATTCTTTTCTTAAGAGTTTCGTATTGTCGCAAAAGACTCTTAAATCTGGCATTTTGTTGAGGCTCCGGAAGTGTGTTGCCTGAACAAGTAAACATCACTATTTTTTGGCAAATATTTTGTCTCAGGAAAAAAATTTTGCCGCAAAAACCATAAATTGTTGTAGTGTGGAGTTAAATTTAACGAAAAAATAAAAAAAAATTAACGAAAAATAAAAAAATCCATTAAGTAGCTGTTAGATAGCCACTTATTATAATAGAATAGATATAATATTGTGATGTATTATAGTATTGTAAGTATATTACAATAGATAGTGATATAATATTAGTATAACTATTAATATAATAGAATATAGTGATATGAGATATTAAAATTTAATATTATATTAATTATTAATTTATCATATAATACAAAACTATTTTATATATAATTATATATTATGTATAAAAATTACATACAATATAAAAAATTAATATATATATATATATGTGTGTGTGTGTGTGTGTGTGAACCGGTTGGGTCCAATTTAGAAAAATAAAAAATGAAACCGGACCCATTTTCACTCTTTTTTTTTTTTAAAAAAAATTGGTATTAGACCGAACCGAAATCGTTATCGGACCAAACTCACCGATTCAGTCTAGTCTTAGTCTGATCCATCGGTTCACGAATTTTCTTGTTTTTTTACATCCCTACAAAGAAGCGCCTGATCTACGTACATCCAGAAGATATCTTGACAAATAAATTGAAGAAAAAAAAAAGGAATGAAAGCTAAATTTATATAAAGTAAAATAAAATAAAAAATCGCATAAAAGGTATATTCATGAATCGATATAATTCCATAAATTAAACCAAATTTACCCTATAGCAGAAATAACGTAACAACCTGAAATAAAATATGGGCAAATGAATTAAATTTGTGATAAGTCTGACTAGTTAGCTGATATATGTTTGGCAAATTTTTATTACTTACGGAATGAATATAATCATTAAATATCATAAAATGATCTAATTTGAGAAAAACATTTGAGATAAATAATATTTAAGAAGTTATGCGGTTATGAACTAGCCGACCTCAAAAGAAAAATGCTAATTAAACTCACTCTCCAAACTCATAATCCAAAATTTCCGACTGTTTTTTATTTTTATTTTTTTTATTTTTTTTTTGTATTTCATAATGAAGGGTGTATTTTTTTTAATAAGATTGTGATTTTTTTTAAATAATTATTTAAAATTACTAAAAATATATATAGAGAAAAAAAAAAATTGCCTAGACGGGATTCCAGTCAGGATCCCGCGTCTGTGGCTCTATTAAGACCCAATTATGATTTATGAATACCAACTATTGTGTGAGCACAGTATATCAATTGATAAATTAAACACCAGTAAATTTTTAGTATAATTGATGTGAAAAACTTTCACATTAATAATGTGCTCGGTATATAAAAAATAAAACTTATAAATAAAGTTTTCATATATAATATGACAACTGATTAAGCTTGTTTTTAAATTTATTAGATTTTGTGGTGCATTTATCAGCAAAATATCAGACTTGCAACAATTAAAATATTTTCGTTTGGAAAGATTTTGAAAATTCCTTTTTCTTATCAAAAAAATTTTTTCTTGTAAAAATGAAAGTCCTACTCCTGTTTTCAAATTGATACACCGGACTGAAAATTTTTGATTATTTTATCAGAGAATAGGTAAGATCCCAAGATCAAATTAACATGCCAACACTCTCGCTAAGATTAATCAAATGCTCGTTGATTTCAAGAATATGTACTAGAGACTACACATCAGCAATGTACTGGATGTATAAAAAATAAAGCTTATAAATAATTTTTATGATATATATGGGCAATGATACTTATACTATCCATTTATAATTTTTTTACAACTTTTTTTTTTATTTAATCTTTTATTTAATTTTTAAATTTATTTAGTCATTAAGAATGTGAATATTAATAAAAAAAAATTTTTTTTTTTCTTAATGATTAAGAATATTAAAAAAATACTTTAAAAAATGATAAAAATAAATAATAAAAACTCAAATACACACAAAATTGTAAAAATGTTGTAAATAGAGTTGTACCTGTATCACCACTCATATATATATATATATATAAATAAATTTTATCATGTAATATATATATATATATATATTTATATATATGATATCTCTTGTGAATTACATGTCCAAACTTGATTTATGGCGATCACGGTTTCCAAATTTCGCAAGTCATACTAAAACAAAAGTTTTAATTAGTAGATCGTACATAGTACACATTTTTACTCCCAAAATACCCTCAAATTTATGTAGTACACATTTTCGTCATTATTTATACAGTCCAATAACCCTAGACTTCCTCTCACCAGAGATCAGAGAGAGAGAGAGAGAGAGAGAGAGATCAGCGTGAGAGTTAGCGATGGATGGTATGAGTCATGATCATGATATGGGTGGCATGGGTGGAGCGATGCCACCATCATCCATGGACAGCGGGATGCATGGCATGCACATGAAGAAGATGATGATGCACATGACCTTCTTCTGGGGCACGCACACAGAGGTGCTGTTCGACGGCTGGCCTGGCAGGAGAACCGGCATGTACGTGTTAAGCTTGATATTCGTATTTGTGCTGTCTTTTCTGGTTGAGTGGCTCTCTCATTCCCGACTGCTCAAACGTGGTTCCATCAATGTCCCGGCCGGAGTGTTCCAAACCTTGTTGTATGCCATTAGGGTTGGTCTGAGTTATTTGGTTATGTTGGCTCTCATGTCTTACAACGGCGGCGTGTTTTTGGTTGCCGTTGCCGGCCATGCTTTCGGATTTCTCATCTTTGGAAGTCGGGTTTTCAACAAGCCAGATCATAATGCTCATGTCAAAGGATTTGATCCTCCTCCAATGACTTGTTGAATAGAAAACATAGGGGCCTGCATTTGGATTGATCTTAGGTTTACGACGTTGTAATTTTGTTAAACCCTTTTTGTTTTTTTGGCTTTGAGAATAATAGTCCCTATTCAAATAGCTAGGTTTGTGCTGCTATATGGAGTCTCTTCCAGCGAAACATGACTTGGTAAAAAGGAATACTTGGGGAAAGTTAAAACACAGTATTTTCTTAGCTTTTATCTGGAAAATAAATCAATTGAATAAAAAATTTAGAGAGGAGGGTTTTCGTTTTCAATTCTCTTCAACTTTCCAGAATAATTTCCAAATTGGAATTGTGTGAAATCGAAATGTGTGGTTGGGAAGCAATAAATGGCATGATGATGATCATGAACCTGGTCATTAATTGAGCGCATTGATCTCTAAAGATACGGCAAGAGGGTCCATTAATGAAGTTCCAAATTAAATTACTCTGTTATGGAAATTAATTGTTTCCGCGCAAATCCATTGGATTATCTTGTATTTCCTATAATGGGAAGTTCATAAAAATAAAATCAAACTTGGAATACAATTGAAATCATAGGATCATTCGTAGTTTATGTCCTGCACATGTATTCCTCAATATTCCAATTTCAACAGATTCTGAATCCAACCACCCACCCCCTATTACTTATATATATTTTGTATGGAAGGGTCAAATAACATTAAAGTAATTTGATATACCAGGATCATGGATTGTGCAAGCGCCATATACTGCTTTTGAAGAAGAGGATATAATTTTTTATGTGGATTTTATATTTACTATCTTTAATAAAAAAAATTATGTACTCTTTACAAACTCTATGAATACAAATATTATTTTTCTCATAATATTAACATGCAACAACCTTTAGGCAGTCATGAATACAAATATTATTTTTCTCATAATAATAAAATATTTCTAATTCAATGTTCCTAGCTATTAATTAAGAGTACGAGTAATTTTATTGATTCACAATTTGGAAGTATGGTGTAACACCCCGCTCCCAAATGTAGTATTTTTAAGATACTTTAAGGAACCAGTGTGCTATTAAAATTTTTCTTTACAAAACGCATCAGATACGAATGTTTTATAATAAATGAAACAATTTTTATTAAATTAAAGAGAGTCCTCGAAAATATATGCTAAAAAAAATTGAAATCACTCGTATTTATAAAAATATTTTATTCACTGGAATTCATAAAATAAAACTAATACACTGTCTAGGTCTCTGAATCGCCTTCCTAAGTCAAATCCTACCAACTGTGTATCCATATCACCTAGGATGATTTTTAAAAGAAAACCTAGAAACAAAGAAATAAAAACAAAATGAATCAAATACGTAATAAATAACACATCATACGGTAAAAATAATAATTATCGATTTTCATGCATACCCATAAATACATACCTAATAACATGAATATGATATTTTCATAAATGCTAAACATAACTTTTTCATAGATGCTAAAACATGAATTTTCATAAATCTTTATAAACATGAATTTGTCATAAATGTTGAGAACTTGAGCTTTCATAAATTATGAGTTTTTCGTAAAAACATGAACATGAACTTAAACTAATCTTACTTATCATATCATATCGTATCATAGGCTGCTACCCACTGTTGACCCTCGTGAGTTAGGGTTAGCGAATCTAAAAAGATTCTGATTCCACCCCTGGCCGCGGGTTGAGGAATCCATACATAAGGAAGACATACTGTGTGCACTACCAGCATGTACGACTTGGCAATGCAATATGCTCATACATAAGCCGCATACATATCTTATCATATCATAGGCTGTCTTCATATCATACATAGGCCACATACATATCTTATCATACTTGCATACTTATCATAATATAGATTTCAAAAAAAATCTCATACTTTCATAACATGTCGTGATGCATGATTCCTTACATGAATTCATGATCTAAATAATTTTATGTATACTCTCATATAAAACCATGATTTTTTATAAATAACTGTAATACATAAAAAATGAGATTTCACAATATCTTAAAACGTAAGCTTTTCATAATTTTTCATAATTTGGGTACATAAAAATGGCTTCCTAATGATGGCCATATATATATATATATATATATATATATATATATATCTAATAATTTTATAAAACATGTTTATCATATATGTATCTAATAATTTTATAAAACATGTTTATCATATATGCATGAAAAGTATGATCATGCTACTTACCTCTTAGTGTTGCGTCATGATTTCACGTCGTAGTTCGTAACTATACGAGACACTAATCATTACTAATTTCTTAGAAAAACGTATCGTAATCTTCTAATTACATAAAATCATAACAAATAAATAATTTAATAAAATATTAAAATGTACTTTAAAATATGCTTTAAAATCTTTTAATGCAACTTGATAAAAAAATGCTGGCCCAAAGAGCTTAGGGCCAATGCCCAAAATAATTTGAAGAGGAAAACAAGGCTCGGTTAAAAGGGTTGAAAAGCGCATTAAATTAGTGAAGTGCTTTTTGGAAAGGACGAACATAAATTAAAACATGCTTACGTGACGAGGCTCAAATCACAGACTAAGATCTAGAACATGAGACCATGACTCACGCGACAGCAAGGGAGGCACTCACCAAGGTTCATGGCGGCACCACTGGGTATTCCGAAAAGCACAAGGTGAATGGTCAGAGACGCTACTGGTTTCCTTGAAAAAGTGGCTCAGCTGAGAGGGAATGAGAGCTTTGAGAGGATCCGAAAGCTGATAAAGAAGATGACAGAGAGTTGTGTGGCTTGCCGTGAGGGGGATAACTGACCTGGGATCACACCACCGGTGTTTTTTGTGCAGTCTAGTGGTGTTCATACGAGGTGGTGGCTGGCGGCATGAAGAGTTTGGCGTCGTGGGTGGCTTCGAACGGAAAGAGCACTACTTGTCTTGCTCTGTTTTTGGGAATGAAAAACAGGGGCGTTGCTTTGTTGTTTCGATGATGGTTCTTTGTTGCGGGCTGCACGTGAGGGTGGTGATCTATGGTAGCTTGGAGAGATTCAGGTGCTTTGAGAGTGAGTTTTTTCTGTTTGGGTTTGCTGCGAGGTGGCTACGGTTTGCTGCCGAGAGGTGTTTCGGGTTGGATTTTATAGATGGTGGAGTGAGATTAAACGTGTTTTGATTCGAAGAATTATTTTGAGTTTGAAATATTGAGTTTGAAAATATGATTGGAAGTGAGAGTTTTGAACTAGAGTACGTTTCAATTGGTGATGATGACCAAAGGATTTAGCCGCAAAAATAAATCTTGGATTGAGATAAAGCTACGTGAGATCATGATTTATGAAATGTTTCTATGAGAGGATGTAAAAGTTTGAGTTGGGTTATGCTTCAGATAACGATTTGGAAGAATTGAGTTTGAATATTTGAATTGAAATTTGTATTCGAACGTTAATTCAAAACAGAGAATGTTTCTGATATACGGATGGCAGTGATTTGTTTAAAAAAAGGAAAATGCTAGTTGCAAGCGCAGGAGGATAAACGCTGTGCAAACAGCACGTCTTTTAATAAAAAAGTAGGATAGAAAGAGAAAAAGAAAAAGGCAAAAAAAAAAAAAGAAAGAAGGATATTGGCTTCGTCGCCTACCTCAACGCAATAAAAATCTGATAAAGAAATCTAAGGCCTTCATGGCTCTAATAAAATCCAGAACTCTTATCTTTTTTTTTTTTTTTTTTTTTATGTTGTTCTTTTTCTTAAAAATTGAGAATATGAAAAAATCCAGAAACTAATATTATAACAAATCTCAGTGAGATTATTCAGTTTTATGACAAATCGGCATCTTCAATAAATAAACTTATTGCATTTTTCTTCATATATAAAACTGCATTACGGCCATTCTTGTTTTAACGGAATAAATTGTATAGATCGTACTGGAAATTAATAAAGAAACTCTACATTTCGAGAAAGATAATGAGCCAAAGGTGTTTTAGAAATAGGTGAAGCCCAGGAAAAAAAGAAAAGAAGAGAAAGACTTGAGAAACGAGAGAAATGAATAAGAAAGAGAAAAATAGACTGTCCTTTTTATTTTTTTTATTCATCTCACGCACTGTTTGTTTACCTCCCGCTTGCACATCTCGACTGTACCTAGCAAAACCCTTAAAAAAATTAGGTTTGGTTTTGGATAAAGATCGAGATGGCAGTGATTTGTTTAAAAAAAATTTGATCAAAACTAAAAGATGGAATACAGATAGGAGAGAAATCAAAACAAATTCAAATACTATTTTAAAACTTATCAAAAACATAACTTGATAACGTAGTAACGATAAAATAATAGTCATAATAATAATAATAGTGATTTAAAATTAAATTAAATTTTTTTTTGGGCCGGGATGTTACATATGGTAACTTAGTTTTCATTTCAAGAATATATTTATGTCAATTTATATATATATATATATAATGTATATATGTAGCCTAGAAGTATTGTTAGGAAGGTGAATTGTGAATTGGAATGAAACGTTGCATAGAGATCATATTCTTCTCCAATACATGACTAAATGATCAGATTCTGGATAGGAATACAGATTATGTTACCTTAATAGGACTTTTCTTCGAACAGCTAGCGTTAATGCAATATTCAATGACGTTACAGGTATCTATGATCTCTACATGCATTGGACCACCAATTAATTTTATTTTTCAAACCATTAAATTAGCTGAGTATCTCAATTAATACTAATTTGATTAAATAATTAAATAATACAATGAGTTCATCGAAATATCATTTTCCTTTGATTTTCGTTCAGATTTATTATATAAGTACATGGTTTGCAATCGTTAATAAATAAAGATCAATATGTGAAAATACGTAAACATGGCAGCTGATCTACTACTACAAATGTTTTTGGATAATATAAATATGAAAAATTATACTTATAACTATTTTTGTTTATTTTTATACTATTAATGTGATTGAGAAAATGACAATGGGGTCGAGAAAAGGACAAAGTACTTCGTGCCATCGTGTTAAAGAAAAAAAAAATCACTGAAAAAGCAAAGCTTGTCAGAAAAGAATTCCCGACTTTGTTTTTTTGGCAAGACTTGTATTTAATTTGGCTGATTTGGTTATAAAAAAAAGTTAAATTATCTCATCCTATATTATATAGTTATTATATTTTTTAATTTTTTTTATATAAAATAAGTAAATTCAATTTTTTTTAATTATAAAATAAAAATATTATTAGAAAATAATATTATAATAACTTTTAATTTAATTTTTAATCAAATATCCCATCTCCTTTTATTTGAATTATATATAGATAACTAAACAAAATGAGATAACATGAGTAATATTAAGAATAAATATCAAATACAAATGACAGATAAATGATAATTGATATAGTATAATAAATAAAATATATTATTTTTATTTCTTTTAATTTTAAATTTAATTTTTCATTCTTCAACTTATAAATATTATACAGACACAACAAGTATCAAATATTATAAATTATAAGCTAGGATTTATCCATAATTTATCTCTAACATTTGTCCCTAAATTTTTAGAGATAACATTATTCAACAGAGGGCGGCGAGGCAGTTAATTACTATGTCGTTGAGGCACGACATATAGAGTGGGTGAAGTTTTTGGTTGATAGTTAAAAGTTTTATAAATTAAATATTAGAGATAAATAATTATGCGGCTATGATCGGCCTCATCTCATTAATATATCCAAAATTAATTTGCCGCTCCAACTATTCAAGTTCCCCACCTTTCTCGAAGCCCACAAAATAAGACGTCTCCTAATTTTCTGATTTCAAAATAGCCGGTTTTTTGCATGTGATTCAAGATTTATCAAACTCTAGGGGATTTCTCCTACTTCCTAAACACTTCATTTAAGAGTATTTATTACGGACTCTTTAAATTTTTTTAAAAAATATATTTTATCTATTTATTTTTACAATAACTCATCAATCAGTTAATCTATTTTTTTTTATTTTATCTATATAATCTTATTTTATTCCTTTTATTCATTTAAATATTAATTTAAAATAAACAAATCCTAAAAACAAACACAGCAAACCATTGTCTTCCCCGTCTACCCAGTTCTCTCGCCAAACCGTAAAAACAAACACAGCCACCATCGACAAAAACACAACATCGGCAACAACCCACCATCGGCGAACTCCCAAATTTTCTTATGCATTTTCATCTGCCATTTTTTCAAGAAACAAAGAGAGGGCAATCGGCAAAATCCAACCAAAACCAGAGCAAACCCTAGACGAAACAAGCATCGGCAAAAATTCTCAAGAAATAAACCACGGATTTACCAACGAATTCCCAAGAAACAAACAACGAAATAGAATTGAATATGTAAAATGAAAACTGAAAACCCACCAAATCCTTCAATAACCAAAACCAGAAAGAGAAAAAATGAATAAAAAATATTTACCTTCGTGAATAGTGACCCGCTAGATGTAGCGGCTCCAAGCTCCATCAATATAGCAATTTTCATTTTGAAGTGCCGAATAGCTTCTCCGTCAGAACTGGTTAAGGGGCGAAACCCTTCAAATTTTACAAAAAAAATATATATATTTTAGCTTCAATATGTTATCAGTTTCAACATGTCCAAATTTGATTACTGGCTTTTCTTGTATGGACAATGCTACTTCTCAGCCCTCCAGTATGTATGATATTGTACATGTCTCTAATATAATTGTATTTTTTTTAATATATCTTTAAATATTTAAAAAGCATACATAAATTAATTAATAATTACTTCTTTAATTATTAAAAAAAATACACTAACGATAAAACTAAGGGTGCAAATCAATCAGTGGACATCAATTGTATCTTTTTTTTATTTAATAATTAAAAAAAATGCGTTTTTTAATAATTTTGTAAATTTTTAATTTTTTATAAAATATTTAAGATGTTTAAAAAAATTACATAATCGGTGCAAATCAATCGGTATAGCATAAGGGTGCTATTTGCACCATACGATTAGAGGTAGCCTCCATACTACGTGGGGCGGGGGTAGGGTTTTTTAGGTAGCCTTCGTCCCTTGGAAGATCTAGTTGGTGAGCAGTGTGATGGGAAACCTTCCCACACAATTCGTGGGTGCAGGGCTCCCACCTCATGTTTACTTAAAAAATTAATTTCATTTCACTAAGTTAAACAAGTATTCATAAGTTCATAAGTGATTAAAGTACATTTTTAGATCCAAATTGTAAATTTAAATTTTGTAAATATAACTATAATGTAAAAATTATATACGTTTTAAATTTACTAGTACATATTTTACAAAATATAGTGACACTACAACAAATACCTTTTTTTTCAGCTATTTTTTTGGTTGCATAAACTCTTCAATTCAGCCGCAATTGATCAAAATCAGCATTTTTCCTGGTGTCGCACGATGGTAGCCACTGTTTGCTGCCTTATACTTTGAACCATCGTTTTTTCAAAATAGCCGCAAACTCGAGTTTATTTGCGGCACAATTGAAATGCAGTAAATAAGGTGATTACGCTCCGCAAATGAGTTTGAAGATGGTTTTGGAGATAGCCGTGTAAGCTTATTTCCGGAGAGAACCAAACGCAGCTGATGGTCATCTATCATTTTTTTTTTGGCTCTTGAAAGGGTTGATTTGTTATTTTTTTTTAAATGTATATTGATTGGGCATGCACGCAGTTGGTTTGTCCTCCCCCAACTGACATATTTGCCAATAAAAATCTGCCACTATATATCCAATTTAATTCCATTTATCTATCATGTACCATGTACGGGGATAATAAAGTCAAATCTAGAAGCATATATATATATATATACTACAAACATGAAAAATATATATAGTAGTCCTCATAATAATTTTATTATTATACGAATTAGCACTTTGGCATAGCTAATGCATCATATAACAATGAACCTGGCAGCATCATGAACCTGGTAGTGATAGATAAATGGAATAATTTTTTGACTTAAAATTATATAGCTAATGCATCATATTATATATACCATGAACCTGGCAGCACCATTTCCAATCCAAATTTAAAATATAAGTTAACCAAAGCCTTCATTTCTCATTCATTTATTCAAGTCACATTTCATCAAGTAGTTCATACAATAAGACTAAAATTAATACAAAAAGAAGGGCATCTACCACCCTATTACATGAAAAAAAACCATAACGACACATTAGGGAGACATTATCAGATGGTGCCTAATATATATTGTAGTAATTCATCCATCCTATCTTTCCAAATTCAATAATACACTAACTAGCAATTCCAACACTATATACGCTACTTACTAACCAAAAAGATTCACTTGTCATTTGCTCATTACAAGCATTGAGTGTAAACGTCAGCAGCATATGGGGAGTCTAATGGACTTGCTGGGAAGCAGGTCATTAGATTGAGCAATTGAGAGATCCGAACTGCAACCATCACTTGTCTCAAACTGACTCTGATCTTTTTATCCTCATCCATTTAGGCAGGTGTAGAATTTCAGCCAAACAAAATCTGGAATGTAAAATAGCATATAATTAGTCCCTCTGTACCAACCAGAATGTTCATGTACCTGCTGATTCAGCCATTATTTTTAACAACTATAATCTATCTTTGTTACAAATTTATCAACCCATTGGTGTGCCATTTACCCATTAGCAATTGCATATGCCTAGATATTGAAATAATGAGTTCAAACCCCAACCAGCACACAATATATATTCTTGTACTAGAGAAATTGACTAACTAAGAACAGAGATTCTTCTAGGTATGGAGAAATGGGACATAACAAAGCCCCATTACTCTCTCATGCAATCAAAGCCCCATTACTTCCCATGATGCACACAATATCATAAAGACATAGTAAAATAGTACCTTATTAGCCCCAAAGGTAGGTACTTTGCTCTCAGGACGTAACAAAACATGGAAACGAGATTCAGAAACTTCTCATGGGTTTCATACAATTTCTTAAATTTTTCATCTGTCCATTCTTTTTTTGTGTTGTCATGATTTTGTATTTCCCTTTTTTTCCACCAAGAAATTTGGATGAGTTAAAAAAAATATATTTTTTAACTAAGTAGCAAAACAAAGGTCATAAAAGAACAGATACAAAACTTCCTTTCCTTGTTTGTTGGTCTAAGGTTGGTTAACACCCACTGCATATGAAAAATAGAAGCTATATATTATTTAGTCAGGCATTGCATATGTAATTAATTTTCTTTTAAATACTCCTACAAATACTAAATGGTAATTAAATGAATGTACATACTAGGTGGAAGATCTTTACTAGCAAAACTCAACACCTTAAAGCTGAACTTGAAGAAACAACAATTCATTTAAAGGAGTTCACTGCCATACCAATTTTTGTCAATAAAAGGATCTGTGCGAATGCCTGCAACAAGGCAGTGGTGTTGTTAGCTAAAACAGCCAAAACCTGAACTAACCACAATTGTGCTGCACAACCAATGCTAGTAGGAAGTAACAACCATTAGATGAAATTAGCACAAGATAATAGTAGATGAACAAGAAAGAAAGAACTAGACTTTGTCTAGTACCTAATTCATAGAACAGATCTACAGTATGAATAGAATGACAACATAATTTTTACCCTCTCTAATCTGATTAGGTGAAAGAATATTTTAGGCTTTTAGCACAGACATAAAATTATAATTTAGTGGAGAAATGAATTAATTATCAGCTTGTTATAACTGAAAGCTTGCTAGAATTCATCATCAGTCAAAATGCCCAGATTCCAATTTGGCCAAACGCAACTACTCAATTAAACAAAAATCCAAGAAGCAGAGAGAGCAATGTTGGAATCCAACAAGAAATTAAAAAATGTTAATCCTCACAAAAGTTAAACCCACAAAACAAGGCAACATGCACATAAGTTTCATAGGAATAGGAAAGTATTACCTACAAAACACTAAATACTTTTGTAATGCAATCTACGCTTGAAGGGGGGAAGATAAGTGCAATAGCAAGAAGAGATAGCTGGAGCCTCGATTGAGCTTACTGGACTGCCCAAAATAAATACTCTGTTTTGAAATGGAGACAAGGTAGCTGAAATTTGTACTGAAAGTGGCTAACGTCGGGCTTAGCTTCCCAAAAAGACACAATATTCAAGTGGGGAGAAGGGGGTGTAATACCTAGGGTAGCCAATTGCAGGATTTGAAGTTCTCAGAAATCGCCGAACTGAGAACGAAAGAGATTCTTCTAGGTATAGAGAAACGGGGATCGGAAAATGTACCATATAGGCTCACAACGAAGGACTGAAAGCCGTGAGAGAGCGCTAGAAAGGCCGGTGGAGCTTGGTGGGTTTCGAAATGGAGAATCTTGGAAGCAATTGGGTCGAGTTGCAGAAGTTTCTAGGTATTGCTCGAGGGTCGAAGTGGGGGGAAATAAGTTGGGGAAAATAAGTATAAGTGATTTTTCGCTTTGAAATTGCCATCCCGACGAAAATAAGAGCGATGAAAAAATCTTTTTAGCTTGCGACACACAAAATCGTTGAGAAAACCAGATACATATAGGCCAATGATGGAATTGCTCTGGAATTGCCATTCCGGCAAAAATAATAGCGATGGAAAAAAAACTTAAACACTAAATAACTGAAATTACTACGATTATGCAAATAACTGAAATTAAACACTAAATAAATCAGTTATATTCCATACCTTTTGATAGTAACCGGTCAGTGCATTGGGGTTTTGGTGGAAATCCCACACGGGGAGAGTTTTCTGGAATGGTGAAAGGCAACAGATCTAGAGGGCCGATCAATCTTGGAAAATGATATGGGATAGGGTTTTGTGAGGGGAATTCAGTCGAGCGCGGCAAGGGAGTCGAGAAAGTAATTCTCGAACACGGAAGACGACAGAGGCTAAGGTTAAGTTAAGTCATTGTTGCGGCGAACGGAAAATGTCGCTGTTATTAAAGACCCAAAGGCGAAGAATGAAGATGACGCTAATTTATTATGTTTATTGCGATGATAAAGTTGCTGTAGTTTCTACAAATGTCGTTGCTATAATTAATTTACCTTTCTAGCGCGAGTAAAATTGATTTCGTGCTATTAATTGCACGACGAAGACTCATTTGACGCTATTAAGTTACTTATTCCATCAATTGTTATTGCGACAATACAAAAAACGTTGTTAAAGGCTATATTTCTTGTAGTGTGAATGGTTTTTAAATAACGTAATTAATTTGCTAATGTATACTTTGTGAACAAGTTTAATAAATTGTAATATATATTTATATATATACAATTTGTAAAATATAAATATATATAGTAATTATATATATATATATATATATATATAAGTGGGGGCAGCCCCGCCCCTGTTAGGAGAGTTGGATTCGGGACTCGACGGACGGGATCAGGGTAACAAGGTGTTGGGCCTACTACCCACTCCTAATGTAGCATCATCCTGTTTGTATATAGTATTACTCTCAACACATTACATAATACATATGCTCTAAACTGGTGTGGCATAAGGATTGGGCTAAATTATTTGGTTATATGTTGGATGTCATGTCATACATTGTTAATGGTGGTGTGTTTTTGGCTACCCGTAGACATCTCCAACATTTTACCATCTGTCTTCTCTAATTAGACAGAAACCCCCCACTTAAATGTCGTTAGAAGAAATTTGGCTCCATAGTGGATCGAAAACAGCAAGATTTAACTCCTCAGACTAATCCATCTGAAATTTCCATGGAGATTGCCAAACCAGCCGAGGTCCACCCTTCCAACTGCTGATGAGGTTTATCTTGGTGCATTTGATGAGGTTTATGGTGTTCTTGTCAATGGAAAGCATTGTTCTTGCCATGGGCGGTATATAGTGGTGATGAAGGATTCTTGGGTTTAGAAACAAAGGTTCGGTTGATGTTCTAACAAAATGAAATCGGATTTGGTGGTTGTTAAAGAGAGTGGAGAGCATATCGTCTACGAACACGAATAACTGCAATAGACTCCCGGCAAGACCTCCATTGAAGGCCCTATAAACTTTCAGATTGTAGGACTTGGATGGCAACATTTTCTACATTTTGTTTCGCTATAGCCGAAACTTTATTAGAACTTATACCGGTTGACGACACTTGAGCCAAGAGACCCCCCTTTCGCTTCCTTGAACCATCATCATCCCCTACTTCCGCATTTCTATTTTCGTTCTCACCTTCCTTATCTGAGATTTCAACGTCAAGAATTGGAATATCTTCAATAACTATTGGTTTTTCTGCATTGTCACCAAGCTGATGAATAAAGAGTTCTGCTTTGTAAGGCTCCACTTCTTCTACACAAACGACGAGATTTTCTTTACTTCTTGAAAGACTGACAAACTTTTGTTTCACTAATTTTCAATCATAATATTCTGAGTAGGATTATTATTTTGCCTTGCCAACCAAATGAGTAACATATCTGCCAAGTCATTCAAACGATTATTAATTGCTTGAAGACTCTTATTCTAATCATCTAGTTATTGTTGTAGGATTTCTTGTTGCTCAAAGAGTGCGTCGTCCTCCATGGATCGTCGGCTCTCTAATACCAATTTGTATTGTTTTCTTTTGTAAATGAAGATTGTAATGCAGTGATGTAAATGATAAGAGCAAATCTATGAAGTGGAAATGAAACTCATTTCATTCATTCAACGATTCTTACATGTAAACTGGGTATTTGAGGAACACAAACCTCCTAAGAACAATATTCAAAAGCTTACAAAGTTTTCTAGATGATTCCTCCCCAAACTCCTCCAGCACATATATTCGACCCTCAGCAAACTAAAGCTATGGACCAGTTTCTTTATTCCACTAACTAAGCCCATAATCCACTAAACAAGTTAACAACCCAATACAATTAAAAGGAACAACTCATTTGGAGACCCATCAAGCTAAGCCCAATTTAATTGGTACATTACATTGCTGTTCGCGGCTGGTCATGCATGCTTCGGGTCCCGGGATTTCTGAATTCTGGAAGTAAGGCTTTGAACGTCGAACTAGACGCTGTAAGTTAAAAGGATCTAATCCATTATCCTCCTCCCTCAATGAATTGTTGAATAGAAGACCAGCCGCACTCTGATTCTTAGGTTTATGCTGTAATTTTCTTAATATATTCTTTTTTTAAGAATAATTGACTTCACTAATATAGATTATCTTGTGTTGGTATGTTTTAATAATATATATTATTAGTAAGATTATTTTCTAAATATTACCGTTGTCAAGTACTCGGTCAATGTGGTCACGATATGACGCATATCTTGTGTAAGTTGTTGTCTCTAGGAGCAGATCACTTCTTAACAAACAAAATCTTCAATATCTTTTAAATATTAACGTGGTCCGGATTTGCATGCAAGCAGCAAGGCTATTAAGTTAGCCGTTGTTTGTTGTTTCTCAAATAAAGGAGCACGTGTGTTGGATTTGGCCCATGGTTTGTTGAGATGGTTCACCAAAATATAGGAGTATGAAATCTGATTTGTTTTACAGATTTTTTTGGAGAAATGGCATGTTTTAATCGGATAGTGGTGGTTGATACGTTCCGATTGATAACAACCAACGTTTACACCCTTTTAAAATTCTATAAATGGTGTTGTAGGTACTTGAAGAAGTATCGGTTTTAAGATAATAAGACGGAGAAAAAGTTGAGTCTTTTAGTGGAGAAAAGCTTAACAAAGAAAAAGATAATGTTCTATATTGAAAGATTTTCCAAATAAAAAAGAGGTGTTTTTTTTATGGAGTTTTGAGCTCATTTATTTGTATAGAGTTTATTTGAGTCATACGATGATGAATTGAACCGTTGTATCTTGGAGGAATTAAGTCAAAATAGAAGTCTGCTCCACTAATTCAATTAAAATACTGTAGAAGGCTTAAATTTTTTTTAAAATAACGATATTTCCATATATCAGCCAAATTGAATATTATTTTGTTATAATTCTTATAATATTGTTGTATTTGTTATAATTTTTATTATATTATTGTGTATATTCACTAACATCTTGCTTTCTATTTAGAGCAAGAGATCATAGAGGTGTTTGTATAATTGCTAATTAATTTGTCGTTCATGCTCGATATGGCTTTGTGTTGACAGTAGATAGCTTTCTTTTGTTGTCCCTTTAGGTCCAACTCTTTTCTTTTTTTTATTGCACCATTTGGCAAGGGTTCTTGCAGCATGCACGGACCATGGTGGCAGGTACAAGCCAGGGGACTCAAAGGGGACCCGGCCCGCCAGGCTTTGAAGAAAGAACTTTACCGTGTGCTTTGGTTGCGTGTCTTTTATTTCTAACATCAGACAATTGTATTCATGTAAGTTTTAGAAAAATTCTATTCAGCAATTCTACTTTCTTTCTTTTTTTTGTCCTTAAACAAAGGTGTGGTATAAGGCTGTTAAGTTGAAGAACTAATCAGTTTAAAATTAAGAGGTGCATGTATATTGTCCATAATTATTTAAGTGGGCCCTTTTTGTCATAATTAATTTAGCTTTTGGTCTACAGTAGTTTTTTCTATTCTAATTAATTTTAAGAAATTTATTACTTGACATTATATTATTTCTCTTCTAAAATTTATAATTATCTTAATGAAGTATATGTGGTGCCTTCACAAACTCATATATACGCATAATCTCATGCTCCATTCAGCTCAAGGCCCAATTCCAAACAGTTATGATTATCAAGGGTCGCGTTGGAGAATTATTTATTGCACAGACAAAAAATTTCTAGATGATCAAGCATGTCATCTAAGGGGTCCAACGAGTGTGCGTGCATGTTGTGTGGCAACGTGTCGACAGCGATGGCGCACGGTAACAAAGACAATTATGGACGATTTAGTGAGGACTCACGATTGTGGAAAAGCTTAAGGGTGATGAGAGTGGTGGAAAGGATGGTGAAGAGGATCCACGTGGCAGAAGAGGGTGCTGCTGGGCAGCTGAGCATGGTGAACACTCACTGACCTAGGCAAAACTTGACGCTGCAGGATTGGAGAAGTAGTTGGTGGCGAATATGAAGAGCTTAAGAGGGTGGCCAAAGAGAAATCTCGTGGTGGATTCTAGTGATGGGCAACGGAGTAGAATTCTAATAGAGGAGATCTTAGCCTTTGATTGGGTGCATTGAGAAGGGAGAGAGATCGAGTGGAAGGGAAAAGGAGACAAGGTGGTTCAACACCCAGTAGACCTCCTGGTGGCATCACACCACAGCGAAGAGTGGAGGAACCCTAGGTAAAAAATACCAAGTGGCACGAGGATGAAACGGGGAAGGGAGGCATTGGATTTTGAGCTGGTGGTTGGCGGCTTAGCTTCGATCATTAAGCGTCACTATCGTGGCTAAGACAAAGAGAAGCCAAGAGGGAAATGAGGGAGATGGAGGCATCACAATGGAAGGGGAGAGAGAGAGAGAGAGAGAGAGAAGGGCGATGGTAGAGGGGTTGGGAAAGGGAAGAGGGGTTGTTGCTCGATAGAAAATTGGCGATGGTAAGCTGATGCCATTGAAAATAGGCAACACACGAGTTGCAGAGGAGAAGGAGAGAGAAAATTTCAGAGGGGAAAGTGCTGCGATGCTGAAGCAATACGATGGGCTCTAGGGTTTTTCAACCCTTCAATCCAAAACAATGACATTTTAAGGAGAAGGGGGCTGGGCTCCCTCAAGCGCATAGGCTAGGCCCAATTTCTCTCCTCATTTTGGCCCAATAGACACCACAACAAATAAAATCCCGCTCACTTGACCGACTACACAAAAAGGCCCACTCAAAAGAGAATACTAAAAATAAAAATAAATCAAATCAAATACAAAAATAAATAAAATTAATTAATTATAAGAAAAAATTTTAATTACATGTACTAAACTTCGGATCTCATATCCTCCCCCCTTAAAATAAATTTTCTCCTCAAAATTGACATGCTAACTATAGCTACTACTAAAGAGCTCATCAAGCTAATAATCTTTGCATTTACATGTATAACTTCTTCCAATATTAGCAACACTAGGTCTTCCAATAATGCATCACATTTAAAACGTCAAGGCAAGTAATGTAATTCAAAAAATCTCAACTCGATAAGAAACTACTAGACAACCTCTATGGATCCTAATGCTTCATTGCCTAATAAAATAGGTTATGCAATCCCTTGTTGATGCCTAAGCTTCAAATTCCAAGCCTTTACTGCACACCACACATTGATGAGCTAACAATCTCTCAAGCAGATTAACAATGTCCATAATTCCCCAAATTGGGCATTCGATCTCCAAAGAAAAGTATTAGCCTCAAATTTCAAACTCCTATGTAATCTCAAGTTACAATTAATTCCTAAAGATGATCACACCAATTGTTACCAACCAACATTTCACTAAATATCACGCAATGGCTATAGACTTCAGTCATCTCACCAAAAATCCTATGGCAATACCATCTTAAATAATCCACTTCGAAACCTACCAAAACAAATCATTCCAAACATTATAAGTGATAAAGACCTATCCTCTATGAAATTCATACACACTCACCTATACTAAGAGTTGATCGCCTGCGTCGTTAATCAAAACGAAATCATCACGAAAATGCATAAGCTATCAAATACATCATATTACCACTACTATTCAACCTAAGCATTCCAAAAGCCAAAAACAATATCAACATTAGAGGTAAGGATTTAACGCCTGAAAGAGTCAACTTGGGATCGTAATACATAATTGGCCAATAGTAAGAGCCAACCGTTCGAGAGGAGCTGCACCGAGGCCAAGTCGAGGTAATCGAGGACTTTGCGAACCGCGCGAATGAAAGGAAATCAGAATTCACAGGCAAACATTGCAAAATAGAGCACCACCCTCTGCGACTTCTCAAGAGAATAGCAAGTGTGTTCCATCCCTTTGGGTAGCTCCAACTTAATACGGTAAGAGATTTTATAATGGTTCCACAATACCTGAAGCTCGTAGGGAGAGAAGGAAGATACCCAACAGTGCCCGGTGAAGGCGATCGATACATTAGTCGAGACCTAGATGGACAAACTATAGCTTTCAGTAGCCATGGACATTCAAGTTTGTATGAAGGGAGAAAGACAAGAAAAGAGCAAAATCAGAAGTTCTCCAGGTAGGGGAGAAAGTTGAAGGGAGTGGAAAAAGACAAAGAAGGAAGGGAAGCGAGTAGGGGTGTAACGGGTTCAGTCGGTCCGATTTTAAACCAAATTTAGAACCAAACCGGATGTACAGGTTTTGTATTTTCAAAAACAAATTACTGACCGATTACCTCCATAAACCTCTACTTTCAATTTTATCAATTCGGTTCGATTTTCCAATTTTAATATATCATATTATATCTTTCTATATACAAAATTGCTATCTAACGGAAAATCTTATTTTAACGGAAAATTTTGTTTTTCTGTTAAAGTTAACACTTTTCATCTTTTTTTGTTAAAATAAATACTGCATTTAATGAGAAATATTATTTTAAATACAATCCATTAATTTCATTAATTATCGAAATAATGTTCTTGACATTAAATTTAATTACACCACTTCAATTTTCTATAACGATAAACTTTTCATTTAAAACTTTTTTTATGTAAAATAAATATAGAATAATAATAATAGTATAGAATGACATAATAATAATATAAAATATATAACAATATATATAAATAAACCATTCATAACAATATAACAATGCAATCCTCATTTAGAGATGTTAATTTAAATGTTAGAGAGTTTAATTTTATTCATGAAAATTTATTCTTATTATATGATTAATAATTTCATTCTTTATAAATTATTTTATAATTTTAAAATGAATGTATTATTTATTTATTTTTTGAGATGATAAATATACGGTATATACAATTAACTATAATTATATTAAATTGGTAATAATAGACAATAAATATAATTTATATATTATATATGTTTAATATTTAATAGAAATATATATGATCTAATAAATTTATATATTTAAGATTAAAATTTCATGTTATAAATTACAATATAACATTCTTTTATATAAATTATAAACTACATAATTTATTTTTTTTTTAAATTATATTATTTATTAAAAATAATCATATAACTAAAAAAATTGTGAATGATTCAAGTTTATGTAAATTTAGAAAAACTCAGACTAAAAACATAGGTATTTTAATTTCCTCTCTTTTAAAGCTGTGCAAAATAATGCAAATATTAGATCATCGTTTTAGAATTATAAAAATATAATATTTTGAACGAATCTTTTATTAAAATTTCAATCAAAATTATCTCAAACAAATTTGATAAAACTATAGGTTATATTTATTTATGAGACTATCTTATTGTTTTTATTAATATTTTTTTTATTAGAAATTAAACTAGATAAACGTGCTTTGCACGTTATTTTTATCTAGTATTATATAAGACATATAATATAATATATTGTAGTATATTAAAATATGTATTATAATTGTATTATACTATAGTGATATAATATAATATACAACTTAGTGATATATTATAATATATTATAGTGATATAGTATTAGCATAATTATTAATACAATGGATTATAGTGATATAAGATTTTAAAATTTAATATTATATTAATTGGTAATTTATTATATAATACAAAACTATTGTATGTATAATTATATAATATATATAAATTATATACAATATAAGAAGTTAAAATATATATAAGAATTGAACTGGTCTGGTCCGATTCAGTTTTAAGAAAAGAAAAATAAAAACCGAACCGATTTTGACCAGTTTTGAGAAAAATAAAATCAATACTGAACCGAATCAAACTTGGTACCAGACCAAATCCACCAATTTGGTCAAGTCCAGTCCGGTTTACCCATTCACTAGTTTTTTCTTTCACCCTTAGAAGCGAGTTTTATAGCCGAAGGAGGAACTAATGAGCGTGGGAAACGAAGCGATGTCACAGTCCCACGATTCGACCGGTAAGGATGAAGATTGACACGCCGAGCGCATGGGACGCACGACCCAACAAGAATCGAGAGACATGAGCGGCCATTTCACAAGTGGTGATCATGACCGAATCATGGGGAACATAGACCAATCAAAGCCTTAAGGCGTGGTAAGTACTACAACCCTAACCAATTGTTTGTTACAGACATCGAGATAGTGGAGGTGTGCAGCCAGGTTAACATTAATGGCTGCATCAGATAACATTAATTACTCTGGGCTCAAAATACGAACAGATAGATCCAAGAACCTAGGGCTTGGAAGATGAATGGATAGATTCGAAAATCTTGGACTTGGAAGACGAAAGGACAAATTCAAAGTTCAAGGCTCGAAAAGCATGATGAATAGGAATTCCCACCACCTCCCTAGTGGTGATAATTTGCAAAAAAAAAGGTCAATTGCCAATCAAGAAAAGAGATGTTAGAAAAAATTCTCATTAAAATTCATTTGCTAAGAATTTGTAGGGTACTGTGAGGGGAGGCCCATCTTGATCGGAAAGGCCCAAGCCCAAAATGATATCTACCCGGGCTCCATTATGCAAATTGGGTCAACCAGATAAAAAATGCCAAGCCCAAAATGAGTAAATATCTATAGCTGAAAGCATCACGAGAATGGGGGGAGGGAAATGGCGACCTAACACCACATTAAATGAGGATCAAGCAAACATCATGCTTTATTAAATGCTAAACAGGTCGGATCCATGCCGAATTAAATACAAACCAAGAATCTCGATCACACAACAACAAGATTTCGAGGTTCAATGAGTATCGGATGAGACGTTTATCTCCTAACCCTTCCCAATGATACTACCCAAGGTAAACCTACCCGCTCTAACACCACTAATTGAATGATGGCCAAACAGAATGGACATTCCCTCCATTTCTTGCCGATAAGCTAGACTCGAATGATCTTATAAATAATGCCACATTCTTCGAAAAAGAAGTTATGTCTTCTAAATTATGGTTGTTATCCTTCATTCTATCACCATCCCCTTCCTCGACTAACTTTACCATTTGAATGGTCTCAGACCTAGATCACCCTTTAATGTTTATTTGCTTTGCAGGTTTAGATAGTTTAAGCCATTGCCGAGTAACTCAGGATGCAAAACACGACATAAACATATTGTATCACTTTGTTGATGGTATTTCTAAAAAACTTCAATTGAACAATTTATGCTAGCCAACAAATTTTTGGTCCTTTCAAATTTATTGTACTAGCTTCCTCCTATACGATGAAAAGAGAAAATATTTATGTAATTATGAATTGAATAATCGTTGCGTAATCGTTTTGAAAAAAATAAATAAAATATGAAACTCACATAAAATAAATAAATTTTTTAATAGTAAATCGTATTTTTTTCAAAATGGTTATGTAGTATTTATGTAATTCATGATTGTATATAGAATTATTTTCATGAAAATCTCTAAAATGGAAAAAAGCCTTGAACTTTTATTATGGGTGCAGCCATTAATGTCATCTTGCCCGACATTTAATATGTGTCCTTTGTAAATATTAATGTCATCTTGCCTGACATTGAGAGTCTCTAATGACCAACCTTTTCGGTCCCATGCCAAGTACTTTCCAAATGAGTGTAACGCCGAGAACAAAGGGCTCAACTCAACTATTACCATATTCTTTCTCACTTCGTTTTCTTTATTTTCATATTTTTTAAACCTTTTCCATCTAATGTTTTTTTTTTCCAAAAAATATATGGGATGTCAAGATTTTTTGAAAAAGAGTGCGGTTTGAATAATAAGGTGAGACGAGATGATTTTAAATAAAAGTTGAAAATTACATAAAATATTATATTATTTTTTACATATTATTATTTTTAAATTAAAAAAAAATTATTTATTATATTTAGTATGAAAATTAAAAACAAATATAACTTATAATAATAATAAAATAGAATGAGATAAAATAGTCTTACTATCTAAATAAATCCTTAAAAAGAGTTTTTATACCAATTCAGAAATAAAGTTTTCAAATGTTTATCTTCCTACAGTTTACATGAACAATGCGTCACTTCCTGCTATGGTCTTTTCTATAACGAATAAAACGATGACTTTCATAATATTCTAGACTATTAAATTAACCGTCTTAATAACAATTCTTTCCTTAGTACCTAATTAGTCAAAAAAACGTGGAACATAGAACATTAATTTTTCTTCATTTCTCACTTTGTTTTAATCTTTATTGCACCGATATGGTATTATAGTGGAGGCACGTACAACTTGAGAGAGGGATCTAGGAATTAGGATTATATATTAATCGTACTCGGGGCATCCGAACTTCGAAGCATTATATTCCCTTCTCGGAATCTCGAGGATTTTGCCACTTCTCCTTGTATTCTATTTGTTTCTAAACTCGAGAAGAAAAAAAAAAAGTGATGAGTAGAAAAAGCATCAAGTCACATCCCAATTTGGGATTCGTGGTGACTCCTGAAATCCCAAGTTTCGAAGAAGATTAGTCGGCCTGGCCAGGAGGAAGACAAAGGCCATAAATAATTACTATTATTGTAGACTGTAGAGTTATAATCCTTGGGAGGAGAATTAGAAATGAACTGTTTCCTCAATATTCCCAGTCCCTTTCACTCAATTATTTGTTTATTGCAGTGTTTTTAAGGCATTATTTAAGAAAATAAAATGATTTCAAGGCCACCAACGCAACCTTGTGATTTGTATAATAAATAATAATAGCTGTTCTAAATTTACATTACCGTAAATTTGTCCTCATACCTAAACAAGGAATTGCTATTAATTAATAAAAATGAACCGTGTTGAGAAATTCTTAAAAAAAAATTGCCAAGAGAGCCAGCCACCAAGTTATAACCGTGTTGAGTAGAGTTTTCCTTGAGAAACTTGCACTTTGCATTCTTCCCAGATTCAGTCACCCGTTCGTGGGAGACAAAATTAATACACTTTTCAAGGAGGGAAAAAAATGTACATATATATATATATATTAGAACTGAAGAGTAGAGGAGGAGAACGAGTTCAAGTTGTCTAAAAATAATATATCTATTATTATTATTATTATTATTATTATTATTATTCGCTTGTAAATTCTGAATTATTTATTATATTTTATATAAAAAATCTAAAATATATATATATAATAACAAGATAAAATAAGATAAAATCGACTTATTATTTCCTCTTTAGATAAATTGACCATATCAAATCAAGAGAATGAAAGGAAAGCATATATAATATATTGTCTAATTAGTCTAATGACTTGTTTGTCTGTCTTATTATTATCATCATCCATGGTTGGAAGACTCTGGATTGACCCAACACGAGGAATCATTATTTTCCCCTTTTATTCACTTTTCAATCTTCCTCCTCCACCAACCCCCCCCCCCCCCCCCCCCCCCTTTTCTTTTCCTCGAGCAAAAACTGCCAAAACGACATTATCAGCAACGGATTAGAAGTGAAGAACAAGGCATACGAAAAAACGCTCAATACGTCCATTCTTGAGGCAGACCCATATCATGATTACTTTTGACTGGCAGCACAGTCCGGCTGTGGCGTTTCTGCTTTGAATTTAAGATATTTCTCCTACCCATCATCGAAGCAACTGCAAGCAAACCAACAAAAACCAAATGACCATTACTTCAAAGTAGAAGACACGACAGAGAACACGACAGAGGACACGACAGAGAGGACGACAATGGCAATTAACTAATACCATGTTGAAGAGAAGAAGCACCAGCATTGGATCGAGACCTCAAGCTCATTTGGTCAAAATGGTTCTGTAGGGCCTGCACTACTCTTGCTGGGATAAACACATGGGAGCATCCTGACCAAATCAGATAATAAACCAAACATATCACTTATCAGTCTTCTGACTCTCTGAGTCGTCCATGGACTAGGACAGCAAATTCCCACCATCGTTCTAACATTAAACTAATTTTTAAGTCTTGATAAGAAGCACAACTTGGGTTTATATTTGTCTCTTAAAACAACCACCCCCCCTACCCCCCCCTCCTTCACATGTTTCCAGCACTAATCAAAGGGTTACGCAAGTGGGGTTTCTTTCATTTTCCACTTCTTTTGCAATTTGTTTGGGCGCAAATGTAGGCTAATAGACCAAACAAATGGACAGCAGAGGAAGATTCCAGTTCACACTCCGAATAAAACTTGATAAAAAATTCCAAAACAAAACGGAATCACTTTCATATGGAGTAGTTAATATTCCACTTCAAAACCAACTACTCCCCAACAGCTATGGTACCCAAAAGAAAGAACCCCAAAAGATGAAACGAATTTCGGGCTAAAACCCACAAAAAGCTAGCCAAGTAACAGATATATTTAGTAGTACCTGCTTTCTTGCGTGATTCCGAAGAGCACCAGATTCCGCGAGGCAAGAAAACACCTGTCCCACTGCATGATGACTCGGTACTTCCTGAATCGCTACCCAGGAAAAATATCCTCATACCCGACCCGTTTTTCTGTTGACACTTTACCTGTTGCTGAGTCTGAATCCATGGGTTTGTACGAGCTGCCCTTCCTCTGTCGACAGACCCACCCTTCTTCTGAAACTGCTGTGGCTTTTCTCTTCGATCGGGTTGCTGAGACATTTTAGCTTGTCCTCCCCAATTTGGAGATCCTTGTTTCGTCGTAACACGCTGTTTCGGTATAGAGAACTATATAAAGTACAAACAGAAAATAAAAATAAAAATAAAGGATAGATTAACTACAACAAAAAAGGCTAAAAGATAATATATATTAAATAGAGCTACAAACCCGAAATTTTTTATTACTTGAATATCACGAAGTTGATCGTCAGTGAGAGCTTGGTTTGAGTTTAACCCAACATTTGGTTTGAATGGCATGCTCCGAAGTCCTTCATCTAGGTATTTGGGCATCTTGCAATCGTTTAGGTTCATCTTCTCCAACCTTCCAACATGAACATCGTAGGTGCCATCCGAAACGGGGTCTTCTCCAAAGATGAGAGGAGTAGGTGGTGGCGATGGTTCTTGAGATGGACCATCTGGGCTTCCATTGTTCGAGCCCAGGGGTGACTAAAACACCAACAAAATTAATTAATTAATACACGAAAGACAAAACAGTAGTCAGTCGCCATGCTCAATGGAAAAACCAAAAACAAAAGAATCTTGAACTATGTTCGACGGAAATAAAATACCTTTCTGGTTTTCTGAGAGTATGGGAGAGAGTTTTTGGCATCGTCCTCGAGTATGCTGTGAGCCATCTGGCGAGCTAGCTCGTCAATGCAATCGTCGTCCATGTCACTCCCTGTCTCAGCCGAACCGAGTTCTGACTCAACAGGAGAACTGAAAGCCGATTCAGTTTCGGGTAGAGCTTCCCACTGTTTGAGATTGAGATTCTTCTGTGCAAAAACAGTACCTTCCTCATCATAGAGAAGGTTAGAGGGAAGCAGTAATTCCGGGATGTGTAGGTCAACCGCCATCATTAGTACTGGGCCTAAACTTTGGTGACAGTGGTAAAAGACAACAGTCAGATTGGAGTTTTGATGATTTGTTTGCCAACTCTGGATGCTGCTGGCTGGGATAAATGCATGCACATATATATATATATATATATATATATATATATGAGTAATTATTTCCTGGGTCAGACTCAGAGTGTAAAATAGGGATGGAGGATATTGATATCTCATTAAAATAAATTATTAAATTTTAATAAAAAAATATAAATTTATATATATGTTAAAAAAAATTTATTACATTTGATTACAAAACAAAATATAAAAAATAACATAAAAATATCTTTTGCTTAACTTTAAAATAAGAAATTATTAAATATAAGGAAATTTTTTTTGATATTATGTAAATTTCTATTTTTTATCAAAATTTAATGATTTATGTTGATAAAATTAATATCAATATTTCGAAAAAAACAAATAGAAACGTGTACATTTTTCAAATTAGTTTGAATGATATTATAGTCGGTTCATTACATCAACCTAGTTTAAATGGAAATATTTGAATTAGTAAATTTTAAAATTTAAGATTTTATTTTTTAAATTAAATTATACTAGTTAATTATGTAATGTATAGTTTACAAGTCTTAGACCATTACTCTAAATGAATATACAAACACTTTAATTATATGAATTTTTTATCCATTTTTTTTTTAAAGCTGATAATCAGTGAATAATATGACATAAGATGTAAATATAACATAGGGCCTAAATTATTAAATATTATTCAAAAATAATAAAGATTTTTTTATTAATGTGGCTTATCACTTTTTTAAATTATAGATATTGCTAAGGGGGTCAGGAGTGGTTAGTGTGCCTCATTAGAATGTCCCGTTAATGTTAAAAAAAATAGTTTTTTTCACATTATTTTTTTAATATTCTTAAATATTTTGTATAAAAGAAAACGATTCATAATATTATTAAATAATATTTTTTTAATTATTAAGTAAAAAAAATTTTAAAAAAAAAACAAAAAAAAACAAGGAGCGGGACACAAAAGCGAAACCCCAAGCAGACTCTGTGTCATTTTCCTTAAATTATACAACCTAATTCAAATTGGAAGGACTTTTATACCACCATTAGGGCTCTCTGGGTGTTACTATGGGTGGGTCAAGTGTGTCCCGACGAACCATTCCATCCAAGGCCCAAATCCCTCTAGCTCGATATGACTCATGCAGTTTGTTAACTATCTAAACATCTGCCCGCTTATTCTAGAATAGTTGGGATATTCACTTATTCAAAGTGAGTCAATAGCTTGAATATGCCAGGATTCAAATTCAATTAGTGGGCAAAACGGTTATTCTGGGTGATCTCAAGAACTCAAAAACTCTATTTTAAGGATCTAAGCATGTTAAACATCTCACCTGATTATTTGGCCCCAAAATATAATTCTACCATTGTTGACTTAGGCATTAAAGACGTTTTATCAAATCTCCAAACCACCTTATTATTTGGTGATCGGGGAGTGCGTATCTACGAAACCCGTCCTTAACACAAACATTAGAAATTCTTAGATCTTGGAAGACAGTTTTAAGGATATATATACTTTTCATAAAATTATGTTTAAGGAAGCTAGATCATTTTTAAATAATTAAGTGGAAAGAGTGAAGTTTGATTCGAGATACTTTTCCTAGAGATTGGAGTTTGAAGACATGAGATTCATTAAAAAATATTTTTGAATTTTTAAGGAAAAGTTTTTGGATCTTTTAAGATTTTTTTATTATAAACGATAAAGATTGTGTAAGGTGTTTTAATAAAAGGAAAATATATTGACTGTAAAGATATTTTATAAAAATAAGCATATAAAAAAATGTAATTTAATGTGATATATTAGAATGGAAAATTATTTTTATCATAAATTAGATAATAAAAAAAATTATACTCATCTCATGAGTTTGTCTCTCAAAGTTATTGCACATGTATTTTTTTTTTATTTTTTTAATGATTAAGAAAATAATTATTAAAAAGGTTATATATTTTTTATTTTTAGTAATTAAGAAAGCGATTATTAATAAAATAAAAATAAAAAAATATTTGAAGGAAATAAAAAAATTACAATTACACTAATAATATGAGTAGCAACTGCCATATAACCGTTTTATAAAAAATAAAAAATAAAAATAAAACATGAGATTCACATAAAAAAAAAAAAAAATTTTAATAATAGATTACATTTTTTTCAAAATAATTATGTGATAATTATTCACTTTACGATTATATTAGAATTACTAAAATAACATTATTCTTTATAATTAATTTATTTTACTAGAGAGTAAAAACTTCATAAACGTAATTAAATGCTTAAGGTTGAAGAATAGATCAACAAACAACCGCTTTAAAAAATGCATCAAGTAATTAGTTTATGGTGGGTTCTCATCTGATGTAATTACTAATTTCCTTCGGCATGATGCAAGTTTGTAAATTTTTTTTTTTTATGTATAAAAGTTTCTTTCATTTTCCTATATTAAAAAAAAAGCATCAAGTAATAAAAGATTGAGCCTTCGTTTAGATTTAAAATCTATTTTATCTTAGTTTATTATTATAATTTTTTTAAATTTTTATATAAAAATAATAAATAATATAATTTATTTAAATCTTGAAATAATAATAATATTAAAAAATAATATTTTATTCAACTTTTTTTATTTTTTATTTAAATTTATTTTATCATCTTTCAATTTAAACAATATTGAGACACAAAGGTCGTAGTCCTAAGAGCACTCATATTAGTTGGCTAATTTTATTTTTAAAAAGTATAAATTTGTACAAATTTATAATATGTGTATAAAATTATATTTTCTTTAAAAAAAATTCAATAATACAATAAGAGCATTTTCAATAAATTCATTAAAAGTTATTTTTCAAAAAATATAATTTTGCATAAATATTAAAAAATTTTAATCATATAACAATGAAATTTATGAGAAAAAATTAAAAATATTTTTTATAAATAATAAATTTAAAATTTTATCCAACAATTACCGATCTATATAGAATATTCTAAGTGCTCTAAAGACTCTATCTGACCTTTTCTGCCGGCTGAGTTCAACTGTTTTCGTTGGACCGTACAATAGACAGCTGTACAACTCATTTTGTATTTCTTAAATTTATTTTTTATCAATAAATCCCTAAATGCCGTATTAATTTAGTGCACACATTTCATTTATTGTATAAAGAATAATGCACACATACCCCAGCCGGTGTATGTAGTTAGTGTATAAAGAATATAAGAAATTAAAAAAATAAGATAATTATTATATTATTGATTAGATTGTTTAATAAAAATATTTTAATTATACAAAAATTATATGAAAATATTTTTATAAATTGATATAATTTAATATTAAAAAAAATCTGCAAACCAGCAGCCAGACTGGTCTCCTCCAAAAACCAGCCCCCCAATTACAAGCCTCCACCGAATATAAGTATTTTACTTAAGTATTATACATTTGCGTGTAGATCCAGGACCCACTCAAGTCATTTTCGTGCAGACGATATTCATTCCCTCTTCTTCGTTCTCCATTCGTCTTTATGAGCACCCACTCAAATTTTCAATACTGCTCACTTCTGCACCACAAACAATAAATTATTACAAGGGTGCTGTAATACGTTCGCATATTTTGAAATTTTTTTGGTATACATATATTTACACACACACACACACACACACACACACATATATATATATATATATATCGAGTTATATTTAGATGAATTTTCAAAAAAGAAAAAAGAAGTTATATATATATATATATGATATCTCTGGTCTTTTGCATGGTAGAAATTAATTACTCTACCTATTCTTAATTTTTTAGGAAACAAAACGGATCCATAAAACCAAAAACTAAAGTAGCAGGCCACGAAGTTTGAAGGAAAGAAATACAGAACCTTCTTACATGAAGCTTTTGGTAGTTTTGGCTTCTTCTCGGGGACGTTTATCCATTAAATAGTTGCCCAGAGCGAGCGAGATCCTTGTGCGAGCGAGTGAGAGAGATCGATCAAATAGTTGCCCAGAAAAAAAATTGGTAGGGAAGATGGGTTTAAGGGAAGGGTACTGCTACGTACCCGGATAATTGAAACCCGATTAGGTCCCGATTCCCCCTTTATTTTTTTGAAGTTTTTTTTTTTTATATGATTTTTATTTAAGTATTTTTAAATAATTTTGTGATTTTTTTATATTTTAAAGATATTTTTTAATATATTAAAAAAATTATATAAAATAAATATAAAAATATCACAATATTATTTAAAAATATTTAAACAAAAATAATATAAAAAAAAAACTAAAAAAGTAAATCAGAACCCAAACGAGTTCCGCTAGTAAGGATCAAAAGCACTTTTCTTAAAGAAAAGGTGGCTCAACTTTGAATACATCCTTTTACCTTTTTTTTAATTGTCTTACGTGGAGACAGTTTATTGGTGGGTTGGTTTTTCCCTCTCTTATAAAATTATTTTATTATAAAAATATATTAAATAAATTATATAAAATTACATCAATTTATAAAATTATTTATATATATATATATTTTGCGATTGTAACCGTTCTTAATGTACAAATTCAACTTGTATTGTTTTATATGAAAATAGTAAAAATTTATCTCTCTTATTTCACTTGCTTCCCCTCGTAACATCTTAGAATGTGATTGATAAGTGAAAAAGATTTTTTTTTTTTTGGTTATTATTTAAAACAGTTCATTTTTTATTGTGAATTATTTATTATTTATTTGTTATTATCTACAAATGATTTAAGATCAATTTAGTCATAAATTATTTAAGATCAATTTAACATATATAAATATACAAATATTTATATCTTTTTATATACAAACACCATTTTTTCTTTAGTTGAAGTTGGACATTGATAGGAGATGCTTTTGATCTTATGACTTGTTATAGATAGTTTATTTTGAGTTCGGGTGTAATTAGTTTGATTTGATCTAATTTTGAATAAATTTGAGCTGAACTAATGTGTATCAATTTTATATTTTCAAAAAATCGATTACACGTTAGTTACTCTCTAAAATTGATAATTTCAATTTTACCAATTTTGATTGAATTGATTTTCTGATTTTAATAAAATACAAATTTGTCATAAGAATCTGTTTATAAAATAACTGCTTTAGAAAAATAATTTTTATTAAAAATCTATTACTATTACAAAAATCTACTTTATAAAAAAAAATCTGTTATGTAACAAAAGAATCAAAGATTGTTATACAAAAAATTTCTATAAAACAAAAACTGCTATAAATATTTTATGTTGTAAATTATAATAACATATCATATGCATAATTATAATTTATATTATATATAATATAAAAAGTATTGTATATTATATTAAAAAAAATTTAAGTTTATGTATATGGAACCGATCCGATCCGATTTGGTCTTAAAAAGCATAAAATTGGAATCAAACCATGACGGCCGATTGCAATCAAGAGAACTGGTTTTGCAATTAAGAGAACCGGTTTTGAACTAGATTGGTCTAAGATCTGATCGATTCTATCGATACAGGCCAATCCGGACCCATTTTTCAGCTTTTCAATTTTTTTTACACTCCTATTTTTTTGAAGACTCTTCTTCCCCTTTAGCAACGTGGGATGGTTTTTATGTAATTTTGTTTTGTTTGCTCATTTTTAAATTACTTTTTTATTTTTATTTTTATCATTTTATAATATTGTTGTAACTGGTGCCCGACTTTGTAAACTAAAAGGTTCAAGACGTCCACCGATCCACGTACTGGGCCATAAATCATACCATTATATAGTTATGCTTATTAAAATTATTTCTTAATTTAATTTTAAACATTCATATCTAAATTTCTAACATCCTTACTGATGTAAACAAAAGCGTGCTTGTTTAATGCATTGTACTCATAAGTTGTTCTGATTGGTATCTACTACAAACCTGCAAAGGCTTTTTTGTTGAAGTTGAAAATGATTTTGGACTGAAAAATTCTAGGACACAATTTTAAATGGGTTGAATAGGCTTGATCATCTGGGTTGAACTTATTCTGAGTGCAGTCCGAAACTTAAATAATCGAGTTTCGGTTAAGGCCCTGTTTGTTTTGGGAGGCAACCAAAAATTTTAAATTTATTTCAAGTTCATCATTACATTTTTTTAAATTTACATGTAAAATATAATAAAAAATCTAATTTTTTCATATTCTAAAACCACTTTTTAAAATCTTAAAACAAAACTAATATTAAAAAAATATATTATAACGATATCTTTTTTTTTAATTTTTATCTTATCTCTGAAAATAAACATGGCCTAAAATTCCAACCCGAAACAAACTCGGGCTGGTACCCGCATAAAAATTCTGGATAAATCCGGTTTAGGTATTGAGTTTTAAACCCAAATCCAATTTTTTATTTTTTTCCATTGTTTGAATGTTTTCTTATAACAACTAAATGGGCAAAAACTCAAGAAAAATGTTGTAACTCTCGACAATAGGTCCCTGATTATTTTTTTTATTTAATGATTAAATAAATATTTTTTTAACGATGTTGCTAAATTCTGTTAAATGTTTAAGTGAGTTAAAAAGTGCATAAAAAAAAAAAAAACTCAAACAGCCTTGTCATTGTAGTGTTCAACTCAAAATATTTTTTGTGGAGCTTAATCTTATTGTAACAGAAGCATGGATACGGCAAAGTTTGTAAAAAACTAGATGATAAATATATAAATGTATGTAGGTATGTATAATGTATACATACATGGGCATAATCAGAAAATCTGGTTTGGGGAGGGCCAAATTACAAAAAAAAAAAAAAAAATTAGGGGGATTAAATATTAATTTTCTATATACTTTACTTTATAAAAACACCTTTTAATTTTTATCAAATTTTGAAAAATCTTGGCCCTCCAAGTCTCTATATACTTCCGCCCTTGTATACATACACATACGTGAAAGACAAATAATATACCTAAACTGAATATGGCCATCCCAAGACCTAAATCTGAGATTATTTTTATCGAATATTTGACCAATTTGGGGATTGGGCCCTATATACCAGGTATGCATTCTGCAGAGTTGCATAAACTATGAAGTCATTCCAGCAGATTTTAACATTGAACTTAGGGTAAAATTACGAATATATCCTGTTGAGATCTGTAATTTCCTTTAGAAGATTTGGATTGAGCTTTTGATTAGAATAATGATGTGTTTTGTAATGTAATATGTGCTTTCCATGTAAATGGTGTAATATTATTTTATAAACCATTCGATTTTAAAAATTAAATAAATAGATTTTGAATGCTACATCAACATTTTTTCATGAAAAATATTCATAACGTGTAAGCTTTGATTAAAAAAAAGGAACAAATTGGAACCTGGGCTCTGGATTTTTAAAAACCAGTTTCCATCTAGGTTTTGGCCCAGTTTGAAACTGGAATTCCAGTCCAGAATATCCAAATTTTTGGGTCAAAATCCGAATGAACAGTCTCAAGGTTGAAGTTAATATGCAATGTCCACTTTCAAATAACCCTAGCTAGCAAGTAGTCTCAATTGGATTATTTATTTTTTTTGCCTTTTCTATTGTTTTGAGAGTTATGTTTTGCATTACACCGTGTCTCATATTTGTCTTTTTTTTTTTTAATCGTTGGATTGCTTGATGATAAATTTGGATGATAATATGTGATACGATCCGTTAATCCAACATGAACATAATACGATAAACTAAATTTAAATTTAGCCTTAATAGATTTGAGTTAAAAGCTCTAACAGTGAAACAATACTAGAACAAAGATCCCAGGGGCACACGCTTTATCTCTTCTTTCAAATTTCGAGTATAAGTAGAGAACTCTCAAATATAAGAAAAGTCTGATCATTTTGACTCTCGACATTATACTATTCATCTTTTATTATTTTTTCTGAAAAAACTCATACTAATTATGTATTGGTGACTCCTTGTCCTCGGCCCTAAGGCCGATCACCTCCAACCACTCTAATCACGTTTTTGTAGACTTGAATTTAAAAGACTTGAGTTTTCGAGAATTTGACTTATAAGTGTGTAAATCACAACATTAATAATATTTTATAATGATTAAATTGTTAAGAAATTTTTTACTTTCATTCCATGCTATAAACATGAATATATATATTTAAATAAAAATAAAGAAATAAATTATATATTAATACATAGCTTGAAAATAATAAATATTTTCACTTGTGGAAGAGGAGCTGTTTTTATCCTTTTTCTTTTAAAAAACTCTTTATCTGTAGTACTGAAAAAAAAAAAAAAAAAATCATTTCAGACAAGTTATCTGTCACAACAAAGCCGAATTTGTACCGTCCCAACAGGCGGATCTTGCAATCAAGCTCATTAATGGGTGTGATTTATTTTAGAGTAGTGTTATTTATTAATTTGTAGTGTACCTTCTAGTATAAATTGTATTTTTTTTTAAAAAAAATTTCTATTTAAATATTTTTTAAAATAAAAATATCAATACTTTAATAATTAATTCATGAATTACTAAAAAAAATAAAAAATATATATAAATAGTCAAACGAGAAAACAAAATCAGAAGCCAAAATAGTATTGTTCTTTATTTCATAAATAAAAATATTAATATACTAATAATTAATTTATTAACTACTAAATATATATATATATAATTAATTAAGATAAAAAAATAAAATGAGAAGACATAATAATATTATTCTTTATTTTATGAATAGCTCTACATCCATGGGGGTTCCGATGGGACTACTGACAGTTTTTTTAATATTTTTTAATATTTTTCATAATAAATAACTCATAAATTCATAATATCATATCAAAAAAACTTCATTAATTATTAATTAAAAAAAATCTGTCTGAAGCTCCTTTGGAGTCCTCATATATAAAAGAAGCATTTCTTTTATTTTATATTAACCACCAGCTAAAATAAAACTTAAAATATAATTAGCAAAAAATAACCGCATAGTAGAAGTAGATTTTTTTAATAACGTTATATAGAGTTGAAGGTGTTAATCAGCATGTTTTCTTTTTTAAAAATGTAAAATTTATTATTAAAAAATAATTTTTATATGAATTTAAAATTTATTTTTTAAAAAAAGATATACAAAATTTACACATTCTTAAAGTGCAAATATTATTTCTATTTCTTCGTCAGTGTTAAATGCCTACATTCTTTTGTATCATGAAAAGCTAATGTCATCCATATTGACTTAAAAATTAAACATATTAAAATAATAATATTACATATAATTGCAGAGGGCATAACATTGTATAATTAATTTGAAAAAGAATAAAATTTATTATTAAAAAAATATTTTTTTTTATATAAACATCACGTATTTACTCACTTTATTTTAAAAAATTGTGTGGCACTTACACGTTTTACAATTATAAAAATTATTTTTCATATTTAAAATTGGATACTGATGAGATTATAGTCCTCTTATTACTTATTTACTATTTTATAGTAAATTTGAATTTTTTATCATTTTCTTTTTAATATTTTTTTTTAACATTCTTAATTATTAAAAAAATATATATACAATTTTATTAATAATAAATGAATAAAAAAATAATAATAATTCTGTCATTATCTTTTAAAATTACCAATTCGAATGATGGAACACGTACATCTTACTGGGATAGAAAATTACAAGTTCATGGTGACCCAATATGTGCTAGAGATCTCGTTTGCACTTTTTATTTTATATTTTCGAGTTCATTCCATTATAAGTGACATTTTTCGCTACACCGCTGTAAAAGCATTTGGATCTATATTTTTAAAAGATTAATCAATTGAATGGTTTTAGATTTATATTTCCAAAAGTTAATCAATTTTAAATTAAATTTTTGTATAACTATTATAAAAAGACAAACATCCCTCCTCTTTTTTTTTTTTTTTATTTGAAATATTACATTGCTTCTCTTAGAACATTTTCATTAGATTATTTAAAATTATTGTTTAAAAAATATAAATTTACACATTTATCAAAAATTTTTTGTCATATTTAATAAAAAATAAAGAGATAAAAGTTAAAAAAAAAGGAATAAAAATATTTTTTGTGAATAATAAAATTAAAATTTTGTCTAACAAATTTAACTTTTTTTTGAATAAAATTTTAGTTTTATTATTTATAAAAAATACTTTTATTTCTTTTTTCTATTTTTAATTAAATATGACTAAATTTTTTTGATAAATATATAAATTTATATTTTTTAAATAATAAATTTAAACAATCTAATAAAAAAAAGCTATTAATCACTTAAGCCTTGTTTGTTTCAGAGGATGAGACCAAAAATTTAAAATATATCTCATATTCATCATTATATTTTTTTAAAATTTGTATATAAAATATAATAAAAATTAAAATTTTTTAAATTTTCATACTATTTTTTTAAATTTTTAAATAAAATTAATATTAAAAAAATATTTTATTATTATTATTATTTTTTTAATTTATCTTATTTCATCTTAACTCTAAAAATAAACAGATCTTAAAATCCGGCCTCGTTAAGCATGAATTGCCGACTTGAATGGACTGGTCGCTGGAACTTAATTCATGTCCCACCTGGCCACCCTGACAAGATATCTTCTACACGTGTAGTTAGTAGTCACTTTCTTTTGGTGAAAATTGTTTTTATGTTATTTCTATATATGAAAATGATACACATATTATTATTTTATAATTATTTTATATTTTATATTTAATTTTTTAATTTTTAATTTTTAATTTTATTTAATAATTAATAAGTTAATATTAATAAAATTATATATTTTTATTGAATTAATAATTAAGAATATTTAAAAAATATTTAAAATAAAATAATAAAAACTAAAAAAAATTCATATACCCTAATAAACTATAAAATTATAATAAATTAATAGTATGTGTATTTCTATATTATTTTGTTACGGAAAGACATTTTGACAGTTGCTAATTGTTATGATAAAATTTTATTTATTTATTTTTAAAGATTTTATTTATTTTAAAGAATATCCGAAACTTGTATATTATAAATATTATTTATCTTTTAATTATATCTAGAAACTGAAAATAGGATTGAAGGAACCTTTTTAATTCCCCTTAATTATGTATAAATTCATCTTCATATTTCTTGTACACATGATCTGTCTTACTAATATTATTAAGGCTTTGTTTGAATGGTAAAATGAGATGAATGATTTTAAATAAAAATTGAAAGTTAAATAAAGTATTATTTTATATTAATTTTATTTTATATAAAAATTTTAAAAAAATAATAATAATAAAATAAGATAAGATAAAATAAAATAGTTTATGTGTAAGAGTTGGCTAAAACCTTCAATATTCTCTAAACTATCATTACAATTATGTAAAGATAACATAATACAACGAAAAGATAAAACCACTTGCAATTTTTTTTTTCTTTTAGGTGCATGTCATATGCATGGAAAAAAGGATTGGATTAATTTAACAATAATACTACATGTGATATACTGCAAAGCAGTCACGGAGGTGTGGAAGGCTAGCCCAACTACCGTTCAACGATCAGGACGATACCATTTTGTTTGTAGTTTCATCTACTCAACATGATTGATATGTGCCATTTTCTCAAAACTCCAAGATAATAATAATCCTGGTGCTTCCATTTCTAGCTGTTTGACTGAACCGGCCTAAAGAAGGAAAAGATCGAGGAAGATGGCGAAAGATAGGAATATTGGGGTGGCCTTGGACTTCTCGAAGGGAAGCAAAGTTGCTCTGAAATGGGCTATTGATAATCTGCTCGACAAGGGTGACACCCTCTATGTCATCCTCGTCAAGCACTCTCTAGGCGACGAGTCTCGCAATCTCCTTTGGTCTGCCTCCGGTTCACGTAAGTGCAGTTTTTACTTTTAGGCTAATCGAGTTTCTTTTTGTTGATAGTTTTGAGATATTGGTGATTGTGATCACGTGTTGATCTGAGTTTCGTGGATCTTGGATGTAGCTCTGATTCCATTGGTGGAGTTTCGTGAGCATCAGGTGGTCCAAAAGTACGAGATAGACCATGATCCTGAAGTTTTGGGGTTTTTACTTTTAGGCTAATCGAGTTTCTTTTTGTTGATAGTTTTGAGATATTGGTGATTGTGATCACGTGTTGATCTGAGTTTCGTGGATCTTGGATGTAGCTCTGATTCCATTGGTGGAGTTTCGTGAGCATCAGGTGGTCCAAAAGTACGAGATAGACCATGATCCTGAAGTTTTGGGCTTGCTGGACACCGCTTCTACACAAAAACAGGTAACCGTTTTGACTTCGTGATAGTATGATCTGTTTGTTGGATAGTGAAATGAGATAAAGATGAATTGAGATGGTTAATAATAATAAAATTATTGGTTGAAATGAGATCAGAAGATGAGAATTATCCCGACCGCCCTCAATATCCCTTTAAGGCTTTATTGGTATGTTATACAGGTGTCGGTGGTGGCAAAGCTTTACTGGGGCGACGCAAGAGACAAACTCTGTGAGGCTGTTGAAGATTTAAAGCTCGACTGTCTGGTCATGGGCAGCAGAGGCCTTGGCAGCATCCAGAGGTATTCATATCTTTATTATTTTTTTCCCGAAATTATGAAGATCACAATAGAAGGATTTAAAAGTTTGTATCAAACCAAAAAACTGAAGATTTTATAAAAAATAAAATAAAAAACAGTGACAGTTGAATCAGAATGGATTGAAAACTAGTTTTAATAATAATTGAATTGGCTGAATGCAGGGTACTCCTGGGTAGTGTGACCAGCCATGTTGTGGGCAACGCGACTTGCCCTGTGACCGTCGTAAAGGATTGAATGTTCACAGAAAGGCCTTTGATTTGACGTACATGATGTTAGTTGAAATAATGGTGCTCTCTGTCTCTATAAACTTTGAATGTTCGGGGGACAAGCTCGTCTTAATAAAGGGTAGTTGAACAGTACTTGCACTTTCTGATCCTGCTTTCTGGGTTTTCAATGTTTTTAATGCCTGCTTTCTGATCCTTGTACCAGACGTTATTATTCAAGGTTATATGTGGCTTTGTAATGATGGGAAGTTCTATACAATTTTTTAATTTTTATGTATTATTATTTTTTAATTTTTTATAATTAATTTTTTGAATTTATTCTTTTTAAACTAATTTAATTTTTTAATTATTATTTATATATTAAATATTTGATAAAAATAAAATAAAATAAAATAAAATAAAATAAAATAAAATATATAAATATTATATGAATAATAAAAAGTTGTGTAGATTTTTTCTACAAGGATTCATGTCTCTCACTTTCACCTCGCGTTTTGGCCAGTTTCGTTACTTGTAACCCATAATGTGAAAAGTTAATTTTGGTAAGTGTCGAGCGCATCAAAGATTAATCATCGAGAGTATGTTGGGACTCTAATCGAGTGTAAAGATCAACTCTCATAAAAATATAATAAAAAATTTAGAAAAATATAATAAAAATTAAAATTAAAAAAATTAAAAAATACAAGAAAAAAAGAATTAAAAAAATAAAAGAAGAAAATACAATAAAAAAACATAATAAAAAAATAAAAGGAAAATGATTTCACGTAATGGATAAGGAGGCTTTCAGGTTCAGTCCAGCCTGCATCGCCGCCGACTACCGTGAGCGATATTGCCCATGCCATCAGAATCGCCTCCCTCCGGTAACACCCAGATTTACTCTAATGACAATGCAGATTGAATTATTATGGTCCCCAAAATACAATTGCAAAATTCAAGGAGCCAGGCCTCTAGTATTTACTCGGTATGATTTGGGCTAAAAATATAAATTTCATTTCATCTTGCATAACAATAAATAGATATTGGTACAATAAATAACTGCTGTTAACTTACTCCTAAGTGCACGGACTAGTGCAGAACCCATAACTGCCGATGACAACAGCCCAGAGACACATTCAACACCCCATAGACACATTCAACATTTACCCAATTGTTGACTTAAAAATAAAAATACAAAAGTATTCTTAACAATAAAACAAATTCCCTAACCCATGTAGCCTTTACAAACATCCCCTTTATCAAGCTCATAACATGGCCTCCCTCTCAATGATCTCAGGTCTGGAAACTTTTGCCGCAAGTCCTTTAAATATACTTAGATGCATCCTCTTCTGTTGACCTTTTCGACTAGACAAAAAGTTCTGCACCCGCTCTATTTTCCTTTTTCTTCAATTGCCTTTCTAAGATCTTTTTTAGTTTGGGAGCTAGGGTTCCATCTTTCATAACTGACGGTGAATTAGGGCTAGGGTTTACCTAAGCTCGAAGCTTCTTCTTAAGGCAGAATACATGAAATACATTATAGATTTTAGAGTCACTATAAAAAAAAACAGGTATTTATAACTAATTATTTGCAATGAAAATTACTATTTGTGATACAAAAGACCAATTTTAGTTGAAAATAGTCATTTCATTAGAAATATTCGGTCGCAAATAAGCAGTTTTCTTATAGTGAGTCCTTCGGTAGATCCAACTTAGATGCGACTTTTCCGATCCTTTGTGTGACTTTGGAAGGGCCCTAAAACTTGAAGAGAGCTTCAAGTTCCTCTCATTGCTTATGTCATTTGCCAATACAGGTGTAACCATAGATTAGATATACCCAGTCCTTGATACTAAACTCTCTCTTTGTTCTCTTCTTATCAGTATAGTCTTCATTCTTGATTGGACTTCTTAAAGGTTTTTGCATACCAGAGTGAGGATCTACCCAGTCCTCGATACTAAACTCTCTCTCTCTCTTCTCTTCTTATCAGTAAAGTACTTCATTCTTGATTGGACTTCCTAAAGGTTTTTGCGTACTAGAGTGAGGATGAGGTCCCGACTCTTCATTTCATATTCGATGGCTTGCATTGTCGTAGATCCAAGCTCATATAGGAGAAGGCGTGGTGGAGCTTGACCATATACGACTTTGAAGGGGTTGATTCCTCAAGATGTATGCACTAAGGTATTATAAGACCACTCTGCTAATGCTAGCCATCTAGCCCAATCTTTTGGTCTATCAACGGAGAAGCATCAAAGGTAACCTTCTAACCACTTGTTCATTTCCTTTGTTTGGCCATCCGTCTGAGGATGGTACGCTAGGCTTAGTAATAATTTAATACCACTCAAATGGAAAAACTTCTTTCTAGAAATGGTTAATAAATATAGCATCTCGATCACTAACTATGCTTTGGATATTCCATGAAGTTTGAAAATCATATCCATGAACAATCGTGTTACTACCACAACTATGTATGGGGAGTCAAAGGTAAGAAATGACAATACTTGCTGACTTTGTCAAATACGACTATGATCACACTGTAACCTTCGGACAAAGGCATCCTTCTATGAAGTTTCATACTAATGTCAACCCATGCTTTGCTTGGAATTGGTAGTGGCTGCAAGATCCATATTGGTTTGATATTTTCTATTTTGTTTCTTTGCATACCTTACATTCTTTAATAATGTTCCTAATATATTTTCGCATTCCATTCCAGAAGAATTCCTTCTTAATTCTTGAATATGTTTTATGAGTCCATTTGTGCCCTCCTAAGAGACTATTGTGAAACTTTTGCAATACTTGCTCTTGGTAGGACTTTAGGGTGCCCAAATGCAACCTCCCATTGTAAAATAGTAAGTAACCCATCACGAAGATGGTACTTGTTTAAAACTAAACGCAGTGAATAGAAAATTTTCACAGCGGAAAAGATCAAGCCATTCTATGATTAAGCGAGAACTTAAAATTTTGCCTTACGTCACATGGTATAACAAATTTAAGATCCCAAATTAAACTTCATATTACTAGCATTGCCAATTGTCTTGGTTTCTACAAGATATTTTCTTTGCCAAAACATCGGGGACCTCTGAAATCTAATTAAAATGTAGGTAAATGACACCATACAAGCGCTGACCCCGCGGCCACATCAAAAGGTGGGGAGATCGCCAGACCATCAGTGGTCTAGAGAGTCTCTCCGAGTCTTATAGTCGTTGATATCATCTTTTCCTGCAACAACTTCTATCGTCCCCACAAGGAACGATAATGAAAATATAAAGGGGTGAGATTTCAAGAAATCTTAGTAAGTACACCACTATCCCA